>JAQHUG010000080.1:1204708-1238394 GCA_028555095.1 Dicrostonyx torquatus
AACAGAAACCCTAAGACAGTACTGAAATATAAAACTCCCAGGCATGTGACACTCAGCCATGCTTTTGCAGGTTTTGGATATACTTTGCAAAAGTGAAAATGATTGCCATGGTAGGACAGTGAGTCTATGAGTAATATTTGATATATTCTATTAAGATACTGTTTACATCCAACAAGGTTTCATCTGTTTTAAGTGCATAGCTTAATGAATTTTAGCAGATACTGCAGCAGTGAAACCAAAGCCATATTAATGTATAGAACATTTCACTAACCTAAACCATGCCTTCCTGTTCTTTCCCAGTCACTTCTTCTTTATGGTTCTTCAGCCCTTAGTCTGCTATTGCCTTCAACTGTAGACTTTACTGAGCTGTCTATAGATGGCCTGTGATTTATTACTTTTTACGTTATTGGGATGTGACAGTGATATACATGTTAGGAACCATATTTTCAACTTTGGTCTTTTTCTAGACAGCTGCAGTTGCCACTCGGTCATGTGGTCATGTGACAGACAAGTGATATTCATAGGGTCCTATGTTGCTAAGCTGTGATGTTTAATACGTTTACTAAGAACATTTGTTTGTTTATTTATTTATTTATTATTGCTTATGTTTCCAGATCACTGGTCTTATTAGGATGCAGTCTCATGGTAAGTAAAGGAACATCTGTGTCTGTGTAGAATCATAGAGCAAATATTCTTTTTAAACCTAGCTCTTTTCCCAGCTTCATATTGCATTTATACTGTTCCATCTGGTCCTCACGTATTTCTTCATACTGAAGATTCTTGTCACTTTGTTTGAATGCATCTCAGTGTGCTTTCTACTCATCACTTGAGGGCCATTTGGTCATTGTTTTGTTTTTTGAGACAGGGTTTCTCTGTAGCTTTGGAGCCTGTTCTGGAACTAGCTCTGTAGACTAGGCTAGTCTCGAACTCACAGAGATCCGCCTGCCTCTGCCTCCCGAATGCTGGGATTAAGGGGTGCACCACCACCGTCTGGCAATTTGGGGCTATTCTATTCTGATTAAAACTGCTATAAACACTTCTGTAAAGGTATTTGTTGAGTGGTGGGGCATCTTTTAATTTCTCTTGGGTAAATACATAAATGTGAGACTGTTGAAATTGATTTTATAAATATGCATGTATACATATTGCATATAATGTATGTGTTGAATTTTGTAGGAATAGTTTCCAAATTGGCTTACTACATTGCATTCTCAGTACTGTTTCTATTTGAAATGCCAGTGATTTTTGTGGGCTTTGTCACAGGCGGTCCAATTATTCAGAAATGAGCTTAAAGTGGACTACAGGATTTCTGGCAGCTAGAGAAAAGCCGGCATTCCTCGGGAGCTTGTGAAAGCCATTTCCTCTGCCAAAAGAACTCATTTCCTTTAACTCTGGGCAAGAGTTATCAAAGCACACGCTAGCCTCTTGGCTTCCTCAGTATCACGAGTACATCTCCAAGTCCACACTAGCATCTCAGCCCTCTCACCTCCTTCCCTAGCCCAGACCCCCTCCAGCTCAGGGGTCTCACACTCCCTATAACCCACCATTCTCACTGTGCTCTCCCTGTTTCCTGCTCCCGCTTCCTCTCTCTCATGCCCTTTCTTTCTCACTGTGATCTGTTATTTATCTCTTGCTGTCTCTTGCTCTCACTGTGTCCACGACTCTCTCCCATTCTTCTCTAGCCCTGGCCATGTTCAGTCTACTTCTTTCTCCCTCTGCACTGGACTCTGGCTGTTCTATTCCTCATATCTACAATAAAAACCTTAACCATAGTGTGGCACAGCCATGGTGACAGTTTCTTTACTGCATACCCTCAAATACAGGGTGAAGTGCTATCTTATTGTGGTCATAACCCGTGCCTTTCAAGGAATATGTCTGTTTGTAGATACAAGCTGATGCTTTATTACCATCTGAATTTCTGTAGGATTTGTAGTGGTATTCCCCTTTCATTACTTGTATTGATATTTTCTTTTTGTTGTTGCTTTTTAAATTTTTTTCTCAAGACAGGGTTTCTCTGCGTAACAGTCCTAGCTGTCCTGGAACTACTTCTTGTAGACCAGACTGGCCTCGAACTCACAGAGATCCACCTACCTCTGCCTCCTGAGTGCTGGGGTTAAAGACGTGCACCACCACTGCCTGGCTATATTGTTAATTTCTGTTTTCTTCATTTCGTGATTTCTAAAGAATTTCTACACCATTGACACATTGTCAAAATTTTAATGGGTATTTTGGCTATTTACAATGTATGTTTAAGCTTATAACAGCTGATCTATACATCTTATCTTTGGTTATGAGCCTAGCCTTTAACGGCTGAGCCCTCTCCAGCCCAATCTACATATTTTATATATAAATCACTTTATGAATAGTATACGAACCTTCTGAGTTTAAACTTTCATTTCTTCCCCCATGTCCTCTGGCCAGTATAGTTTATTTTGGTTCTATATCTGTTATTCCCACAGCATGGTGCTATTGTTTTTGCTTTAAACATCCAATTACAATGTAAATATATGTTTATATGGAAATAAAACTGTAATTCTCTTTATATTTCCTCTGATATTTCATTGACATTCTTGTCCAGCAGGAAATCAGTAATCTCATTACTTTCTGTTTCACATTAAATCTATATCTGTGCCTTCAGTGAATCTGTTGCCTTAAAAATATTAATCTACTATTAATCTCACTAATACATTTGTTCTTTCTAGACATTGCATTATTTTTCTTATTTTTAAATTGTTTTTCTAAGTTAGCATAAAAAAGTAGTGGTTTTATTATGGCATTTTCCTACTTATATGTCATTATAGCTTGTTCTAATCCATCCATCTCCCACAGGCCGTGTCTCATTCCCCACCCACCTCTTGCTGGGTCTCATCTTTCGCCCAAAATCTTCCTCTCTGGCTTTCAAGTCACAAATATTTGATTTCTGCCCTCTTTGCTCATCTGCACACCCCTTTGTTGGGAACAGGTGAAAGCACCTTGTCCTAAATACTGCCATTTTGACTTCAGACTCCATTTTACCTATTCACATCTCCACACCATAGGGGAGCTGGGAACCTTCCAGTAGCTGACCAGCTTCCTCCTTAAACCATAGAGATGGTCTGTTAAACATCTATAGTTCTCTAAAACATGTCTATCCCTAACATCAAAAAGAACACATGAATCTGATTGATTGAACTGGAAAACTTACATTCTGTGTCTATTGACCATGATGAAACGCACAGGGAAAGCCACTCATCTTTGGATCCTGGTTGGTGAAAAATTGTCACCTGGCATAGATGTTTGAGATTTTTATGCTTAAATACGTGCTGAGATGAACATTCAGGGACACAGGCAGCTCCCGAGTCTGTACCGTCCGGGACTGACCAGCCAGTTTCTGTTTGTGATGCCCAGTAATAATCTTGCTTTGCATGACCTCTTCTGTCTGCTTGGGTTGTTTCGGAGCCCCAGACCACAGCACATTTAAGACTTTCCTTTTCCTCCATTCAATAAACAAATACATCAAAAGATTTTTTTTTTCTATCTGATGAGATGATGATGGGGTTTATGTCATTTACTCGTTTATGGCATTTATAATTATGATATTTACTGATTTTAGAAATTGGGAGCCTCTCATATATCGAATACATGTTTGTGGTTATTTTATCTTCTTGATATAGTAATCCCTTTAATAATACGTGGTGGCCTTATTTATATCCTGACTAATTTTTGCTTGGCATCTACTTATTAGATACCTGAATAACTATGAATAACTATGACTGCCTCTTTTGTCTCCCAATAAATTTTTCAATCAATAAATTGGCTTCTTTGGTTTCTAATGCTCTTGGGTATCTTTGCTAGTGATATGTTTCTTGGAGACAACACATAGCTGGGTCTTGGTTTTTTGTTCTTGTTTTTATTGTTTGTTTTTAATGACAGGGTCTCATTATGCAGTTCTAGATGGCCTAGAATATCCTGTATACACCAAGGTGGCCCCAATCTCATAAGAGATATACATACCTCGCTCTCCTAGGTGTTAGGATTAAAGGCACACATGATCTGGCTCAGCCTGGTCTTGGATTTTAGTCCAGTCAGGTAATCTATGTCCCTATAAGGGTGAGTTCATTTACTCTGAATTGAAAATTATTGTTGAGAGATGTTTACAGATTCCTGTCACTTTTGTTGATTGTTTTCTGACTGACCAATTTTTAATCTTTTATTTCTCTCATATTAGTATGAAGGGCTTTCTGGTTTACTGTGCTCTAGATATGATGTATTTATTCTTAATTCTCCTTTGTTCATGTTTTACCTCTTATGAAACACATTCTTTCTGTTCATTTGGAACCTCCAGCTCACCCCTGCATAATCCAGAAAGCCCCATTCTTCTCTCTACAAACCCCACCCTCTGAGAGAGTCTCCTAACAAAGGGAAAGGTGCCCAAAAGCCCAGATACACATTCTTGGTGGGTATTGCAGGTCTCCTCCCTGCCCCCTCCTGTGAAGTTGCCAGTCACCCAAGTCCTGGTCTAAGTGCTCAGGTTTTGACCAGACTTGGGCACAAGCCCAGCTTGGGGTGGACACGTCATCACCCTGCACCTATAATCTATGAAACTTTTCTGCCCTGGCTTCGGCATGCCACTTCTCTGTCCTCATGAGATCAGTGAACCCACCTGGGAGTTGCTTTGCTCTCAATAAACCTGTTGGTATACTTTTTCAATTCAGCTTGATCTGTCTTGCTGTATCCATGGAGAAACTTATTATTTGGGGCAGAAAACCTACTGCTTTCCTGGTTCAGGCATTCTTTGTTCTATTTGTGTAGTATTTCATTATGCAACTTCTGAATTACTTAGTGGCCATGAGCTACCTTTGAATTTGTATTGAAGTGTCTTTTTAATGTCAATATAAAAAATATAGCTTTGCTGGATGTAGCAAGCTTTGTTGGCAATGCTTAAAGTATGTTGCTTTATGTTTTGCCAGTTTTTAGAGTTGAAAATGGGAAAACTAATGTTTGGCTTTGTAAATGAGCTGTGCTTTTCCTGGGCAGCCTTTAATATTATTTTCTTGGTATTTTTGGTATCTTAACTATGATGTATTATAGAGGGGTTTTTTAGGGGCTGAGCCTGTATTGGGTCTAAATGCTTCTTTTCTTTGGGTGTTCATTTCTTTAGGGGTTTTTCCCCTACTATAATTTCATTGAATATATTCTGTATGTCTTTAATTTTTGTCTCAGTTGCTTCTTGTACCCTATTAATTTTAAAGGTTGTCATTTGATCTTCTCTCAGATTTTTTTTGAAATTTTAACCTTTTTGTTAATTTTTTTCTTTACTTATGGTTGATTTAATATTTCCTCAACTTTGTATATCTTTGGCTTTATTCTCTTTGTTAGAGTCCATTGGTGATGCTTTCCATGTGTTTTTTACTTGGTTGATATGGGAGTCCCTGAAAAAGCTTACACCACCAGGGAGATGCATAAGGAAAAAAGGACACTCGGCTCAGCATGACTTTGTTAGCAGGTGCTGTTTCGAACTTCTGGAGTCTGACACCTGGCAGTTTATTTCAGGATGTTTAAGTACAGTACAGTTTTGAGAAAAAGTTTCCTGGTAACAATTATCCCACTCCCATGTGCACAGTAAAACTTAAGGCGTGGCTACACCAAAAACTCTTGCAAAGTACATGTGACTTCTTCAGTGACGTGTTCTGTAGCTTCAGGGCCTAGTATGTGGTGTGGTCTTTGAGATAGCATAGAGACCATTCAGGCTATGAAGTACGTATGGCATCTCCCCTAAGGATGGGTTCCATTGACTGAGAAAACTCAAGATAAAGGTCTAGGGAGGGAGAATGTGGGGTCAACGTTCTGGGGGATTTGGGTGATGTATGGCCCTACAATAACGGAGGTCACCAGGTTCATAGCAACATCCCCTCCAGCCTTCTCCTCTGAAGACAGATGTTCATTTCTTGCATTGGGAAGACAACCCTACTGAGCATGCTTGGTGTCTCCAGTGTTTGTCTGTGAGCACTCATGCCTTCAAACCATTTTTCAGACCCTCGATTTCTTTGATGTGTCTTTCTATCATTTTGCTCATGTCTTACCTATTTTTGTGACTTTTTCCCTTTCCAGGTTTGGGATTCAATTACTCTGCTCTATTGTAACCTCTTTGAGGTCATTGGTTTTTTTGTTTGTTTGTTTGTAAACTCTGGAAGCCACCATCTCATGTTTTACCTGGTCGGTCTCTTTGAATTTAGTTGCTGAGTTATAATTTTTTTAGGTGGCTCATGGGATTTTACTTTCTCATGTCTCACAGTATTGTTATGATTTGTGAATCTGTTTGAATATCTCTTCTGGTTTTAGTTGGAGATCTTATTGAGAAGCCTACTCTTCTTCTGAAATTTATTTATTTATTTTATGTATATGAATTCTATAAGCAGTCCTCTGATTGTTGTGTATGCACTGTGGCACATGCCCATGCAGCAGATAGATAGATAGATAGATAGAATGCAAATTTTTTTAAAAAAAAAATCCAAGGCATCTGTGGTAGTTTGAATATAATTGGTTCCCGCAAGTTCATAGGGAGTGGCACTATTGGGAGGTGTGGCCTTGATGGAGGAAGTGTGTCACTGTGAGGGTGGGCTTTGATCTCATATATGATCAAGCTAGGCCTACCTAGTGTGGCAGTCTCTTTCTACTGCCCGGCAGATAAGATGCATAAGTCTCAGCTCCTTCTCCAGCACCACGCCTGCCTGCACACCACCATGTGCCGCCACGATGACAATGGACTAAAGCTCTGAAACTGTAAGCCATCCCCAATGAGATGTGTTCCTTTATAAGAGCGGCCGTGGTCATGCTGCCTCTTCACAGCAATAGAAACCCTAGCGAAGACAGCATCCAAAAGAAGACCCAACAAAACCAAACGATTCTTAGTTTAGTAATTCATTTAAAAATTCTTTATTTTTAAATGCTTTTAACTGAAATGGGATTATGTCAGTTTCCCCTTTCTTTCTACTGGTGCCTCCCACACACCTTCCATCTGACTCCCCCTGTGCCCTCCACTACTTTCAAACTGATAGCCTCTTTTTCCTTATTATACTCTGAATTTTTAATTACTGGCTTGCAACTACATTTGGCTCAGCTTACTTAAACTACCAGTTACCAGTCCTACTGTTATCAAGACTTTACACAACAGACTGGAACGTGCCTCTGATACTTGACTTTATAAACACTATCCGGACACAGTCCTGCTTCTCCTCACACACCACATAAAACAGGCAAACAACAAACCATATATAAGGAAGATCCCTGCATTCACATGGGGGAAATTCAGTCTATAGTATTCTTTCCTTCTTGTTCTAACCTTAACTTTTCTTGGGTACCTAACTTTGTGTAATATCGCCAGAGCTCTTATCAGTAAAATGTCTGAGTTTAGATTTCTCTGATTTCTGGACGTCATGGACTAAATTTCACAGCTAGTTCATTTCCTCATAGTTTTCCCTCTTTGGACTATATCTTTCTACTTCTGAGTCACACATTTTAAAGTGCTATAATGTCATAGATACGCTGGGTTTTTCTTAGTGAAAAGCTGAAGTGGGGCAGGCTACGGTTGTACTTGCAGGAGATTTTTTTTCTTAATTTTATATGAGTATATCTCATCAGACTTCTGTTCATATTCCAAATCCCAACCTCAGACTAGTATGCTAATTATATTATAAAATAGCAAAGAATGTTGATCAGACTTGAGGGTAGAGGTAGGAGTAGGACTATTCCGAAAGATTTTTCATTCTGAAATGTAGACATTGGTGGTGCTGCTGTAGTTTTGGTAAAGCATCATTGTCTTGATCTGCAGCCTGTGGCATTACTTTAGAAGTAAAAGGAAGTTAGTTATCAGGGACTTGCTCTTTGGAAGGATATGGGCACTTTGGCCTCTTCCCTTTCCTCATCTTTCCATTCTGGGCACCTCAAAGGAGGCACTTTCCTCTGGCACACACTACCACCATGATGGTAGATCAGTGAAGCCTGGGCCCTAATAGCTCCAATATGCAAATCCATCATCAAAACTACTGAAATGTGTGTTTAAATAAACAGGAGTCATGAGGTGTGTGTGTAATTAAGCCGTGAAGGAAGCTGTCACACTGATGGGAAGCTGACAAACACAGGAAGCATGGATGATTAACGTGAACATTGACAGAAATAACAAAACAACAGGAAAAATAGTTATATGCCAAACAGTATTAACTTTAAGACTCAACTGGTACAGATTTATTAACTTTTTTTCTTTCCTTAATGTTTATTCATTTACTCTAATGCATAATTTTTGGTTGAAAGAATAGGATCCAAGTGTATCTCCGGCTCTGGGTGGGGTCATGAGTTTCGGAACTGTCAGGAAAATCTTAAGATGACTATCTAGCAGGAAGCGCGAGGGCAGAAAGCAAAAACATACTACTGTTTTTTCCATTAAGAACTGGCCACCTGGGTGAGGAAACCCCTGTGTGAAGGCTGTCTGCTCCAGAAACTTCAGAGAAAGCATATGGCCTGTCCTAACATGCAGGTCTTCACAATGACCCTTTCCCAACTACCGGCTCTCATCCCACAAGAGACTGCTTCTGCCATAATGACCTCCCTGACTACTGTCTACTCTCGACCTGTGTAACATTTCTCTGCAGCAAGCTTTATCTGTCTCCTGCACAGTGCTTTGTGAAGATCAAAGGGAGTGAGAAGTCGCTCCCCCATTTGCATTTGGAGCACCAGTTAAAGCCTTGGTGTCCCCAGAGTCTCCTGTTTTTACCTGAGCAGACCCACCCTGGTAGCTTGGTGAGCTCTATATCTGTGTGACTGAGACCACACCTGACCCTACGCCCTTAATCTGCCTTAAGCCTCAATCATGGGATTGAGATAGCTGTTGCCAGGAATTTTTTTTCCAAAGCAGCACTGTACTTAAATGCCTGAAAAATGAACTGCCTGGGATCAGACTCCAGAAGTTTGAGCCAGCCTGGCTAACTAAGTCGTGCAGAACTGGGTTTCTTTCCTTGCCTCTCTATTCTGTTTCCCTGCCAGCCGTAGTATTTGCAGGGACACACACACACACACTTGAGTGCTGCAATTTAGGCCCTGTTCACACCTGGAATTAATACTGTGTTCACTTATATTGTTAGTATCAGGAGTGTATGAGCCTGAGACATAGCTCCATGCTGCCGCCTGTGGCAGTTTGTGGAGTTCTCTTCAGAGATCTATGGTCAAGTGAAGAATTCTTGACTTCGTCATAGAAGAAAATGTGTGGATGAATTCCAAATGAATTGAGCAGAGTCGGCGGTGTTAGGAAGAACAAGTTTAGAATAGATTTAAGCATGGATTAACATTCAGAATAAGAACAACATGGATGTAGGCTTCTCGTGGGTGACTCGTGGCTAAGTGTCAGTAGGAGCCATAAATATGGGGAGGAAGGGTGGTTAAGACATCATTTTTATTATCCGTAGGAATACTTGTGAGATTCTTGGAAGAATTCAGGCTTCATGATGGGAAAAGAGAAAGACCCTGCACTTGGCTCCTTGCTATTTTATACTCTTATCTGAAAAGTCTTGACTGTGGTAATTATTTTCTTGTCGTTGCGATAAGATGCCACGACCAAAAGCTACTTAAGGAAGAGTTTGACTTTAAGTGGATTAGCTGTCTCTAATGGTGGAGAAGGCTTGGTATTAGGAATAGGGGAAATCACATCTCAACTGCCTACACAAGGAAAAGTAGAGCCCGGCTATAAACTCCCAAAGCCTATCCCGAGTGACATGCTTCCATAACTTCCCCCAAACAGTGTCACCTGCAGGACAGTAAGTGTCCAAAAGCATGAGTCACATTCAAGCCACATTTATTTAACAGGGAAATTCTCTCTATTGAGGCAACCGACTCAGCAAATACTGCCTTTAATTCTTGTCTCTTGGCTGCCAAGTGGCTTCAACCAGATTCTAAGTATGTCCTTTCACTTCCCATGTCCCCTGAAATTGTCCTGTCTTTCTGTCCTGCTTCAGTGTGAGGAGCCAAAAGAACAAACAAACAAACAAACATATAAATGAAGGCTCACGTCATCTCAATACCACCCACCCTCTTAGGTGGAGTCCCGCTGGTTCTTGAAGATGGTAGGCATGGTCATGCTTGAGGATTACTGCATTGTATGCTACTTTCTGCTTAGAGTGCCCTTCAAACAGAAACCTGCATGTCTCCTTCCTTTTCTCATTGAAGAACCCTGGCTCTGCCCACGTGATGTATATGGGATGCCCAGGTCTGGCTCTCAGATGCCCATCTCACACTGCCACGCTTCTGAGGCATCCTAGCCTTTACTGCCTCCTCCTGGGCCAGCTTCTTGGTAGGCAGCACCAGAGAATGAGTTCCTGCAACACCAACTGCTCTGCCCACCAGGCTCTGGGGCTCTGGATTGAGCATGGATAGAGGAGAGAGGGGAGGAGAGGAGAGACAGAGGGGAGGGAAACTGGGGGAGGGGGAGGAAGGGGGAAGGGAAAAGTGTCTCAGAGCCCTACTCTGCTTGAAAGGTCACTGACTCTGTACCTTGGCATCAAGCCACAGACTTCCCAGTTTAGCGCTCTGATTGGCCAGAGAGATCAGGCGACACAGCCACCCAGCCGGCTCCCTCCCTGTCCAGGGGACCTAGGCGCTTGGTTGGAGGGTGAGTGCTGACCATCAAGGGGCCTGGGCACCTCCTTGAACTAAATTGGTGAGAAAATTAGGGGTTGTAGTGGCCTTCCTGATGACCCCAGTGTACTGTGGGCAGAGAGGGATCAGTGAGAGGATTAAAGGGTCATTTCTCACCTTGAGAGCATCGTCAGTCACCTCCCCCAGGGCGGAGAGGACCCCAGAGAGGAGTGGCTTCTGAGAGATTGTGGGCTGAGGGTAGGGCCTGGGGTTCTGTGAAAGGAGATGAGACTGTGTGGTCTTAGGAAGTAGCCTGCTCCGGGGTTGGTGTGTAGCTGAGGAGACAGGGTCCCCTGTAGTCCCTTTGCCACCGCATGCTCCAGGCTGCTTGTGGCCCAAATCCACCGGCAGAGCCACAAGCTTGCTGCATAAACTGCTATCAGAGGCCCACCGAAGGAAGAGATGTATACTGAAGCAAGTGTATCTCAAGGAAATAAATCTATCCTTTTCTTTCTTTCTGTCTGTCTGTCCGTCTATCCTTCCTTCCTTTACTTTCTTTCTTTGTTTTTTTTTTTTTAAGGTGTTATGAGTTTTCTGGATCCTTACTGAGTAAGCCTGGTTTCTCAACATGATGAGAACAAAATAAATACTTAAAAATTTCCCTCTAAAACGATTGTGCAACGTGAAGCCCAGATACTTGGAAATCTATTTGTTGTACTGTCAAAAGCATGAAGGGAACTGATTCTGTGATTTGCCCTCTTGAATAACTCTGATTTGGTCTTTGGGGACAAGTTGATTTGCAGTTGAGCTAAATACAAATTTCAGGTTGGACGAAATGAACAGCTTATACTTTTAAAAATTATTTTATTTGTATGACTGCACCTGCATGTATGTCTGTGTAATGTGTTCGTGCAATGCCCTTGAAGGTCAGAAGTGGGCACTGGATCCCCTGGACTGGAAGATACAGATGGTTGTGAACCTCCGAGTGTGCTGGGAATCAAACTCACGTTTTCTGAAAAAGCAGCCAGTGCGCTTAGCTGCTGAGTCATATCCTGAGCCCCGGGCTCGATTTTATATTCAGACAGAAGTTGGGATGCTCTCTTCTTTGTTATACTTGTCTCTGTATCTAAAAATGTTTCTTAGCCAGGTGTGGTGGTGCACACCTTTAACTCCAGCACTTGGGAATCAGAAACAGGCAGATGTCAGGGAGTTCAAGGCCAGCCTGGTCTACAAAGAGAGTTCCAGGACAGCCAGGGCTGTTACACAGAGAAATCCTGTCTCAAAAAGCCAAAAGGAATGAAAAGGAAAAAAAAAAGTTTCTTCCTACAAAATAGGTATACAGAGTTTTTTCTTTTGATTTCTGATCAGTGCCACCTCAGTGATATTTCTGAGTTTTAGATACCCATCTTTTGCTTTATAGAGTTAGGAAATTCAGCCAGGGTCTGGATTATTAAATCGCCCTAGGCAAATCCCAAGCTCTCACGTTACAAACTAGAACACTAAATTAACTAGACGTCACTATATTAACTGTCACGCTCCCTCTTCATCATTCCTCAGGGAGGAAAGCATGGAGATGTCCCGACCAGCGGGACATGGAATGCATGGAGAGACAGATATGGTCAAATAGCCAAATGAAGGATGATCCTGAATCTTTGATGAAGAGAGATGAAAAGCCCCTGACTGCTTCCCAGGGTTCCTTTGGGCATGTATACGATGTTTGACATCTGAGCTTGGATCATGAAAAAGCCAGTCGTGCCATGAGAGAGGCACTGATGTCAAATTCTCACTTTTACATTCTTTACCCAGAGTGTATTTAGAATGAAAAGTCCCTTTATTACTTCAGACAAGTTAGAATTAATTGAGGGGCCATTTTAGTTACATTATCATCTCCACCAAGTAGGTGAGACATTTACACACCTTCCCTAGGTTATTCACGTCTACAGCTGGGTTTTTATGTGGCTGCTTCTAAATTGGAGATGGCAAGTGTTTTTGAGATTTGTGAGGCCAATTCGCTGTCAATAATGTGGATGTTTATTCCGGTGCCAAACATTGAATTTGGGTGGCTTGCTAGGGGTTCTGTTTGGTTTTCACTCTCATGTCCTATCTGGGATTGAAGTGTAAACTGTAACAAGTTGAAAGGCTGTGCTTTCTTTCATTTTCACTTCCTGACACGCAATCCTGTGTCTGTAAGGAGAGGACAGCAATTGTTTTCGCACGTGCAACCGCATGCATGCTTTAATGGACGCTAATTCCCTTTTTCATAGTGGCCCTATGATGCTGGTATTATTTCCAATCACAGCGGACACAGCAGGCTGAGGGAGGCGGAATAACTTGCTTATTCAGTGGCTTGCTCATTTATGACTTCAATACCGTTTCTCTATGCTCTTTCTAAGCATCAGAGTTAAATCGCTAAAGCCATAGCCTTTATTTTCCAAGGAGGGCAGCCTGGCATCTCTTACCAAAACAGAATCTGTTTGTGTTTCTCCCTGAGGTTCTCTCATAGCAATGCCCGCGTTTTACTCTCTGTAGATTTCCGAGCTGGGTCTTTAATGTTCTCCGTGCCATGGACCGTGGCAGTCTAGTGAAGGTTTCATGAGAGCACACATGGAGAACAGACTGTAAAATACTATTGCCAAAATAGTCAAAAGCTCTAGTTGTGATGTAATGCCTCAAGTGGTATTTTTGGTTGGTTGGTTGGTCGGTTTGTTTTATTTTGAGTTTTTCGAAATGGGGTTTCTCTGTGTAACCTTTGGCTGGCTTGGAACTCACTCTGAGAACAGCCTGGCCTCAAACTCAGCGATCTGCCTGCCTCTACCTCCCGAGTGCTGGAGTTAAAGGTGTGTGCTACCACACCTGGCGCTATAAGTGTTTCTTTATGAATGCAATAAAAGGATTTAGTAGTTAGGTCAGTCTAACTATCGGAGTTGTCAAACGGTGACAAGGATAAATGGCATTTTAAAATACTGAGAGAACTATAATGCAGCACAGAAATAACTGCTGTTTCTCTTGGCAACCACGATTCCAAAATGGCTAACAATACTGTAATATCCCCCATATAATAATTCAAGAATATGCTAAACTCTTAGAGATTAGGGTAAACAAAGACTTTTGTCCCCACCCAGGTTCACAAACCGAATTCCTTTTAGTTTAAGGACACACTTGAGAGGGGCTAGCTCCGTGTGAGAAGATGATCTTAGCATGCCCAAGGCCTTGAGTTCACTTTCTTGCACCAAGCATAACAAATGCCTCTGCAGTACAGCAGTTGAGTCTTTAGTTGTTTGGGGGAAGGATCTCACTCTGTAGCTCAGGCTTCCCTAGAAGACATGGCAGTCCTCTTGCCTCAACCTCCTAGGTCTTGAGGTTACAGGCCTGAGCCACCACCTTCAGCCTGCAGATCTTTCTCATTCTGTTCTTCGGTAAATTCTCGGATAGGGCTGGAATCAACCCCAGGTCTGGCATAGAGTGAGGGCTCTCTGTAATTAGTGCCACTAAGGACGGTCCCCAGTGCACAAATGTAAGTTACAGTGGTTGAGTGCTTACTATGAACCAGGCACAATGTTAGGCTTTGAACATCCTGGCTTATTCAGTCTTCCCACCAACCATCTAGGAATGAGACCATCTCCACTTCATTGAGAAGGAAAAAAAATAATAAAACTTGACTCATACACGGTCAGTAGTGGAGCTGAGGTATTTTTATTTAATTTTTTTATTTTTTATTTGTTTTTTCGAGACAGGGTTTCTCTGTAGCTTTGGAGCCTGTCCTGGAACTAGCTCTTGTAGACCAGGCTGGTCTCGAACTCACAGAGATCTGCCTGCCTCTGCCTCCTGAGTGCTGGGATTAAAGGCGTGCGTCACCACCGCCCGGCGGTATTTTTATTTTTTTCAATTTATGGGGGATCCCTATGAGCTCTACTACCAGCAGAGAAACGAACCACAAGAGGCCAGAAGAAAACTTGGTTCAGCGTGACTTACTTAGCTAGTGCTGCTTCAGACTTGTGGAGTCTGAACCCGAGCAGTTTATTTAGACATATTTAAGTAAAGTACTTTTGGGGAAAAAGTTCCCGAATAAAAATCATCCCACTCCCATGTGTACAGTAAGCTTAAGGTGTGACTGCATGGAAACTCTTTTGCAAAGTATGTGTGAACTCTACCATGAAGATGAGCTCTATAGCTTAAGGGCCTAGGATCTGGTGTGGTCTCTAGTCAAAATAGTGTAGATGTCAGCAGGCTATAAAGTACCATGTTGGCATCTCCCCTAAGGGTGGGTTCTATGGCTGGAGAAACAAAGATAAAGGGCTAGGGAGGGAAAGTCAGGGGTAAATAATCTGGGGGATTTGGCTAAGGTCTGGCCCTACAGGAAGCAAAGGTAATGAGGTTATTAGTAACATCCACTCTCAGCTTTCTGGGTGGAAGGCAGGTGTTCTTTTGCTCCACTGAGGAGACAAGCCTGTGTGACTGACATTCCTTGCTTCTCCGGTGCTTATCTGTGAGTGCTCATGCCCTCTACAAAATTGCATTTATGTACTTATGTGGGATTGGGGTGTCCCACATAAAGACCAACCTGTAGGTCTTCACTCTCTCCTTTTACCATGTGGGTCCTAGGAATCCAGCGCAGGGAGTCAGGCTTTGACAGGCACCTTTATCTGCTGAGTCATCTCAGCATCCCTGGGGCTGAGATGCTAAGGTACAGTCCATCCCCAGGAGCCTCACTTTTGATCATCACATGACAAAATTAGAGTCTTACAGAGAAGAGATCTGTACCTCTCATTACTAGGTCAAAAGAAAGTAAGCATCACATACTCTCTGAGACACAAATCAACCATCAGTATAAGTGTATTTTCTAAAACTTTTCAAGATATCAAAAATCTGTTTTTTGACTTGTGTAATGTCTTTATGTCCCCATCTACTCTCATCACCTTAAAATAAGGAACTAAAACTGCTAAGATAACTCTAGAAATACTGTGTCGAGAAGAGTTGTCATGCTTTGAGAAAACTAGTTGGTTTTTTTTCAGTAATTATGAGAGAAATATAATTGAATTCAACTTTAAAACAAACAAAAATGTCCCAGGGTGCAAATTGCAGTGATCTATCTAATAGATGGCATTGTGTTTCACCCATCTTATCTGAAACTTGAAAACAGATGTTCAGTCATTTGTGTTACCTTTGTCCAGGGAAGAAAAACATAAGAACCATGGGATATTTGCTGTGTATTGTAAGGCTTTTATAATAAATGACTGGGTTATGTGTGTGTGTATGTATGTATATATGTATGTATGTATGTATGTAGGGTTAACTAGATATAATAAGATGGTAGTAAGTCATAGTTAGAACCCCTGGGACAAGAAGGAACTCAACACTAATAACCAGAGGGAAAACAAACCACCTGAGACAAAATTGAAACTATATAAACTTGAATTTTGGGAAATCTATGTCTGGAAGTAGCTATTTAGCCCATTTTATTTTTAAATCATGGCATAAGTTGTCTTATGTTTACTATTAAATGTGAAATGAATTAATATTTGTTGAGAGTCCTATCCACACAGCAATCATAAACATTAATGACAGCATTCTTTTTATGCTTTTTTAAAGATTTATTTATTATGTATACAGTGTTCTGTCCTCATGTATGCCTACAAGCCAGAAGACAGCACCAGATCTTATTACTGATGGTTGTGAGCCACCATGTAGTTGCTGGGAATTGAACTCAGGACCTCTGGAAGAGCAACCAGTGCTCTTAACCTCTGAGCCATCTTTCCGGCCCAATGTAGCATTCTTAACACTTCATACACATGTGTACGTAAAAATTAAATAACTCTTCTACTAACTGGAAAAGGGAAGTGCTGCAGTTTAAACCCAGCTACAGAGTCAGAAGTTAGGGCAACACGTGTGTATTCCAGCATTTGAGAGGCAGAAGCAGGAGGATCAGGAATTCATGGCCAGCCTCAGCTACTTAAAACTCTGTCTAAATGCACCCTATCCCCAACAAAGCAAAAAGGTAAAAATCATATGAACCAGTTACAAGGGGGATCAAGGTCCAGATTTTTTCCTTGTGCAGCACAGATCCAGGCTATTTTCTTGGAAGCCCTAGATTTGAGGAATGCACTAGGGAGAGAGCAAAGTGGCCGTGTGGTGGGGTCTGTAGCTGTGTTGGCTTCAGTGGGAATGGGCCCCATAGGCTCATGTGATTGAATGCTCAGTTTCCAGTTAGTGGAACTGTTTGGGCAGGATTCGAAGGTATGGCCTTGTTGGAGAAGGTGTGGCTTTGTTGGAGGAAGTGTGTCACTGGGTTTCACTGGCTTGGAGGTTTCAAAAGCTCAGACCAGGCCTAGTGTGTCTCTCTAGCGTCATGCCTGTCTGTTCTCTGTCATGATGGTCTAACAAACAGACTAACCCTATAAAACTACTTATAAAACAAAACAAACAAATAAAAAAAACCCTTCCAGTCAGTGATGTGCTTTCTTTTATGAGAATTGCCTTGGTAACTGTGTCTCGTTACAGCAATGGAACAGTAACTAAGATAGCAACCCAACTTGTTTTCAATGAAAGCTATTCAGTTTTTATCTTTTCATACCTCATTTGAAGGGAATGCTTTCACTTGCTAATTTTGAATTGCCTTTGAATTGCCTTCTAATGTCTGCTAATGAGAATCACTCAACTGAAACACAGGAATTGTGGGTTGTTTCCTCCCCCCCCCCCCAGACAGGGTTTCTTTGTGGCTTTGGAGCCTGTCCTGGAACTAGCTCTTGTAGATCAGGCTGGCCTCGAACTCACAAAGATCCTCATGCCCCTGCCTCCTGAGTGCTGGGAAAATTGGGGTTCTTTAAAATTTTAAATACTTTAAAATTCAAGAGCATTGAAAACAAACCTAAGTTAAAGATGATTATTTTGTAACATACATATGTATAAACATTTGTAATATATATACTACAGCTTGAGGAGAAAAGGCACCAGGAAATTTAATATTGGAATCAAGACTTGTGCAGAAAGAGATTTAAAAAAAAATGGATTGATGTGAAATGGAATAATAGGAGTGCCCCATTATTGGGGTGCCCCAAGGCTAGACCCCACCCAGCTAAGCTTCCATCTTGTGAAAAGGAAAACCTATGCAGCCAAGGAAAGCTTATGCAAATGTAACTCAGTCCACCCCAAGCAGGCAGTGGAACTTGGCAGCATCAGCCACACAGTCCCATGTTCTGGCTTTAGAGTCAGAAAGGAGGCATGAGTAAAGGCGTTCTGGAATCTTCCACGCATGCTGGTGAGGCCAGGCATTTGTCAGGGGAGTCCCTGAGTGGAGACCCCGAGAAACCATTTCATGAAGCTGTAAAATTGAAGCCTGGGTTGTGTTGAAGACCCCAGGATGTTGGAGGGGCCCAAGCTGTGGGCTATCTGCCTAGAAGAGTTGCATTCAGGGAGTGGAACCAGCCCAAATAACAAAAGTGTGTTGCAATCAGCAAAATGGGAAGGATGGGTTCATCTGATCCCTTTGACATTGGACATAGAGCTACATGAGTCAGAGTTTACCCTATGGCTCTTACTTTGGTTCAGTATCTTCTCACTATGCCCCAATTTCTTTATTTTGGAATGATAATATATATCCTGTGTCATTGTATGTTGGAAGTATGCCAATTGCTTTTCAAATTTACAGAGGGTTACAGCTAAGAGATTGCCATGTGTCTCAGAAGAGACTTTGGACTTTTAAACTGTCTTGAGACTGCAAAAGACTAGGGGCACTTTTGAAGTTGACCTAAACGCATTTTGTATTATGATATAGCCACTAACATACGGGACCAGGGGTGGAATGTGGTTTGAATGAGCATGGCCCCATAGGTTCATTTGGTTGAATACTTAGTCCCCAGTTGGTGGAACTGTTTGGGAAGGATTAGGAGGTGAAGCCTTGTTAGAGGAGGTGTGTCCCTGTGGGGTGGGTTTTGAGATATTAGAAGCCCAGCCATTCCAGGTTAGCTCTCTCTGCCTTGTGACTGTGTTTTGAGATGAATCCCCCAGCTACTGCCTAGCACCATGCCTGCTTTCCTGCTGCCATGCTCCTCGTCATGATGGTCATGGACTCACTCTCTGATGATATAAGCCCTCAATCAACTCTTTTTTCTGTGAGTTGCCTTGGTCACGGTGTCTTATCACAGCTAGAGAAAAGTGAATAAGACATACATCATGCTTGGTTTCCCAGAATATGGGAGGTGGAGGCAAGAGGCTCAGGAGCTCATCCTTGGCTACATAGTATATTCAAGCCCAGCCTGGGTGTTTTGTTTGATTTTCAGGGCTCCAAAAGCAAGTGTGACTTATTGGATGGACACTGGGGTGGCTCAGAAGGTGAAAGGAAGAGCTAATACAGAAGGCAGGCAGGAACCAGGCCAACCCAGACCTTCTTCCTAAAACACCTTGACTCTTTTTTTGTTGTTATTTGTTTGTTTGACTTTTTTTTTCGGTTTCTTGAGACAGGGTTTCTCTGTGTAGCCCTAATTGTCCCAGAACTAGGTCTGTAGATCAGGCTGGCCTCGAACTCACAGAGATTCACTTGCTTCTGCCTCCTGGGTGCTAGGTTTAAAGGTGTGCGCCACCACTGCCCAGGAACAACTTGACTCTTGATGATGCTGCATGCTGGGCAGGCTGAGTCTCTGCATTTAGGTTTCAGATCCCCAAGAGAATCTGAATTGTCTACCTGGGTCGGGTGTCTGCAGTCCTGTCTTCCCCTCTCTCTTTCTCCTTCCCTCTCTCCTCCCCTTCTCCCCCCTCTTTCCTCTTCCTTCTCCCTCTCCTCCTCTTTTTCTCTCATCTTCTTTTCTCTCCTCTGCTTCCTTCATCTTCTCACATCTTTCTCCTTCCCTTCATCCCAAGACAGGGTCTAATGTAGTGCAGGCTGGCCTCAGACTCCACTTGTAGCCCAGGATGACCTTGCTAGGTTTTTTTCTTCTTCTTCTTCAGTTTTTCAAGATAGGATTTCTCTGGATAGCCCTGATTGTCCTGGAACTTGGTCTGTCAATCAGACTGGCCTCAAACTCAGTGATCCACCTCTGCTTCCCAAGTGCTGGGATTAAGGGTGTATGCCACCCCCACCCAGCTCTAGGATGACCTTGAAGTTGTGAGCCTGAGCCTCCTGCCTGTACTTCTCTAGAGCTGAAGTCTCAGGCACATCACTCCTCCAGTCTATGCCAACCTAGGCAAGCCAGGCATGTTAGGCAAGCACTACCAAGAGCTCCAACCCCAGCATAGATCTTGGCTCTCCTGGGTCTTTGATGGAAAGTCGTTTGTGGACCAAGCAATCTGCCAGTAGGAAATTTTCTGTCGGGAAGAAAAGTCAACAGGAATGCCTTGTCATCCAACGGGGCTGGTAAAAAAATATCATAGCTACACCAGAGTTCAAGGCTGTTCTTTACAGCTTCATCCTGGTCAGCAGCTGTGAAAGGGGCCATCTGCCATGCCAGGCACACTGTGTCCCTGAAGAGTTACAACTCTAAGGATTCAGTGATAAGAAGGTGCTCAAGGCAGGGAGGAAGAAGGACACAATCTTGAAAGCCTGTTTGGTAGGCTGCCTTGTTTGCCAGGAACTCTGAGGGCTCTCCACGAGGGTAAATAAAGACCACACACCAGGATCCAGCAAGACGGTGTAGGGAGTAAAGGTGCTAGCCCAAAACCTGACAGCCTTGGATCGATCCCTAGGACTCAGGTGATAGAAGAGAACCCTTACCGCCATGTGCTGAAACTGGGACACAGAATGGGTGGGAAAAGAAGTGTACACAGCCTGTCATGCTGTGGCTGTGGGACAAAACAAGTGTGTAAACGTTTTGAACAGGCCGTCACGTGTCAGGACTAGGATGTGGCAGCTATGCAAACAGGTGTGCTCAGGCTGCCGCGTGGTGTCCCTGGAACATAGCAGATGGGAATAAAAGGATGCAGGCACCACCATGTGGAAGTGATGGTGAACTGCCATGCATTGACCCTGGGGTGTGGCAGTCCTGTGAACAGAGAGGCCTGCGTTGCTCCGCGGCAGTACTGGGCATGGCGTGACGCTGGTGGGAAGAAGTGAGCCTGTGTTGTAAGGCGAAAGCACTATGTGAGCAGGCAGGCTCCCGTCACCGCACGGCAACACTGGAACCCTGACCCAGTGGGAACAGGTATGCCTGTGCCACCACATATCGTCACGGGGCCATGGCACGTGTGCAAAGAGGCCTGCCCAAACTGCCATATGGCAGTTCTGGGACATGGTAGGTGTGCAAAGGGGCATGCCTATGCCACCATGTAGCCGCACTGGGACATGACAGGTGTGCAAACAAGTGTTCACAGGCTGCTACATGGTGGACACTGATACAGCATACATATGAACAGGCACCCCTAGGTTGTCACTTAGTGGGGTTGAAATACAACATTTTACAGGCAAGCCAGCATGTGCCCCCAGTTGTCTTAACTACAAATATATGACTCTGTGCCATTAAATGCCAGAGCATGTACACAGCATATCTATACCACACATGACACAGGTTTGCCTGCACCTCAATGTGCAGGCAATATGGTGTTGAAATATGGTACATGTGTTATGGTACATGTGTGAGCACGCATGCCCAGGCTGCTGCATGGCGATACTGGGACATCGCACATGAGCAAAGAGGCGAGCCCAGGCCACTGTGTGGAGGTGCTAGGTCATGGCAGGTGTGTCCAGGCAGCCATGAGGCAGCATGAGGACCTGGTAAGTTTGTAAACAGGCATACCCAGGTCACACATAGCACTGAGAAACAGCAAAGGTGCCAATAGGCGTGACTGCTCTTCCACATCGCGACACAGGGACACAGCACAGTGGTGAATAGACACGCCCACCCCTAGGTGCCGGCACTGGGGCGTGTGTAGATAGGCGAGCCAGCACCACCAAGTGGCGGCAATGGGAACAGCAAATGTGCAAACAGGTGAGCCTAGTGGCACCGGTGAAAGGTGGCACATACGTGAACAGTTGTATCTAGACCATCATATGGCAGCCCCGGAACACAGCAGGTGTGCAAATAGATATGCTAGTCCTGCCGTGTGGGGAAGCTTTGAAACAGCAGGTGCGCAAACAGGTGAACCTGTGTCATTGTGTGGTGGTGTTGGAAAATGGCAGCAGTGCAGAGTGGTCAATCCACACCACCGTGTGGCCGCACTTGGGAATGGCATGTGTGTGAACAGGTTAGCCCAGGCTGCCGCATGACCACGCTGGGGCACGACAGTCTAAATGCACTGCCACGAGGTGGTGTTAGGACATGGAAGGCAAATGGACAGTGAGTCCCAGGCTGCTACACAGCAAGACTCGGACACCTCATGCAAGCAAATAGGAAGGTCCAGGACAATATGTGATAGTCCTGATACACAATGGGCACGGGAATAGGTGTGCTCCGGCCACTACGCCACAGGGCTGGGACATGGCAGGTCTGTACATGGGCATATCCAGGTGGCATATGGCAGGATATGCACGGGTGCAAAGAGACATGGCCAAGTCTTCAAATGCAGCCATGGGACACAGATGGGTGTGAACAGGCATGCCTGTGCCCGCCATGTAGCATCACGAGGGTATCATAGGTGCACAATAATTGTTCATGTGCCACCACATGGTGACACTGAGACACGGCAGATGTGCGAACAGGCATGCTCGTGCTGCTTTGTGGTACCATTTGGATAGGGCAGGCATACAAAGGGCATGCCTGTGCTGCCATGTGGTGGAGCTGGTATATGAATAGGCCTGTCGACACCCTGTGTCCGCACAGAAACATGGCAAGTGCATGAACAGGTATGCCTACACTACTAAGTTGAGGAGCTGGGGCACAGCAGGTTCGAGCCCACACTGTCACGTGGTGTGGGCCTGGCAGGTATGCACACAGACACTCCTGAGCCACCACATAGCAGCACTGGGACATGACGAGCATGCAAAAAGGTGTTCACGGAACGTCATATGGTGGGTACCAACACAGCACGCATGTGGACAGGCAAGCCTAGGCTGCCACATGGTAAAGTGCATGCACACCAGGTGTGCATACAGGCATGCCTCCATGTGGTGGCCCTGGGATATGGCAGGCACACAAACAAAGTATGCATGCGCTGCCACGTGGCAGTGTGGGGACACAGCATAGATATGAACATGTAAGTCCGTGCCACCGCATGGAGTGCTGGAACATGGCAGGCACAACAGCAAGCATGCCTGTGCTGCCATGTGGTAGCATTTGGAGACAGCAAGGGGGTGAGAAGGCATGCCTACAGTTCCAAATGGGAGTACTGGGCGTGGCAGGTATGCAAACAAGTGCTTCTGAACCGCCACATGGAGGTGCTGGGACGCAGTAGACATGCAAGCAGGAGTCTTCAAACAGGCATGTGCGTGCTGGCACAGAGTGGATGGCACTGTGCTACAGCAAGCAGGTGAGCATGCATGCCCAGGACACCATGTAGCAATACTTAGACAGGGCTTGTGTATAAACAGGTGGGCCTGCATCAGCATGTGGCATGCTGGGACACAGTGGGTATGTAAACATGTTTGTCTGCACCACCATGTGTCGGCACTGGGGCGTGGCATGGTTGCTAAAAGACTTGCCCGTGCCATCATGTGGCAGTGCTGAAACATGGCAGGCTTATGAGTAGGCATGCCCATATTATCATGTAGCAGGGCATGCAGTTACATGTATGCTATGCATATATACATAGCAGGAGTGTGTATAGTCATGACTCTACTGCTACATTGTGGTGCTTGGACATTGCAGGTGTGTGAACTAGCAAGCCTGGGCAATCACCAAGAAGCGCATGTGAGGGGCTGGAGTGTGATCAGGCATACCTGTGCTACCTGGTGGCCACACTGGGACATAGCACAGGTGTGAACACGTATGACTGTGCTAATATATGGTGGCAATAGGGACGTGGCCCATATATGAACAGGTGTGCCCAGGCTTCCACATAACAGTACTGGGATAGAGCAGAAATATGAACAGGCATTCCCAGGCCCACGTGTGGTGGCCCTAGGAAATACGCATGCCAATGGTGAACCCAGGCTGCCATATGCTGATACTGGGACATGCCAAGCATGTGAGCAAATGAACCCAAGCCATCGTGTTTCGGCCCTGGGCCATAGCAAGCATGAGAACAAGGGAACCCAGACAACATGTGGCAGCTGGGGGATACAGCAAGTTTTCGAACGTTTAAACCTAAATCATACTCAGTGGTGTATGGGATACGGCAGGGGTGCAAACATGCATGTCCTCACTCATGTTTCATGGCGCTGGGACAACACACATGATGCCAGTACCAGGACATGGAAGATGTGCAAACAAGTGAGCCAGAATTACCAGATGGCAGCAATGGGGCATGGCGCTAGTGTGGACAGGCGTACTGTGCTGGCAAGTTTGCGCTGGGACATGGCAGACATGAAAGCAAACCTGCTCGTGCTCCCATGTGTTGGTGCTGGGACATGGCAGGTGTGTAAACAGGCATGTTTGGGATACTGGGGTAGTGCTGGGACATTGCAGGCATAAACAGGCATTCCTACATGGTGGTTCTGGGACACATCAGGTGTAGAAACAGGTTTTCCCACACAGGCATGTCTGCAATGATGCATGGCAGGTATGTGTAATACACGGCTACATGGTGTGTTTGGAAATGGAATAGGTGGACAGACATGGCCTCACCATGTTATAGCAATGAGACATGACAAGTGTAAAAACATGCCTATCTAGGCCACCACATGGCGGCTTGAGAACATGGCTTGTGAACAGGTGGTGTTCCAGGCCCTCGTGTGGCAGTCCAGGGACATGGTAGACATACATACAATTGTGCAAGTGCTGCCACACATGGGGCTGGAACATGTCATGTGTGCAAAAAGGTATCCCCATGCCACCATGTGGTGACTCTGGGACGTAAGAGGCATGGGAACAAGCCTGCCCACATCACTGCATGGCAGTACTGATGCACATGGGCATGAAAACGGGCATTGACAGCCTGCCACGTGGTGACACTAAGACTCAACATGCATGTGAACAAGTGAGCCTTGGCCTCCATGTGGCTGTGGTGAGATGCAGCACGTACAAAAACAGTCATGTCCGAGTTATTATGTGGTGGTCCAGGGATACAACTGGTGTGCAAGCAAGTGTGCCCTTGATACCATGCAACGCTTTGACATGGTAGGTGGGCAAACAGTTGAGCCCATGCCGTCTGGGAAACAGCCCATGTTCAATGTGTTAAGGACAGGCTGCTACGTGGCCATTTTGAGACACAGCAGGCATAGTCGAGCCCAGGCTATCAGAAGGCAGCACTGGGACACAGCGAAAGGACAAACAGGTGTACCTTCACTACCACGTGGGGATCCTGGGCGGGCACACATGTTGACACTGGGCACAGCAAGTACATGGATAGTGGGGGCCCAGGCTGCCATGTGGTGAGGCTGGGACACAGCACCTGTGCAAATAGGAGAGCTCAGACTACCGTATGGTGGCCCTGGGAAACAACAAGCATGTGAACGGGAGGCCCATGCCACCATGCAAGGGTGCAGGGACATTGCATGCACGGACGGGCCTGACTGCATCATACAGTGGCACTTGGACACAGCAGAGAAACAAGCAAGTGGGATACAACATGTCCATGATCAGGTTGCCATGCCAATGTATGGCAGGGGATACAGCAAACATGCCAATAGGTGTGCCTGCATGGTCACATGGTGACACAAGGACATAGCAGGTCTGAATGTGTGTGCCCATGTCACCATCTGGCTGTGTTAAGGCATGATAGGTGTGCCCTCACTGCCACATGACAGTGCTGGGACATCACAGGCATACAAGCAGGTGGCGTGTGCATCCGCTATTGTGGTCCTGGGACACAGTATACATGCAGCCAGGCCTAGACCACCATGTTTTGGCACTGGTACACACCAAATGCATGAACATGCCTTGTCAAGACACCCTATTTCAGTGCGAGGGCACACATGTAAACATATGTGCTGCCATCCCACTACACAATAGCCCTGGGACGTGAGAACAGGCATGCCAGTGCCACCTCTGTGGCACGGCGTGGGTGCAAACAGGTGAGCTCATGTTGCCATATGGCATCACTAGACATGGCACAAGTGCAAGCGGGTGTGCCTGTAGCCGTGCTGGGATACGGCAGGGGTGCAAGCAGGCGTGTCCAGGCTTCCACATTGCAAGGCTGGGACATGGCGTAGTTGCAAACAGATGTGACGACACCATCATATGGTGACACTAATACAGCAGGTATACAAATGTGTGTGTCTACGATACTACATGGTGACAGGGGACATGACAGGTGTGCCTATGCCACCTTGTGGTGGCATTGGGACATGGCAGGCATGCAAACAGGTGTGCAATCACCCCATGGCTGTGTGGGTACATTCGGGTATGTGAATAGGTGGACCTGCACTGCCATGGGGCAGTGTCAGGACATGGCAGATACACCAACAGGCATTCCCATGCCACCATGTGGTATCATTAAGACACATTAGTATGCGAATTGGCATGCCTGTGCCACCAGGGGTCAGTGCCAGGACATAGCAGGCCCATAAAACAACATGCCCATGTTACCACGTGGAAAACAGCGGGCACTCAAATAGGAAGACACACACAACAACACAGTGGCACTAGGACATAGCAGATGTGACACACTGCCACATAACACATCACTTGTGTAAACAGGCATGCCTATGCTACCAGGTAACTGGGACACAATAGGTATGCAAACAGGAATGCCCACACTGACCCATGGCATGAAGCATTGCAGGGCACCACAGGTGGGCAAACTGGTGTGCTTGTACCATCATGCGGTGGTGTTGGAACATGGTGAGCCTGTGCCACAACATGCCAGCACTAGGACATGTCCTACATCCAGACACACAGCCCCAGAATGCCAGGACGGGTGCTGGGAAACAGCAAGAACAAACAGTCACATGGCAGAGATGGAACATGGCAGGCACATGAACAGATCTGCCCGTGCTGTCAGACGGTGGTGCTGGGACATGGCATATACCTGAATGGGCATGCCAGGAGCCACTGGGAGATGGTAGGCATGAAGATGCGTGCCTGGGCCTCCACATGGTGGCACGGAACTTGGCAGGTGTGTCAGCCATGCTGGGACATGAAATGTGTACAAGCAGTTGTGCTGTGCCGTCACATTGCACTGCTGTGACATGGAAGGCAGCTTGTGGGGGAGGCCAGGTAGTGGTGTGGGAATACGGCAGGTGAGAACATGGATGCTTTGCGTTGCCGCATGGCAGCTCTGGGGCATACCAGGCATGCAAAACAGGCGCCAGGTGGCAGAGCTAGGATACAGCAGGCATGTGAACGGAGGTGCACAGAGAGGCATGCTCATGCAGCCATGTGCCAGTACCGGGACATGAAAGACATGAACAGGCCTTCCTACAAAACCACACGATGGCACTGGGACACAGCAGGAGGGGGTGGGCATGCTTGTGCTACCAAGTGGGGGCAGTGGACCTAGCAGGCATGCGAAACAGGCTCCAGGTAGTGGTGCTGGGACACAGCAAGGCCCCAGACAGGCATATCTGCACTGCCACATCATGGTGGACATAGTACATTCAAACATGTGTCAGTGGTGGGATGTGGCAGGTGCACAAACAAGCATGCCTGCATCACCATGTGGCAGTGCTGGGACACGGCAGGCATGCAAACAGGCATGCTCGTGACACCAGGAGGTAGGACTAGGGGTGAGAACCAGGGTGGTGCTAAGACATGTCAGGTATGCAAACAGGTGTGCTAAACTCCATATGGTGGCACTGGGACATAGCGAGCACGTGAACAGGCATGCCAGGCTGCCGTGTGGAAGGGCTGGTACATAACCAACAGGCTAATATGCGTGCCCATGCTGCCATGTGGAGGTGCTGACATACAGGTGTGCAATAGGTGTGCTCATTCTGCCATGTGATGCTGCTTGAACAAAGAAGGCATGCAATCAGGAATATTTATGCCACCGAGTGGCATAATGAGGAAACAGTAGGCACATAAATAAATGCGTCCACACTGCTGTGTGTTGGTTCTGGGATAAGGCAGGCATGCAAACAAGCCTGCCTGCACAGCCATGTGGCATCACTTGGGAATAGGCAAATAGACATGCCCATATTGTGGCACAATATGTAGCGTTACAAGGACACTGTAGAACACTGATATTGCCACATGGCAGAGAAGGACATGACCTGCTTGCAGACAGGCATTCCCATGCTGGGACATGGCAGGAACACAAACAAAAACGCCCATATCACCAGGTGATGGCGCTGGGAGACAAAGGGCACGCAACCCGGCATTTCCGTGCCACCAGGTGGCAGTGCTGAGACACAGCAGCCATAGAAACAAGGCTGTCCATGCACCTACCTGGTACTCCGGGATACAGCAAGCACAAAAAAACGTGCCCATGCCACCATGTGGCAGCGATGAAACACGGTAGGTACATGAACAGGTATCTCGTGTCACAAGGTGGTGCTGCTGGGACACAACATGCACCAGAACAGATGCGCCTGTGCCACACAGCCTGGTATACTGGGATATCACAGGCACTAACAATTATGGCTGTTTTGCCACATGGTGGCACTGGACACAGAAGGCATGCAAATAAGGCATGTTCTAGCATGCTGGGGCACAGCAGGCATGCAAACAGGCATGGCGTGTCAAATTGCAGCATTGCTGGGAAAAAGCAAGCATGGAAATTGGTGTGTCCGTGTCACCACATGGAAGCTTTGGGATATAGCAGGCCTACAAACAGGCAAGCCTGCACTGCAACATTCCAGAGCTAGGAATCATAGATATACCCAGGCCACCAGATGGCAGTGTTATCTCTGCTGCCACAGCATGATGCCATGTGTCTCACATGTGAACACATGTGGCGACACTACCATGGCACAATGCTGTAGGAAAGGCAGAGATCACACGTGATCAAGCGTGCTAATGCTGTTGTAGCACGGTCGTGTGGCACATCTTGGGTGTGGTCACATATGGTCCACACTACCCAATATAGTGCTTCAGCACAGCTCATGTGTGACCATGCATGCCAATGCTGCAGAGAATGGTGTTAAGACAATCTCTTTTGTACATAGGCATGTGCATGTCACCAAGGCATAGCTCTGTAGCATGGCTCATGTGTGAGTATGAGTGTAGATGCAATAGGCTCTAATAGTGTAGTAAATTATCACTGAACACAATTTACTTCTGTGGGTCTAGAGAACAAAATCTGGGCATACTAAGGGCAAGTCCCCCAACTGAGCAATGTTCCAAATCCTGCACACTCCATTGAGGGCCTAAACTGAGCCTCAAGTCATTGCATTCTAGACTAACCCTTTGGTGGTTATGTGTTTATTCATTCACTGAACAGATGCTTATTGGAGACTGTCATGTGCCAAGCATCATGCTAGGGTTGGAGATCCATTGGTGCATAAACAGCTATAGTGTTTGCATGTGTGTGTGGTGTGTGTGCAAACAGATAAATCTGAGTGAGCATTCAAGTGTGGGAGAGCACAGCTTATGTATTCAGTCTTTGATCAACTCCAGGAAGGGACATCAAGAAGAAAGGCACAGAAGCCTGGGAATGTAGGTTAGCTGGTAGACTGTTCACTTAGCATACCGTTATATACAGCTTTGGGTTCTATCCCTAGCCGTACAGAACCACACTGGGAATCCCGGCACTGTGAAGGAAGAGGCATGAAGATCAGAAGTTCAAAGTCATCTATGGCCAATTCCAAGCCAGTTTAGGTTAAATGAGACCCTGTCTCAAAGAAAACGAAACTATTATCATAAACTGGAAAACTGGAAGCTTCTTTAGCAAGCCTTAAGCAGACCACTGGACATTGTTCTGTATTATGCAGGACAAGAAATAGCTCTTAGCAAATAGGGGGAGGAAATGGTTCCCTTGAGAACCATTGGCAAAGAGCCCTGCCTATTTGCAGTGTGGACACTGGGAGGCTCCTATGCTTCTCTTCAAAAGCAAACTGCAGGACCAGTTTAGGTGGTGAACACCTGTAATCTCACCTCTCTTGAGGCAGAGCGGGGAGACAGAGAGCTAGGAGGCAGCCTGGGCTGTGAATCAAGGCCTTGTACTTGGTTGGCCTGTATTCCCACTTAAAGGTAGTGTGCCACAGTTTCTATCCCTGCATTCTCTCTCCAACCGGGCAGTAATGCTTAACACACCAGAGATTAAAGTGACACTCAGCTCGAGGCCAGGATGGCAAAGAGCAATTAGCGTATTCCAAGGTCAAAATGTGAATGTGTGATCTTAGCACAGTGCAGACTGTTGCAACTGTCTGAGGAAAGAAGAAATTTCCATTTAAAAAAGAGCTGCTTATGATGGGCCACTCCTCTACGCGTCCGGGGGGGGGGGGGGGGCAGACCAGGCACTGAGCACACTGATTCACAGTCCTCCAGATGAGGAGCCACCTTCCTGTCTGAGACTTTCCGAGTTTCACATCACTGAATAAAAAACTGGGATTTCTGGCATTCTCACCGGGTGAGTTTGAACTCTTGATAAGTTCATTTGGGTGGAAGAATGCAGGGGGGCTGCCAAACTCCACAAATCTTTCAGACAGCCAAATCAGATTCTGCTTCTAAGCAGAATCATTTTTCTCAAACATGACTTGTTTTCACCAAAATGTTCTATGGTAAGCATTTTCTACACTCGATAGAATAGCTGTTAGACATTCCCCAATTACAGAACTTGAATATTTATCCATGACTCCTTGTTTTCAGAGGATGCTATATTACCCAGAACCCTATGCAAGAGGAGGAAGGAATCTGCTAGGGCTGTCACACTAGTCACACACCAAACTCCATAAACGCCTGCAGTATTACCACCAATATGTTTATAATACTGATACAAGTCCTAGTACACTACACGTACTTGAATATATGCTGAATGAAGAATTAAATAGATTTACTTATAGTAATGATTTTTTTTAAGGTAGTGTGCCCCTGGTGCCCCTGTTTCCCGTTTTCAGATCTTTCAGGATCTGTTGCATCTGCAGCTCGGTGTTGTGGTGAACACCCGAGTCCTAGCATATCAGAGCCAGAAACAGAATTGTTGAAAGTTCTAGACTAGCCTGGTCTATACAGCAAAACTATACCTCCATAATTAAGGAGTATAATACAGTCTGACCTGGCTAGTTTTATGTCGGCTTGACACAAGCTAGAGTTATCTGAAAGGTGGGAACCTCAATTGAGAAAATGTCTCCATAATAGCCAGCAGTAGGTGTTTTTTCTTTTCGTTTGTTTTATTAGTGATTGATGAGGGAAGGGTCCCCCATCCCATTGTGGGTGGGCGCCATATGTAGTCAGACTCTCCTCTGGGCTGCCAGCTCACAACGATGTGGAGACTTATTTTTAATTATGAAAGTTCAGTCCTAGTTTAGGTTTGTTCCTAACTAGTTCTTATAACTTAAATTAACCCGCTTCTATTCATCTAAATTCTGTCACATACCGCACATCCTCCTTCTTCCATGTCTCCTAGTGTCTCTCATTCCTCCTCCTCCTCCTTCCTCTCTCTTCTCGGAAGTCCACCTATACTTCCTGCCTAGCTTTTTATTACACTAATCACAGCAATACACCTTCACCCTGGGCTGGTGGTCCTGGGTTCTATAAGAAAGCAGGTTGAGCAAGCAATAGGGAGCAAGCCATCAAATAGTATCCCTCCGTGGCTTCTGCACCAGCTCCTGCCTCCAGGTTCCTGCCGTTTTTGAGTTTCTGCACTAAATGATTTTGATGATCAACAATGATATGGAAGTGAAAGTCAAATACAAACAAACCCTTTCCTGCCCATGGTGTTTCATCACAATAGTAACCAACCCTAAGATACCACCTAATGGCTTTTTCTATAAGTCCTAGGGGCTGCATATGGTGGTGTGGTCCTATAGGACCAGCTATTCGGGAAGCTCAAAATGGACATGCAAACCTTCATTTGACTATCAGCATTTCATGAAAATGCCTGCTGACTTCCTGTTCCTCTTCTAAAGACTAAGTCGTGTGTTCCAATTCCTCTTAGAACTCAGATGATGTGATTGTCTTGTGACCTCAGGTGTCTTATATGCTCAAACATGATTTTATTAATCATTGCACCCTACCCACATTTTAAGGATAGAAGCAATTCTTTCTTTCCACAACCCTTCTTTCTTTATTTTGGTTTTTGGAGACAGGGCTTCACTATGTATCCCTGCCTGGCCTAAAACTCACTACGCATATAAAGCTGGCATCAAACTTAATAGCAATCGTCTTGCCTCTTCTTCTCAAGTGCTGGAGTAACAGACATTTGCCAACACACTCTGCTTCTTTGACATTTGAAACCAGAAGTAGGATTAACACCTAAATAGAAAGATTGGAAAGTTCACAAACCCTTTAGTAGCTGGAGAGGGAACACACACTAGGCAGGCAATGACAGATGCAAAATAAGATAGATAAATACAATTCTGGTAATAGGTTTTATAAAGTAAAACGATCTTTTCTTATGCAGTATGGAGGTTAAGACAAACAGGGGAGGGGCTGGAGAGATGGTTCAGCAGTTAAGAGCACTGGCTATTCCTCCAGAGGACCTGGGTACAGTTTCCAGCACCTACGTAAGTGGCTCACAACTGTCTGTAACTCTAGCTCTAGGGGACCCTATACCCTCTCTAGCCTCTGTGGACGCCATGCATCCATGTGATTATACATACATAGCAGGCAAAACACTGTACACATGAAATAAAAATAAAGAATAGAAACCTTAAAGACTTTAGTGCCTTAATATAATTTTATTTTTCACTCAAGCTGTCTGGTAGAGACTGTCAAGGTAGTGTCTGTCACCTTCCAGGCTTTGCTTATTGTTTACTTGTTTACTGCCCAGCGGCTTCATCTTGGTTTTGTCTGAGTCAGGGTGTTGTAGAACACTATCCTCCGATCATTGCCATCTTCAGAGCAGCTGCAACTACTTCCAAGTGAACCTTAGGACCATCTCTGTTGCCATTTCCTCAAGAAGTGGATAGGGAGAGTCGCTAGACCCTTACCTGAGACTCCTTTAAGGCGAGGGCAGGAGCATATATGCAATTTTACATACATACAGCTGTATGTAATTCTCCTAACATGATGCATGGGGTTGAGTGGTCTCAGGAAGTGCTAGGGTGTACAGAGGGTGGAAGGTTAAGTGAGGAGGGCATCCATTAGCTCAGCTATGGGGAGGCTGTCATCAGTACTTGGGTGAGACTCTCCAGTGATATGCTGCTTTAAGGTCACACACAAACAAATTAATTGGCCCCAGCTAATTTCAAAGATAATAGAGAGCAGATATGTCTGGAAGAGAAAAACCCTAGACACATTTGATGAACAACACTAATGACTCCCTAAGTGAGGCGGGCTTGCCATGACAACCAAGGGCAGAAATGCAGTTAATTCAAATTGTGCAGTTACATCCTGTGGTGATTTGAATGAGAATAGCCCCCATAGGCTCCTGGAGTTAAATATCTGGTCACCAGGGAGTGGCACTATTTGAAAAGATTAGGAGGTGTGGTCTTCTTGGAAAAGTATGTCCCTGGGGTGGATTTTGAGATTTTCAAAAGCCCAAGCTGTGGGGAGCCACGCCCGCTATTTGCCATTACAAGATGGCGCCCATATCCTGTGTTCCAGAGTAATAAACAAGTGCATTGCGCATATGCGAAGGGTTTTTCCACCTCGTCCCATCCCGCCTATCCCGTGAAGGGAAGGGTTTCCCCGCATCTGGGTCTCCGCTCTGGAAGCTTATGCTCTCCCTCTCAAGAAACATTAAAGCTTACTGCAGAAGGATCCTTGTGTGCCGCATTGTTCTTGCTGGTGAGACGGTTGCGCGGGACACCAAGCCAAGCCCAGTGGCTCACTCTGCTTACTGTCTGCAGATCCAGATGTAGAACTCTCAGCTGCTTCTCCAGCACAATCTGTCTGTGTGCCACCATGCCTCCCGCCATGATGACAATGGATTAAACCTCTGAAACTGTAAGCCAGCCCCAACTAATGCTCTTTTATAAGAGTTGCCATGGTGTCTCTTCACAGCAACAGAACACTGGTTAAGACCCATACAAAACAAAGCACAACTTTTTTTTTTTATTACTAGGAATTGAGCCCAGGGCC
>JAQHUG010000080.1:1251632-1274195 GCA_028555095.1 Dicrostonyx torquatus
AAATCAGTTAAAACGTTTGTGTATATTTGGTGAGATGTTTTTATATAAATTGGAGCTATCCTGTCATTAGTTTTCCTTTAGCCAGATAGATACTATGCCTGAATAAAAACAAAACAAAAAAATTAAAAAAGAGTCTCAGAAATTTTGAAGCAAATTTCTTTTCTTGTCTTCATCTGGATGCTCAGAATGACTGTTAGTATATTTGGCTGGATGTCAGCTAAAACTACAGTACTAAGATTCATGCTTCTTACATAACTATCATCAGAATAAATTCTGCCTTAGATTTCTTCTGCTTCCTGTTTTTATAAATGTGTCCATGTTTTGGTGGCTTACAGTTTTCTTAGTAAATCAGATTAATATATCATCCTCTGGTAGTGTACATTTGAGCAGTTATAAATAATATAAGGGAAAACTATAATTCCGTACTTGTTTGATTTGTTTGGATGGTTGTGTAACTTTAACTGGTTTTGTTTTCATCTGTATAATTAAATGTTTTAAGAAAGAGTCTCACAGTGGTAGCCCTGGTTGACCTGAAACTCCTCAGACTAAAAAGGTCTGCCTGTGTCTGCCTCCCAAATGCTGGGATTAAAGGCATATGCCACCATGCTCAGCCTTATATTAGTCATTTTTCTGTTGATATGACAAAATGCTCAAGACCGGATAAATACAAAAAGAAAAAAGTTTTGTTAGTTCATGAATCTGGAAGTCTTACAAATGTGGCTCTGACTTCTGGTCAGCTCTAGGGATGGCCTCACAGAAGATGGCTTCACAATGGTAAGAGTGTATTTGAAAGTAATCATGGGATAAGAAGGGAAGTAGATAGATGCAAGGGTGTGGTTCACTTTCCCTAACAGTCTCCTCTTCAGAGAATGGATGCACCCTGAAGCAGCGTTATCCCTTGTAAGAATGATGTCTTAGTAATTTAACCACTTCGGTAGTCCCTTCTGAGGATGGTGTCCCCAGGGACTTGACCTCCTATTAGTCCCCACCCCTTACAAGTTCTACCACTGGGGCTGGACAGATGGCTCAGTGGTTAAGAGCACTTGCTACTCTTGCAGAAGGCCTGAGTTTGATTGCCAACACCCACATGGGGGCTCACAGTCGTCAGTGACTGTGGTTCTAGAGGATCTTACGCACTCTTCTGACCCTTGCGGACACCAGCCATGTATGTGGTACACATACATACATGTGGCCAGAATACTTACACCTAGAAACATTTTTAAATCTTAATAACAAAATAGAAACTTTCCATTTGGGTGATGAGATAGCTCAGTAAAGACACTTGTCAGCAAGCCTAGAAACCTGAGTTAAAGCCTCAGGACCCACATATTAGGAGGGAGACCTGACTCCTGATAGTTGACCTCTGTACCTACTTGTGTGTTGTGGCATGTGTACACCCTTGCACTCTAAGTAAGTGTTAAAGAGAAAAAAGAAAGTCTTTCATGTCTTTCCGTCCACTCCCTTCCTACAGTCACACTGGGATACTAAACTTCCAACACATGAAATTTGCAGTATAAAGCCATATCCAAACCATAGAAATCAATAATTGTACTGAGCCCTAAAATAATTTAGAAAGTGCCCCAGAAAATAATTTTTATTTATTTTTGAGACACTCTTATCATGGTGTAGCCCTGTCTGTCTTGGAAATCACTGTGTAGTTTTATATACACTTATGTAACTTGTCTCTACTCCTAGTCTCTCCTTCCTCTGTGCTGGGGATCGAACCCAGAGTTTTGTGCATGCTAAGCAAGTACTTTTTCCACTGAGCCACATTCCCTGTGCCCTCGAACTTCACTTTAAAGGAAATTCTGAGAGGTACTTTTATGATCAGCTCCATTTTACAAATAAAAGATTCAAAAAGGTCTCATCATTTGGTTAAGAATATAGTAAGTGGCAAGCCTAGGATGCGGGTTGTCCATTCTCTTGACTCACGTTTCATAATACTCTCCATGATAACTAGCCTGACTGGCTGGGGTAATGAAATAATTTCAACATTGAAGTAGTTAGAGGTCTTCATTGTAATAGACTCAATCAATGTTATTTAATTTTTAAAAATTGGTGTTGGTAGGTATCAATGCCCTGTACGTGACAGGTAAGAAGTTTACCTCTGAGGTACATCTCCAACCTGATGATCATATTTAAATTGTTTATAGCCTGGGGAAAAATCAGTAGTCGCAGAAAGTGTCTCATAGAACATGAAAATTTTTCACTTGCCAACATGATGTTGTTGTTTTCCTCCACATTAAATATGAGTAAATTCTGAATGAATCTGCATACTTGGAGTCATTCACATCTTTTGCAACTGAGTTCATTTTCTTTTATTCTAGTATATGTGATCTTTTAAAAAGATTTGTTATGTTTATTGTATATGAATGGGTGTTTTGCCTGTACATATATCTTCGTGTGCTGTCCTTGCAGAGGCCAGAAAAGGCGGCAGGGTCAGAACCCTTGGAAATGGAGTTACAGGGCCACCATGTGAGTGCTAAGAATCAAACCCTGGTCTTCTGTAAGAGCAATATGCTCTGAGCTGCTGAGCTATGTGTTCAGCACTAGTGTATGCGATCTTAAATTAGTATGTCTTTCCCCATCTTGGGAACTTAATAAAGGTGTTGGAAAAGAGGGAACTAAAAGCTAGGTAGAGAAGAGGTAGGCCAGTGTAAAGAAAAATTTAAAACAGGTAATCCCAGCACTACAGGGGCAGAGGCCGGAGGATCTCAAGTTTAAGGCCAGTCTTGGCTTCATAGTGAAACCCTACTTCAAACAAAATAAAACACCCAGGGGCACTTTTATAGGATAGCCTTGAGAGAGATGAAGTTTGGTGAAGTGTGCCTGGGCTTTGAAGCTGTTGTAACCCATTTATTAAGAGGATAGAAGGGATTTGTACTCTCTAGTTCCTTGCCCATCTTCTCACAGAATCAGTTATGTCCAGAGATGAGAGTACAAAACCTTTGTATTAGGAAAATATTTGAGTAATAGGAGGTACATATAGGAGTTTGTCCCTCTGGTATGCAGAGTGTGCTAGACATAAACTTCTGTAGATGTTTCTATCATGTAGTCAATATTTTTATTTTGGAACATCACAGAGAACCAAGAATAAGCAGTTTATAACTAAGTTACTAAAAAAAAAAGAAGAAACATTGAATAGGGAGCTGAAGAGATGGCTTCGTGGTTGAGTGCACTGGCGCTCTTCCAGAGGACCCAGGTTTCCTTCATAGCTCCACATAAACTCTCAAGGTCATCTGTGGATCCATGGCCCTCTTCTGGCCTCTGAGGCACTTCATGCAAGTGCACTAACAAAACATTCACACATAGAATAAAAATATGTGGATCTTTTCAAAGAGAAAGCATTATTAAGTGTTGTATGTTGCATCAACTAGAAGAACAGTAGGTAGTTGTCCATAGAAGCTGCCTTCTGTATTTTGATAGGTAAGCATTTGTTATATAACATGTGTTGATTACTGTGCTGAAAGAATTATAATCTCTAGTTTTAAATAGAATGGAAAATGGTTACATGTATTTATTATGTCTGAGAACTATCTAGTAAATATTCATTTTAAATAGGCTGAAGACTTCTCTTTTAATTTTATATTAATTAGACTTTCATATCCAGTTTTCTAAAAGCAAGAACCCTATAGTGTTTGTAAGCCCTACTTGATGAATTTAGGGCTCCATACATGACTTACCATGTTGACCTTTGTTCAAACAAATCCCCTCACATGGTTTTTATTGGGGGGTGGGGATTGAGATAAAGTTTTACTGTATAACCCTGGAACCATGTCCTGAAACTCTGTAGACCATGTTAGCCTTAAACTCACAGATATTCCCCTGCTTCTGCCTCCTGAGTATTGAGATGAAAGGTGTGTGCCACTTCCTGGCACCTCATGTTTTTTAACTTAAAAAAGTTTTGGAGGCCGGGCAGTGGTGGCACATGCCTTTAATCCCAGCACTTGGGAGGCAGAGACAGGCGGATCTCTGTGAGTTCGAGACCAGCCTGGTCTACAAGAGCTAGTTCCAGAACAGGCTCCAAAGCCACAGAGAAACCCTGTCTCGAAAAACCAAAAAAAAAAAAAAAAGTTTTGGATATTGTAATATAATTACAACATTTCTCTTTCCTCCCTCCAAGTCCTCCCACATATTCCTTGTTTTTCAAATTCATAGTCTCTTTTCATCAATTGTCATTGCTTGTGTGTGTTTTCAGGACTGACCACTGGTATTGGATAACCAACTGGTGTGCTCTTCCCTGGGGAAGACATTTCTCTTGCTCCCAGCATTCCTTAGTTGCCTATAGGTCTTTTTATATAGGGTTTACCCATATCCTGTGCCTTGGTGTTGTCCTTGCTCAGTTCACATTTGGGTAGTCATATTGATGAGAGTTGTGGAGGTGGCTTCTGACATTACTAGGAGACAGTCTCACAGCAAATTCCCTGATCCTCTGGCTCTTACAATCTTTCTGACCCCTCTTGGGCAATGTTCCCTGAGCCTTAGATGCAGGAGTGATTTTTTGATGTATCGACTGCGACTGGGATCCACAACTCTGCTTTGATTGGTTGTGGTTTTCTGTCTTTGTCTGTTGCTAGGAGAACTTTCCTTGATGAGGGGTGAAAACTATACTTATCTGTGGGTATAAAAGGACAGATGTTAATAGATTGTTGTTAGGGATGATGCCTGTTTAATGATGAGGTGGTTATAGATTGTCCTTCAGTATTTGACATGAATCCCTCCATCCATATTTCAGGGCTAGCAGGATGGCGCTCAGTAGGATAAGGAACTTGCTACCAACTCCAGTGACTTAAGTTGTATCCCCTGATCCACATGGTGAAAGAAGAACCAATTTTAGGCTGTCCTTTGACCTTCACATATACGCTGTGGCATCTTGCACCCCCATTAATAAATAGCATACAAAATATAAAGATTTCACTTACATTCAAAGGTTCCATGAAGTTGTCAAATGTGCATGATTTCAAAATGTAGCCGTTATTTCTTTTCATCACAAATGTATTTTGAAAATAAATTACTTATACTTGAATAATGAAAAACACTGCTGCACTTAAAACATATAAAAACTGAATGGTTGTTACAGCTACCAAGCAGAGTGGTAGTGATGAATATGAAAAGAGATTGCTAGTGAACTGAAGAAATTGCATTTTTTAAACAACTCTGCTGAGGTATAGTAGACATTCAATAAATTGCACATGTTAAGTGTGCAGTTTGGTAAGTTTGGCAAAGACTCTTCAAAAATGAGGAGGAGGTGGTATGAGTCTGACTTGTTACAGTTAACACTGTTTTGGCATTTATTCGTGTTGTTATATGTACATTCATTGATGAGTATACTTTGATGGACATTTGGGTCATTTTCTATGTTGTGTATTGTGAGCTTTTGTGTAAACGTCTTTGTAGAGGCATATACTTCTGCCCCCCCGATTAATATCGAGGAGCAGAATAACTAGAACATAAATGATAAGGAAATAGTCCCCTCTCTCCAAGTTGTTGGCGTGTCTCTATTTTTTTTAACAGTATGTTTTAAGAGGTAAGAATTATAACTATTCTCAGACAACATGTCTAAGTAAAAGATATAAAAGATAACTTTAAAAAGCTCTAGAGGGTTTGTGCTTCTAACTCGAGCCTCTGGGAGGGAGAGGCAGGAAGATTCAGTTTCAAGGTCATTGTCTGCTATGTGGTGAGTTGAGGTTGGCCTGGGCTACATGTGATCTTGTTTCAAAAAGCAAAGTCCTCCAAATGAGTGCATTCAGCAAGTTTACAGGATAGAAAGTCAATATACAATGGTCAGTTGTATTTCTACTTAACTGGTAATTAAATGAAAAATTACCATCTTAATAGCACCAGAAACTTGCAACTTCACAATACTGAATTGTACATAATTCTGTAGTGAGTACATAATTCATAGTGTGAGTATGTTGAAAATTACAAAACTCTGGTTGTACCATCTTCATGGATTGGAAAACAGTATTATAAGATGCTCATTCTTCTCAAACCAGCCCATATCCCAGAAGTATACTTAACAGCAACTGATAAGCTACTTCTGAAGTTGATGGGACAATTAAAAGCTTTGAAAAGAGCTACCATTCTCCAGACAGTATGGCATTAGAAAAAGATACAGTCAGTGAACAAAACAGAGTTCACACACAAACATGGCCAATTACATTGAAAAAAACAAAAACAAAAAATTCTGAAACAAAGTCATTGACCAAATTGCCTTGAACTCAAAATTCTCCTGTCTCAGCTGCTTGAATGTTACCACATTCAGTTTAGTTCATTTTTGGCCAGCTAAAAGGCAAATCTATACAAAGAAGTCTAGAACAATTGCTTAATTATACTCAAAACAGGAGCGGGGAGGGCAGTCTTTATATGTAGGGGTTTTTTTTGTTTTGTTTTTTGAGACAGGGTCTTATTGGGTAGTTCAGGCTGGCAACTTTGAACTCTGTAGATTAAGGTGAACCTTGAACTCTACTGATTCAGTCTTCTAAGGATTATTGGTTCTCTTTGCTTATTTGTTGGTGTTTTGAGACAAGGTCTCAACTGTGTAGCTCTGGCTGACCCAGAACTCACTATGTAGACCAGGTTGGCCCCAAACTCTTGCCTCTACCTCCTGGTGCTACATTTCAGGTTTATGCCACCACAACGGCATTTTTGTTTTATCTGTAAGAGTAATTTTAGAAAACATTACTATTTGTGTACAGCAGGATCCATAAGCCACCTCAAATATTGCATGCATAGTTTAATGTTTCTTTCTTTCTACAACCTCTTTCCACTCTCTGCTCCCTCTCATTTCTAGTGATCTTTGAGTTGAGGTGGCCTCTTTTCCACTTCTCCAAGTCTTTGTTTTTCTTTTCCACGTCCCTCTAAACACCTTGGTAACAAATCCAACTATAGGTCTTGTCCCACTTTGGCATTTCTTAAGTGTCTTCTGTGTGCCTGACACCATTCTTAGTTGAAATTACTTGGGTTTGTTGTTGTTATTTTTATAAGCCTAAAACATTTTTAAAATTATTTTACTTCATGTGTCAGTGTTTTGCCTGATTGTATGTCTGTACACCATATGTGTAGTGTCTGGAAAAGCAGAAGAGGGTGTCGGATCCCCTGGGACTGGAGTTACAGATGGGCACTGGTCATATGGATGCTGGGAACCAGGCCCAGGTCCTCTTGAAGAGCAGCCCGTGCAGTTAATTACCTCTCTACCCCTGCAATACTGCTTTTTTTTTTTAATTATTTGGTGGTGGTCACTTTTAGCCCCATTTTTAACACCTTGCTTATTCTCTTTCCTTTTAAAAGACCATCAAATAAAGCAGACATTATTGATGAATCTTATTAACTTAGAATGCTCATAATATTACTTATAATGACATTTTTAGGCTCTCTATCGTGGGGAAAGAACTCTGGCTTTTTTTCTACATTAAGAAAAGCATGTTTTGAGACCAGATATACACACCTACTCACACTCCCTTATGCTGGTTTAGAACTCATGATCTTGCTGCTTTAGTCTCTTGAATACTTGAATTTTAGGTGTGTGGCATAACACCTGGCAGGAAATGCCTGTGTGTTTCTAAGGTGCTTGAAACAATTTAAAAAAAAAATCTATTGTTGAGTTTAAAATAGGCATTTAAGCCAGATGTGGTGGATACCCCTTTAATCCCAGCATTCATGCAGATGCAGGTGGATCTCTGTGAGTTCAAGGCCAGCCTGGTCTATACAGTGAATTCCAGGACAGCCAGGGCTACATAGAAAGACCCTGTCTCACTAGGCAGTGATGGTGCATGCCTTTAGTCCCAGCACATGGGAGACAGACAAGTGAATCTCTGAGTTTGAGGCCAGCCTGGTCTACAGAACGAGTTCAGGACAGGCTCCAAAGCTACACGGAGAAACCCTGTCTCAAAACCAAACCAAAAAAAAAAAAAAAAAAAAAAACCAGAAGGACCCTTTCTCTAAAATAAATAAAATAGGATATCTAAAAGTCAAGAACAATACCATTTTAATAGTAATTCCTACATTTTTTTCATTAAAAATCTGATCACAACATTAAAACAATTGTCCAAGCATGATGGAAATTTATAATAAAGTTAAAGGCAAATGGCAGTTTGATGCGGGATTACAAGGAAGATTAGAAACTTAGTTCTTTTAGTAATTGCTTAGTTGTTTTAGAAAACATGTCCTACTTGAATGGGAAAGCCTGCCAAGTCCAGTTACACAGCACATTGTAGTAGCCATCCTTAGGAACCAGTGTTTGTGTTGGTTGTGAAAACTATCACAAGATTAAAGGTGAATACAGAAGCCAGGAGAACAAGCAAGCAGTAGGAGAGCGGCTGGAGCTTTCTAAAAGCTTTGAAGCCAGTGTGGGAGGCATGGGGAGACTTAAAAGGAGCCTCGTGGAAAATTTTTAATATCAGGCAAAGTTTAGATTAGAATATCAAGCATTCTTTCATCTCCGTTAAGATTTGGGTGATGTGTCTGGGAAAGAGGAATTTTCTTAAAATGTTGCAATTTTTTAGGAGAAAAATAAAGAGACTGAAAGGATAATAAAGTATGTGCCAGATGCCCTGTTCTAGTAATCCATTGAATAACGTGAGCTTGAAACTCAATGAATGATTATAATGGTGTAAATGTCTACAGTGTAATAGAACTATTCCAAGACCTGTTTCTAGGTTTCATTGACCTGATGTGTGGGGCTGGACTTCCCTTGGAAGAAGCACCACAGAAAAGTTATGTTAGTAGATAGCAGTGTATTTTTATCCAGGCCTACCTGAGAAAGTGTCTTCAGTAAGGTTGCTTCTACTCTGTTTTTCTACAACACAGTTTAAAAAATATAACATTCACAGTAAACATATATGTATGTTACAGGATTGTATAATGAAAATTCACGAATCTACTGTCTGACCAGTAATCGCCTCTTTTTCTTTTTTGACCTGTGGTTTTGCTATGTAGCTTAGACTGGCCTAGAACTCGTCATGTAACCCAGTCTGTTCTCAGATTTACAGTCTTCCTGCTTTAGCCTCGTGAGTGTTGCGATTACATGTCTGCACTGCCACATCAGGTTCAGAAATTATTTTCAAGAAATTATTTATATTGCTACAGTACTAAGTTTATCTTGGCAGCTGTGATCTTCTTGGGCCTTCTATTCTGTTTTCTTCTCCTTCTGTCCCTTGTATCTTCTCTCCCTCTCCTCTCTTTGCATGTCCTCTCAGGAATCCTGGGACTTAGTTTTTCCTTTTAAGAGATTACATTCAGTACTCCAGAGGAGGAGTAGGGGAATGTCTGGGAATTCAAGGCCAGCCTGGACTACATAGCTAGATCCTGTCTCAAAAAACCAAAATCCATAATTATTACAAAATGAAAGCAATTACAATTATGTTGGCTCATTTAAATTCTGTTCCACGCTTGAAGATTTCGAACAGAAGACAATTTTATCTCTCACTTTTTTTTAATGCTGTATTATCTCTTGGGAAGCTTGACTCTATTCTATAGTGATTTGCTTTTGCAGATTTGTAGAAATAAATGGAAGTAGGACATCATATTAAGAAAATCATTATTCTTTTTTCAAAAAACTGTGATTAATAAAACCATGTCTGCCTATTAACATGCCACTTAGGTTGCTCAGTGAATGTGGATAAATAAGATATAGTTTTGAAACAGAACCATTCTGTAGAGTGATCTGTTTTTCTGAAAAATAGATTGAAGTATAAAACCCATTTTAGAGAAGGCCTGTTTTTGTGATCTCAGTGTTTTCCTGTACCCAGTTGCTCTCAAAGTATTGTCATCAGACCAGCAACATCTGCAGCACCTGGATATGTGTACAATTAACCTGCCTGTCTCAGACCTTTAGATGGTTCTGATATGACAGTTTGAGAACCATAGCTATAGGGCAACAATTAGATTTTCTTGTTAGTTGTTTGGAGTGATGGTATATAGACCTGACTTTATTGCAAATGGTAAAATCCAATTTAAAGTATCCTGGAAAAAAGTTATAGAAGAGGCTCCCTTGGGTGTACTGGGAAATTAGTGATTGGGGTATCTCACCGATTCAGTACACCAGTTGTAAGGAATAAGAGACCCTGTGGCTAGAAATACTTGATTCTATGATGTTACTTTGCCTTTTTAGGCATTTTTCTTCATATTACTAGTGCTTTGAGATTTTACATAGGTGCTGCAGTTATTAAAAGTACAGTTGTTCAGGGCTGGAGAGATGACTCAGGACTGCAGAACACTGTCTATGTATTTTCAGAGACACTGGGGTTTGAGGCGCAGCTGTAAATTCTAGTTTCAGGTGATTTGATGCCCTCTTCTGGCCTCTGCAGGCACTGCACACAGGTGTTACACAGGCATACAGGCAAAAAACCTGTACACATACTCAATGAATGATTATAATGGTGTAAATGTCTACAGTGTAGTAGAACTATTCCAAGACCTGTTCCTAGGTTTCATTGACCTGATGTGTGGGGCTGGACTTCCCTTGGAAGGATGGCTCAGCAATTTATTGCATTTGATACTCTTTTTTTTTTTTTTTTGCATTTGATACTCTTTCAGTGGTCTGTGGTTTGATTCCCAGCATCCACATAGTGGCTCAGAATCATCCATAAATCCAGTTTTAAAGACTCCCAACACCCTCTTCTGGCCTCTGAGGGCACCATGTGTACATGTGGTGCACATATATACAAGCTGGGGAAAACACTCATACACTTAAATAAATCTAAAACAATATTTTCAAAAAAGGGAAAAGTTAAAAAAAAGTTACTGGAAGAAAAATGCCATTTTAAAGCTGCTTTTTAGTTATTTCTGTAAGCTAATGGTTTTTGATTTGTTGTGAGGTTTAACAACAATGGAAAGAAGCAAAGAACCTTTAATAACACTATTTTATTAATGAAAAAGATCTTGTATGATAGGCCTAGACTTTATCATGAGTTAAAAATTCATACAATACTTATGATTAGCCTTCTCTTAATATAATCAAAGCATGTGTAATTTTTTCTGGAAAAGGTATTTACTCATTAAGAAAATTATGGTAGAAATCTGATTAAATACAGAAAATTCTAGACTCTTCAGGCAGCCTGTTGTTTTGAAAAAGCCTTGTGCTTTGGCAGGAGCCCAAGAGAGGAAGTGCTTGCATCTGCTACATTCTAGAAGCTTTCCCCAGATCACTGTAAGGCAGCCAAGAAAACTGTATTTCACTACTGTGTGGTTCTGGAAGAATCTGGAGATTTGTAGCAAACTTGAGGGAGGAGATATAGGAGTTCTTCAAGGATGCCATTTTATTGTGGTGGTCTATTTTTATTGGGTTTAACTTAAGGGTGAAGGTACTTTTCAGCTTTTATTAAATAGGTGGTTTCAGTTTAGGCCTCTGAAGCCTGTTGGTTTAGACAGATTCACATAGGAAAGATCGGAGAAATGCCGACAAGAATTAGGTTGGCAAGTCGTACTGTAGTGGTGCAGCACTGCTGAAAAGCAGTAAGGAAGCCCATGAGAAAGAGGAAGGGTGCTAGGGCAGTTGGTGAAGCCAGGCAGAGCCTTTCAGTGGTTACTTAATACCTTCTTTATCATGAGCAGTCCTCACTAGAAAAGACTGCTCCCAGGACAGTGGAGAAGGACAGGAGGCAGGGGTGGCAGGAGGCTCTGTGGTTAAAGGACTGTGAGGGCCAGAGTTCAGACCCCCAGAATGCAGGCATTATGCCAAGTGGTGTGAGAGTCTGCCTGTGATTCCAGCCTTAGATGGCAAAGACCTGATCCCTGGAGCAAGCTGGCTACAGACTAGCTGTGTGAGTGAGCTCTGGGTTTGGTTGAAAGAGCCTGCCTCAATGAATAATGTAGAAGGGTGGTTAGGGAGGTTCCAGACATTAGCCTCAAACTGTGCATGCACGCACTTGTGCACCACACACAAAAGAATGGAAAAAGAAAAAAGGGGGTGCACTTTTCTACAAGGTTGAAATTAGGGGAAAATCACAGCAGTGTATTAACTAGGCTTGAGAATTTTTTTTCTTTTAATATAGAACATAGCAGTAAGAGAAGTTAGCCTGTCTTTAAGAACAAGAACAGAGAGTTACAGGACAGTGAGTGCTGGGGGGGCACAGCTAAAGAGCTCTGAATATTTTTTTTCTTTTAAGCCATTTCTGACATTTAAAAAATATATTGGTGATGTTTAAAGCATATTTTTGTTGTGGAAGATTTATGTTTTAGATCTAGATCAAAGGGAAAAGTATTTTTCATGCTATATTAAAAAGCCTCAGCTGGGACTGGAGAGATGGCTCAGCTGTTAAGAACACTTTCTGCTTTTCCAGAGGACCTGAGTTCTGTTCCCAGCATCCATATCTGTTGGCTTACAACTGCCGGTAACTTCAGTTCTTGGGTTCTAGGACATCTGATTCCTCTGGCCTGCAAGGACACCCATATGTGTGTGCATAATGTGTACACAATGTGTACACATATAATTAAGAATAATAAAAGTAAATCTTAAACCACAGATCTTAGTTGCTCTACTTATAATAGTAACAGGAAAACAAATGCGTTAAAGTTTTTCTCTAGTATGGAGCATCTAACTCTGCTAAGATCATAAATTAGCTGTTATTAAATTGATTTATAAAAATCACCATCAATTCCAGCCTGGAGACTACCTGCTGTGCTGTTTTTATAGGTGTGTGAACCCATGAAGTCTTCCAAGATGATCTGGTGTGTTTTAATGATAGGGATTCTACTTCCTCAGTCTTCAGCCCATCCAGGCTTCTTTACTTCAATTGGTAAGTCTTTATTATTTATAATTTACTGGGCTTTACATTTTAAAATTTACCTGCTTTTTTAAATAGATAAAACAAATGCATTATATTCCTGAAGACTGACCTTGGTTTACAAACCTTTTACCTATCGAAACAGGCAGTTAAAAAAATCAGCTATGTCTGTCTGCTTTTCTTCTTTCCAATTTTTTGAAACAATGTTTTATTGGGTACACTAAAGAGTGCAGTGCCTGGGCAGTAACTAGAGTGCTGCCTGACTTGGTTTGCTTTAAATTAATTCTTCCTGATTACAAAAGTGAAATGTTTTATGCTTAGAAACTTAGGAAAAACACACCAAAGAGTTATTGATAGTTAGGTATGGCAGCACTTAACTTTAATACCAGGACTTGGTAAGCAACGGTAGGCAAATCGCTGTGAAATTGCAGTCACTCTGGTCTACATAATGAGTTACAGGACAGCCAAAGCTACATAGTGAGACCCTGTTTCAGAACACAAAACAAAAAAGAAAGCAATAATCTCTACACACAGTTAATTCAGATACATACCATTTTAATGCACAGATATACAATTATTCTGCACATTACTTTCTTCTTTATTTTATTTTTTTAAATTTTTGAGATAAGGTTTCTCTGTATAGTCCTGGCTGGCCTTGAACTCACAGAGATGTATCTGCCTCTGCCTCCCAAGTGCTGGAACTAAAGGTGTGTGCCACAACCCCTGGCCTGCACATTACTTTCTAACCTGCTTTTACTTCACTTAAACATGTTATTTTTTTCTGCATCATAATTTTGAAAAATACTATAAAAATAGCCTGTGGAGGTAGGCAGTGGTGGTGCACTCCTTTAACCCCAGCATTCGGGAGGCAGAGGCAGGTGGATCTCTGTGAGTTCATGGCTAGCGTGGTCTACATAGATTGTGTTCCAGAACAGCCCAGAGCTACACAGAGAACCCTGGTGCCAAACAAAGAAAGTGCGTGGATTAAAGCGGGGTCTCTCTGTGTGGGGGTGGGACTCTTAACAGAGCAAGTACATAGACGGTAAAGCCCCTGTTCTTCCTTGTTCTCAGAAAGACCTTACAGTTGAGCTATGTCTGTGTATGATTTCCTCTCTCTGTACTCTATGTGTATAATGAAATGTAAAGGGAGATGTTTCCCTTCTTTCTAGTGACCTTAAAATTGTAGAACTAAAACAGAAGTGTAGACATTTCTAACACTTGATTTCAGTATATAAAATGAGGAGCCCTCTTACTCTTTAAAAAGAAAAATTTTAAAACATCTTTGCAATTTTTCAAGTGTGGTTTGTGTTTTTTTTTTTTTTTGTTGTGATTTTTCGAGACAGGGTTTCTCTGTGGCTTTGGAGCCTATGCTGTGTGTTTTGTTTTTTTAATCAAAAATTTGATCCTGACTAGTCTTGAACACAAAACATGAGGTATAAAAGCAGAGACAGTAAAAAAAAAAAACAGTAATTCTTAGAAAGTAGTGTTATTTGTTAATTTCAGTTTGTAAATAAAAACACCATTTCCCAAAATAGTCTAAGTTGACAAAATTTATTAGTTACAAAAGCTAGACCCAGAACTCATGATTAGAATTTTATTTGGATTAATTTTGTTTATCTGGTTAAAAAAAAAAAAAGAGGGAAAATGATCTTTGACAGCATATCTGTTCCATTCCAGTTCAATCCTCCTGTAGCTAAAAGATTTATATTGATGAATATCAAATAACCTTTTTTTCCCATGTAGGTCAGATGACTGACCTGATCCATACTGAGAAAGATCTGGTGACATCACTAAAGGATTACATTAAAGCAGAAGAGGACAAGTTAGAACAGATAAAAAAGTAAGTGTGTTTCCTTACAATCGCTCCAACTCTACCTGAGAGCTTTCTCTTTTGCACCAAGAGAAGCAAGTGGAAATGAAAGCCAGTTAAAATGTCTAAAGCAGTGAGCACAGGAAAATGGGTTAATTTGGGGCAGGGTTCATGTGTGTCAGCTTTGTCTTAGGTAGAGGCCAAAAGTTGACATTAGATGCCTGGCTTTATTGCTATCTACTTGTTTTTTTAAGACAGTCTCTCTTAACTGAACCGGACAAGGCTAGTTGGCCAGTTACTTTCAGGAATCTTTGTGTTTCTACCTCCCCAGCACTAGAATTGCAGGCACACACCACTGTCGGTGCCCATCCTTATTCAACAAGCACTTTCCCACCTGAGCCATCCCCATAGTCCCTACTGAACTTTTTCACTACTGACACAAAGTAACTTGACAAAAATTAGTTGGAGAAAGTACTTACTTTGTCTCACAGTTCAGTTGTCCTAGTTCCATTCCATTAAAACAGAGCAGCTTAAATAATGGCAGTAGGGAGCAGACACAGAGAATGGAGGGGCTAGCAGGCTCCCTCCTTCCCTAGCCTGTGTTGATGCTGCACGCATCAGGGTATGTCTTTCCTACCTAATTTTCTCTGAAAACACCTCACGGATGAATCCAAAGCTATCCTTTAAGAGTTACTTCTCAATCTATTTAATCAATCTAATGGTGTTGACAGTCCAGATTAACCATCACAGTGAGGAAGAATATGTATGGATGAGGATGTAGATGTCCCAAATAAGCCACCTGCTGGAGTAGTTTTCCAGTTCTATTCTGGGATTCCATTGTAGCTTACAGTGATAAGCATGATTTATGTTTTGTGTGTGTGTGTGTGTGTGTGTGTGTGTGTGTGTGTGTAGTGGTTTTTCTAGAATGATAATTTTATTGACACAAATTTATAGTTAATCCTGACCTGAGAATTTGTTTTGTTTAATGAATATCTTATCTTAGTATTGATATTTTGGGATTTTTTTTTGTGTGTGTGTGTGTGTGTGTGTGTGTGTGTTTTGAGACAGTCTCACTGTGTAGCGCTGGCTGAAAACTCACTGAGATTGACCTGCTTCTGTCTGTTGAGTTCTGGGATTAAAGGTATGCACCTGGCTGATGTTTCTGCTTTAAAACTTGTTTTCTACATAGTTTAAAAATTTGCCACAAGCCGGGCGGTGGTGGCGCACACCTTTAATCCCAGCACTCGGGAGGCAGAGGCAGGTGGATCTCTGTGAGTTCGAGACCAGCCTGGTCTACAAGAGCTAGTTCCAGCGCAGGCTCCAAAGCCACAGAGAAACTCTGTCTCGAAAAACCAAAAAAAAAAAAAAAAATTTGCCACAAATTAGCCAAACATGGTTGCACATAGATGTAATTTCAACACTTAGGGAGGGGCAAGAGGATCACAATGAAGGCCAATCTAGATGGCATAATACAATAAAAAGCAAAACAACAAAGTAATAATAATAATAATAAAAATTAGCATGAGTTAGGCTAGGCTCAGTGGCATGCACCAATACTCACTGCCACTGCAGGGGTTGAAGCAGGGAAATCTCTTGAGTCCAGAAGTTCAAGACTAACCTGAGTGGCAGCATAGTGAGATCCAGAAAAAAAATGTTTAAGGGTCTAGAAAGATGGCTCAGTAGTTAAGGGCACTGGCCACTCTCTCGGGATTCAGGTTCAATTCCCGGCACCCACAAGGTGGCTTACAACTGTCTGTAACTCCAATCCCAGATCTGATGTCCTCTTCTGGTCTTCTCAGGCACCAGGCATGCACACGGTAAGCATATTTTCATGCACGCAAAACACTCATACACAACAAAAAAATAAGAAAAAAAGTACAAATTTGTTTTTAGGGTTTAAGTTGCTTTAAATACATACTTAACAGAATTTAGACAGGGCCATTTTATTTTTATTATAATAATTTTAGCCTCTTGGAACTTATGAGGAAATGAAAGTTTTGAGTGATTAAAATTTTAGCTTTGACTAAGACGAGATTCCATTTGCGAGAAATAATCTAAAGCAGAAAAGTTGTGTGTTTTTGATTCTGTTAAGTTAGATTTTTATCTATAAGATCTTGTTTTAGAGTCTTTATAATTTTACTCTAAAATGAAATTATAGACAGTATCTTTAAATGAAAACCTTAATTAGTCACTTTTCCCAAGTTCCTTACTTGCGTGTGATTTTTCTTTGGTACATTCTTTTTCAGGAGCTGGGGAGGGATTTGCTGTGTAGATCAGGCTAGCCTTGAATTCGCAGGGATCCACTTGCCTCTGCCTCCTGGGTGCTGGGATTAAAAGTGTGTGCCAGATTTGAGTGGGTGGGGAAGTGGAGAGGAGTTGGAAGAGGGGAAACTAATCTGAATATAATATATGGGGAAAAATCCATTTTCAGGAACAAAAAATGCATGTGCCACCATTCTTGGCTTAGTCCACTGCTTTTATGTCTTATATCTATAGATGGGCAGAGAAGTTAGACCGACTGACCAGTACAGCGACAAAAGATCCAGAAGGGTTTGTTGGGCATCCTGTAAATGCATTCAAGTTAATGAAGCGTCTGAACACTGAATGGAGTGAGTTGGAGAATCTGATCCTCAAGGATATGTCAGATGGTGAGTTTACAGAGACTTCAGAACCCAAAGCCAACTCATTTCTAGTATAGCAGGGGGTTATGTTATAACTGAATTATTGCAAGTATGTTTGGTTTGACTAGAGATAGTTGAAATCTGGAGCATTTTATTTAAAAAAAATAGTAACTTCTAATATTGTTGACAAAATTGGTGATTTTTGCCTTTTGATCTACAGAAGTGATTAGATTATTTGGAATAGAACTTCATTTCTAAGGGTAAAAACATTGGTAATTGAGTTACAAAGAAGAGTTTTAGCTGTGTTCTACCCAGTATTTTGTGTTTAGGGATATATTACTTATCCTAGGCAATAAATAAAAATAAAGAAGCTAGAGACATTAATACTCAAAAATCTTTTTACACGAATAAAAAAATTGTAGTTGGAGTGTTGATACTCTGGTTACAAAACAGCCTGAATTTAATGAGGTAAAGGGATTTTGTAGTGTACAGTAGAAGTTCAGCTGTTTGAATACATTACTGATACAAAAAAGAGAAAGAAAAAGGATGCAAGCCGAACCATCTGTGTAGATAAAATGCTCTCTAGAATGCTACCAGTGTTAGTGAGCAGTAAAGGACACCTTACAGTCTCTCTATCCATGGTAGTTACAGTTAGCCACAGCTAACTTCCAAACTGAACAGGAAGTTTTGTGGCTTTCTGACTGAGATGAATTCCTCTGCTGCCCTGCTGGAGTGTGAGGCCCCTTCCTTGCAATATATCCTGCCCTTAGTCCTTAGCAGCCCTCTGCTCTCAGAGCATTGTTGTGATCTCACGTTTCATAGTGTTAAGTAACCCATGGAGCACACATGATCCACAAATGCAAGCATAGTGATGCTGCAATTTGGATGTGTCAGAGAGAAGCAATAGAGTGTTTCTGTAAGTGAAAGCTCTTGACTTAGAAATGAAGGCAAAAACATAGACGTTGCTAAGATCCTTAAGTTTAATATTTATTATATTGTGAAGTAGAAAAAGGAAATTATAGTTCTGCTGTTGCACCTCAGATTATAAAAGCTATGCTCACATGAGCTCAGCTAGCTAGAAAAGATACTGGCTGAACTTGCATATGTATGTGAAAGGAAAAACAGTCTTGTTTTTCAAAGTTTTGGCACTATCCATGCTTTCTTTCAATGACTAAAAGTTTTGCACTGGGTCTCCTGTGGGCAATGAAGGAACACTACTACGTATAGGACATGAGAAGTAATGGCAGATGGTTGTGCCTACTTTACCATGAGCTGGCTTTCCCATTAAATTCCTCCTGAGACCATTTATTGCATTGAATCTGTATATTGCTTTTGGTAGGATTGTCATTTTTACTATGTTAATTCTACCTACCCAAGAGCATGGGAGATCTTTCTACTTTTTGGTGTCGTCTTCAATTTTTTTCTTCAAAGATTTAAAGTTCTTGTCACACAAGTCTTCCACTTGTTTGGTTAGAGTTACTCTGAGATATTTTATGCTATTTGTGGCTATTGTGAAGGGTGTTGTTTCTCTGATTTTTTTTTCCCAGCCCTTTTATCATCTGTGTACAGGAGGGCTACTGATTTTTTTTTTTGAGTTAATCTTGTATCCTACTACATTACTGAAAGTGTTTATGAGTTGTAGAAGTTCCTTAGTAGAATTTTTGGGCTCGCTATGTAAACTATCATATCATCAGCAAACAGTGAGAGTTTGACTTCTTCTTTTCTGATTTGTATCCCTTTGATCTCCTTTGGTGTCTTATTGCTCTAGCTAGGACCTCAAGAACTGTATTGAATAGATATGGAGAGAGTGGACAACCTTGTCTTGTTCCTGATTTCAGTGGAATCGCTGGGAGTTTCTCTCCATTTAGTTTGATGTTGGCTGTTGCTTGCTGTATATTGCTTTTATTATGTTTAGGTATGTTCCTTGTATCCCTGCTCTCTCCAAGCAAGACCTTTATCATGAAGGGATGTTGTATTTTGTCGAAAACTTTTTCAGCATCTAATGAGATGATCATGTGGTTTTTATTTTTCAGCTTGTTTATATGGTGGATTACATTGACAGATTTTCATATGTTCCTGCTTCTCTGGGATGAAGCCGACTTGATCATGGTGGATTATGGTTCTGATGTGTTCTTGGATTCGATTTGCCAGTATTTAGTATTTTTGCATCAATGTTCATGAGTGAGAGTGGTCTGTACATTCCCATTAATTTAAAAAATACCTGATGTTTAGTGATCAGAATATATATAGTTGACAATAAATTTATGAAACTATTTACAGTGGTGATATTAGTGTTATGAAAATTTTGAATCACATTTTGATCTTGGGTTTTTTTTGTTTTTAAGGAATATTTATAATCCATTCTCCTTAGGAGCTGTAGTTATCAAGTAATTCATTTTGTTAGTTTGATTTTAAGATATTTTATATGAATCCTGTAGTGCTTGTGTCTGTCAGGGAAAGGGTCCTGAGAGTGGAACTCAGGGTTTTGTGCCTTTTATACAGGTTCTCGACCATTGATCTACATCACCAGTATTGTCTTTTCTGTGTATTTTTTAGACAGGGTCTCACTATGTAGTTTTAGCCGGTCTGCAACTCGCAGACTCTGCCTGCCTCTGCCTCCACACGCTGGATTAAGGGCATGGGCCAGCATGCCTGGCTTGTTTGGGCATTTTATGATAGGCTGGCACTCAACACATGCCATCCTCTTATCTTTGTCGTAGTTTTTGGTTTAGAGGCATGTGCTATCACTCCTGGCCTCCGCGTTGTTTGTTAAGTTATGTAACAATTATTATTAGAGCTTTACTAATAGGACTGGAATTCTGAAGTGACCTCAGGTTGCTTACTTTTTAATGGGAGTAGAGAATTGAAGTTAATGGTCTGTTCCATCTCAGTCAGTGAGGGTTGTTTTTTTTTGGTGAACATGTGGAAATTTCATGGTAAAGTAAAAACATGGTAATTTTTTTATATAATACTCTATTAAAAATCAGCTTATTTCTATTAAAAGTCAATGAATTTTTATAGCCCAGCCTTCCCCCACCATTTTTCTATTTCAAGGCTTTATCTCTAACCTGACCATTCAGAGGCAATACTTCCCTAATGATGAAGATCAGGTTGGGGCAGCTAAAGCTCTGTTTCGTCTGCAAGACACCTACAATCTGGACACAGACACCATCTCAAAGGGCAATCTTCCAGGTAAGAGAATTCTTCCCGTCCATCAATGTTTGTCACCTAGCTACTCTCTTCAGCCCATAGGAAAATATGAATAATTTTATATATTAACATTTGTTTGTGACAGTGTCTCCTGCAGATCAGGCTGGTCTCCTGTTTCAGCCTCTTGAGTGCTGCTGGGATTACAAGCATATACTGCTAAACTCACGAAGAAAGTTATTTGTTGTTGGTATTTGCAAGGCTAAGAGAGTATATGGGGCGTGCACGTGCCATGGCACACGTGTAGGGGTCAGAGAACAGTCTGGGAGTTGATTCTCTCCTTCTTCCATGGGATCTAGTGATCCACCTGATGAGCCCTACATGCTGCTATCCTTTGAGAACAAAAGAAAAGCTCCCTTCTCTGGGAGTTAATGGCAGGAGATAATGCTTTTAGCTTGATACTGTCAAAGCAACAGCCTGAGGAAGGAATTTCAGTATATAACAGAAGTCATTTTTCTAGTTTTTTGGGTTTTTTTTGTTTTTGTTTTTCGAGACAGGGTTCCTCTGTAGCTTTGGAGCCTGTCCTGGAACTAGCTCTTGTAGACCAGGTTGGCCTTGAACTCACAGAGATCCGTCTGCCTCTGCCTCCCTCCCGAGTGCTGGGATTAAAGGCGTGTGCCACCACTGTCCGGCCAAAGATGTTTTTCTTGTACATCTTTTTTTTCATTTGGGATAAATTGTGGGATGGTAAAATTTAATATTTTATATTAAGATTTTTTTAATAAATACTTACGGGAGTGATCAGGTTTATATTCTATTTTTTATTTCTATTATCTACATTACAACATTTGATAGGATTATAATGTTTAAAATTTGGCTTCTGGTTTACAATCCCACATTCAATAGGCATTCACTAAGTCATATGTGCAGTTACTAAGTATTAATAATCAGGCATCTGTACTGGCCTGCCCTTGGGGTCCTGACAGAATACATCCTCAGCTGCAGCCACTAAGAGCACCTCCTGTGCACATTCACTGCATTCCCTTTTGTTTATTTATTTATTTATTTATTTATTTATTTATTTATTTATTTATTTTGGTTTTTTGAGACAGGGTTTTTCTGTGGCTTTGGAGTCTGCGCTGGAACTAGCTCTTGTAGACCAGGCTGGTCTCGAACTCACAGAGATCCGCCTGCCTCTGCCTCCCAAGTGCTGGGATTAAAGGCGTGTGCCACCACCACCCGGCCAGAACTAGCTCTTGTAGACCAGGCTGGTCTCGAACTCACAGAGATCCGCCTGCCTCTGCCTCCCAAGTGCTGGGATTAAAGGCGTGTGCCACCACCACCCGGCCTGCATTTCCTTTTAAAAGGCGGGTTTTGCCCACCTCCCATCTCTCTCTGTCTCTGTGTCTCTCCCTCCTCCCCTCTCTCTTCTCTTTTGCCACTACTGTCCCCAGAGGCCCGTTTCCCACCTCCCCTCCCCACCTTTTCCATTCCCTTCCTCCAATAAAAAACTTCTCCATGTGAGCTCTGTTGCATTGCATCTTTCTCTTGCATGCTGCTTTTTAAATTACAATGCTAAGATCAGTACAAAAACTATATAATACACAAGACAACCTTTGTCGTTCAAGGCACTTCTGTTCTTAAGATAATGGTACAATGAATGCCAGGAAGGGAGAGCTTCTGGATACAGTAGGAGCACACAGAAGGGATCCTAATTCTGGACTTCATAGACATGAAAATGACTTCATGGAAGACCTATTAAAATAATTGAGATTTAATGAAGAAAGTGTTAGCCAGGAGAATGGGGAGGAGGTGGATAGGAGTAGGCAAGGAAAAAGTGTTCTAGACAGAAGGAACATATCTGAAGGCCAGAAGGGAGAGAGCCTATCATGCTCAGATAAGTAACAAACACTTTTTGTTTGTTTGTTTGATTGTTTGATTGATTTGATTTTGGCTTTTTGAGACAGGGTTTCTCTGTGTAGACCCTACTGTCCTGGAATTTTCTCTGTAGACTAGGCTGGCCTCAACCCGGAGATCCCCCCTGCCTCTGCATCCCGAGTACTGGGATTAATGTGCCACACAGGCTAACAAGAACTTTGTGTGGCTTAACACAGTTCCAGTGGAATATGCATGAGTTAAGAATGGGGTTTGGGGGCTGGAGAGACGGCTCAGCGGTTAAGAGCATTGCCTGCTCTTCCAAAGGTCCTGAGTTCAATTCCCAGCAACCACATGATGGCTCACAACCATCTGTAATGAGATC
>JAQHUG010000080.1:1276340-1302668 GCA_028555095.1 Dicrostonyx torquatus
TGTCTCTTAATGTAGAGTCCTTTGGGTATATGCCCAAGAGTGGAACTAACACTCAAAAGGAGTAGATGATAAGAAATAAATCAAACTCAGGACTGAATCAGTTAAATAGAAACAACAGCATCAATACAAATAATCAATGAAACATGGTTAGATCTTTGAGAAGATCAATAAGATTGGTACACTCTTAACTAAATTAATTAAAGGAGAGAGAAGGTTCAAATTACTAAAATTAGATACAAAAAGACTGTTTTTAAAAGATAAACTAGCCCGTGGTTTGCTTTTCTTTTGGTGCATCTTTGTGGTCATCTCTTGCTCAGATTGTTCCTTAGGCATAAGATAGATGTCATTTTTGTTGTTGATTCTGAGACAGATATGATTCCTGCTATGTTATATAACAGCAAGTTTTATCTTGATTGATGTTTCATTTTGGTAACTTCATCTCCTTCATATATACTTGGTAATGGGGTATTAATAACATACTATATGATTTCATCTAAATCTCGGTGGGTTCTTTTTCACTTTTTGCATCAGTTTTGTGTGTATGCCATATGGGTGTCATGGCATGCATGTGGAAGTAAGAACAACTTGTGGAGGCAGCTGTTCTTCCGCTGAGTTTCAGGGAGCGTGGAGGCTAGTGTCCTTACCTGCTGAGCCATCTCCTTGGCCTTAGGCTCTTGAGGCACATCCCTTGTACCAGCTGTGTAATCCTGTCACATTGCATTATTCTGGTTGTTTATAGAATTAGGCTAATTTTTGCTTTGAATTTATTGTATGTTTGTTTGTTTGTTTGTTTTGAGACAGGGTTCCTCTGTGTAGCTCTGACAGTCCTGGACTTGCTATATAGACCGGGTTGGCCTTGAATTCAGAAAATTCACTGCTTGACTTTACCTCCTGAGTGCTGGGATTAAAGATGGTGCTACCCACACCGAGCTGATTATTGCTTTTCTTACTCCTGGATTATTAAGAAGTTCAAATCAAAGTGAAATAACACTTGGAAAATTTATGTAACCCTAAGTATAGTACAATATGAAGATTGCCAATGCTCTGTATTTTCTATTCATAGGAGTGATACACAAGTCTTTCCTAACGGCCGAGGACTGTTTTGAGTTGGGCAAAGTGGCCTATACGGAAGCAGATTATTACCACACGGAGCTGTGGATGGAGCAAGCACTAATGCAGCTGGAGGAAGGCGAGGTTTCCACCATAGACAAAGTCTCTGTTCTAGACTATTTGAGCTATGCAGTGTACCAGCAGGGAGACCTGGATAAGGCACTTTTGCTCACAAAGAAGCTTCTTGAACTAGGTATGTTATTTGATCTAATTTACGATATTTGCACACTTACCCGCTTATTTACTTGTCTCCAACCATGCAGTCAGCCAGACCTTCTTTGTCTTCTCACCACTTACCCTCAAAGTAGGCAGTAACTGAGTTTTCACCTAATGGTATCACAGCAGTTGCTGTGTTCCTCTGCCATTCTTTTCCTCTTGGAATTTAAAAACTGGAACAACCAGACTATGGTGGTGCACTCCTTGAATCTCCAGCACATGGGAGATAGAGGCAGGTGAATCTCTACGAATTTAAGGCTATCCTATTCTACATCTTGAGTTCCAGGACAGCCAGGACTACACAGTGAGACTTTGTCTCCATAAAACAAAACAATGAATAAATAAAGAAATAGGTCAAATCTAGATGAAGAACTCAGTTGAAAATTTAATTGCTAACCACATTCCTTTGAAGAACATTATTCTTTTTTGCATTTCATATTCAAATGTTAGAAAAATGATACGAGAATTTTTTAAAAGTGATTTATGTGTATGAGTATATACCTGCATATGTGTAGGTGTATCACTAAGGCCAGAAGATGGTATCACATCCTCTTGAAAGTATGTGGGTGTTGGAAACTGAACCCTGGCCCTTTTCAAGAGCAGCAGTACTCTTAACCCCTGACCCATTTCTCCAGCTTCCCAGAATTCCTTGATTTCTACCCAAGATCTGCTATGTTGTAATCTTTGGAAATGGAGTCTCAGAATATATAAAATAATAAATTTTGAAGAAAGAACATTTAATAATTTAATTTTTTTAATTTTTATTTTTTGGTTTTTCGAGATAGGGTTTCTCTGTGTAACAGCACTGGCTGTCCTGGAACTCGCTTTGTAGACCAGGCTGCCCTTAAACTTACTGAGATCCGTCAGCCTCTGCCTCCCAAGTACTGTGATTAAAGATGGGTACTTGAGTAAGATGATAGATGTTGGGGGCTGGAGAGATGGCTCAGAGGTTAAGAGCACTGGCTGTTCTTCCAGAGGTCCTGAGTTCAATTCCCAGCAACCACATGGTGGCTCACAACCATCTATAATGAAATCTGGTGCCTACTTCTGGCCTGCAGGCACACATGCAGGCAGAACACTGTATACATAATAGTAAATAAATCTTAAAGATGATAGATGTTAGAAAAGTGAGACTGCTCCAAAAGATTGATCTTCTGAAAGTGAGCTTTATGATAATTGGTTTATTTCTTAGAGGAATAAATCAAGATATTAGTTCAAATAACATTTGTTTTCTTTTGGTATTTTTTATTTAAATTATACTTTGTATTCCATATAAATTAGAAATATAGAAAAGGAGTCACCTTTTTTCCATTGTATATATTCCCTCACTATACATTTACTTTTCTCAATTATTATATGTCATAATGTACATTATGATCTGTTTCAAAAGAACTAAAAATAATTTACAAACCAAACACTTTGATTAATGCCACAAGTGATGCCTCTACTTCCTGTTCTTTTTATTTCTGTCTCTGTGGTGGCTTGGATTGGTTTTTACTTACTAGAATGTAGCTAAAAATTATCACTTGTAATTTCTGGGGCACTTAGTGAATTTTGGCATGTTTGAAAATTACATTTCTTCATTTTCCTTTTTCCTTCACACTTAGAAATTTAGAGTGACATCTACTCAGGCCTCAGATGTAAACTGGTCTGCGGCTGTCTGTGGTGAATATTAGTTATGAAGTGGGTTTGCTTTGTCTTTACCATGGTGATGACTTTGTAGCCACAAAATGATCTTTCCCATTACTTAAAATACATAGATGAGTAAGAACTTTGTTGTTGTTGTTATTCTGTTTGGTTTTTGGTTTGAGACAAGATTTCTCCTTGTATCCCTAGCTGTTCTGGAACTCACTCTGTAGACCAGGTTGGCCTAGAACTCGAGATCCTCCTGTTTCTGCCTCCTAAGTGCTCGAACTAAAAGCACGCAGCACTATGCCCAGCGGAGTAAGACTCTAAAGTGTCATTTGACACCAAATTGAACATTGTTCTGGGGCTGGTCAGTAGAGTTCTCAAAGTAGAAGCAGTAATTGCCGCCTAAAGGTTCAAAACTGCTTCTGTCGCCAGAGCTGGCTCTGTGTCTGATTGACTAGGGCAGTGCTAGTTACACTTATTTTGGTACTAATAACTTACATTAGTGCCTCCTTTCTCAAAGGCATCGTAATTAGGAAGATAAACTTTAGATCCCTGTGTTCATGTTACAGTTTTTTGGTGATTGAACAACTGAAAACTTGACCATGTACACTCTTTGTTTCTCTCTAATAGATCCTGAACATCAGAGAGCTAATGGAAACTTAAGATATTTTGAATATATAATGACTAAAGAAAAAGATACCAATAAATCTGCTTCAGGTGACCAGTCTGATCAGAAAACTACACCAAAGAAAAAAGGGATTGCTGTGGATTACCTGCCAGAGAGACAGAAGTATGAAATGCTGTGCCGTGGGGAGGGTATCAAAATGGTAAAGTGGAAAAAGTTAATTGTGTGTGTGTGAATATGCATGTGTTTGTGCATAGTGCTAGAGTCAGAGTTTATATATATATGTAAGCCTGTGTGATAAAATCAGAACGACTACACAAAGCAGTGTGCCGTACTGCCTCAATATGGATGAAAGTGCATTAATGTGTGTGTGGTACGCATTGTTTCCCAAAATGAACCATTCTGTGATGCAGACATACATTGTTAGTGAGTTTTTAGAGTAAGTATTTCTAAGTGTAAATTCTTGAAAAAAATGTTTAAATTCTTTCTCTACTAAGAAATTAAAGTTAGGGTTTCTACTATTTAGACACTGAAGAATGTTGACAGTCTAACCACTAACCACAGATCTGTATATTGCATCATCATGAACAGAATCATGGATTCCTATCAATAAGCTTTTGCTTTTATTGGGAGATAATGAGCAATACAAGAATAGAAAGACTTCATTAGATTCCTGCAACCATTTTGTTCATTTCTTTTTTAATAATGTGTGTATCAGACACCTTTGTATTGCTGATAAAATGCCGGAGATTGACAGTTTTAAAAGGAGGAAAGATTCATTTGGGTTCAGGGATTCAGAGACTTCTGAATATAACCATAACACTCACTGCATCCTTTGGGCTCATGGCAAGGCAGGGCATCTTGGGGAAAGAGTGTGTGGTGGAGCACAGCTGCTTATCCTACAGCAGCTCAGAAGCAGAGAGCAGCAAGGATGGGTTCCCAACATCACCTTCTGGGCACACCCCAGTGACTTTCCTAAAGATACCACCTGCCAACCACACCACAGGCTAGTGACCAAGCTGAGAATTATGGAATTTTGACCTTCTGGTTCTTCTGCATCTATGCCCACACCCAGTTAATACATTGCTAGGGAGTCAACTCAAGGCTTTGAACATGCTAGGCAAGCACTCTGTCAACCAAACTACATGCTCAGTCCTTTTCCTTAGTAACTTTTAAGCCAGCAAAGTGGAATTATGGCTCCATATAGTATGCCACATGAATGTCGGCTCTGCCCATAGTTAGAGAAACATCCCCTTTTCGAGTTGTTACATTCATCATTTTAAAAGATTTATTTGATAGAAAGCCTTGAATTTGACTCTTGAAGTACATGAAGAAAAATACAAATTATGTTTAAGATAAGAGCCAGAAGCTGATCATGATGACACATGGGTATAAAACCATCGTTCAGACACCCTAGAGGCTGAGGCAAATGGTTTTCGGACTGTGAAATAAAGCAATAGCTTATTTCACTGCTGCATGTGCACAAATGGTTGAAGGAAACATTTATTTGCTTAGTTGTCTGTTCTATTAACCGTTCTCAATGCCTGGTTTCTTTAAGAACTTACTTTCTCTTTTTCATAGCTACTCAATATTACTTTTGCTGTTAAAGATACACTATTACTGGGGCTGAAGAGATGTTCAGTGGTCATGAGTGCTTGCTGCTCTTCCGGGGACTTAAGTGTAGCTCCCAGTACCCATATCAGGTGACTCAGAGCCACCTGTCTCTCCAGGAGAGTTGACCAACACTCTTCTGAATTTAATGTGCATACACACATATATACATGTTAAAAGTGTGTACACACACACAATATTACCATAACTGCTGTTTTTACTGCAAGCTTTTAACTGTACAATAATTAGAAAAAGTTTGTTTAGTTTAGTCTTTTCATGTTTGTTTTTTTTTCCCTTCTGCATTTTTTTTGGGGTGCCTCCTGATTATTTTGGATTTGAAGAAATGCTGGGTATACTTTTTTTTCCTTTTAAATAAGTATTTAAATGTTATTCGATGTTTACAATACCTATAATTTATTTGATAAGAGAATGGTGGAAACAAGAAACATTATCGTTTTTCCTTATTTGAGGCCTCCCTCTTTCCCAGGAAATAATCTTTTATATTTTTCAGTTGCTATGGATTGAACCCAGTGCCTTTCTTATGCCAGGTACCCACTCTACCACCATGCTGCACCCCCAAATCCTGAGAATCATTAATAACATTTTAAAGATCATAAATGTTTGGTTTGATGCAAAACATCTACAGGATATTGCTGCTTTGTGTGCTTTTCCAGAGACCATCTGTGTATGTGTGCAAACAGTTCTTGTTTTTAGCCCATAGAGGAATCGACTGGGTATTATTTTAATATATTTATTATTTTCTTTATATTTAGACTCCTCGGAGACAAAAAAAACTGTTCTGCCGCTACCACGATGGAAACCGAAATCCTAAATTTATTCTGGCTCCAGCCAAACAGGAGGATGAGTGGGACAAGCCGCGTATTATTCGTTTCCATGATATTATTTCTGATGCAGAAATTGAGATTGTCAAAGACTTAGCAAAACCAAGGGTAACTTTTTTTTTCTTCTCAGTTTACTGAATGTTTGTGTTAATCTTCTCTTTGTAAGGTGGCCATGACTTCAGATGGTTTTAAGTGTTACTGTCCCACATAATGTTGTTAAGTCATGGTTTCTGCTGGCTGTCTCACTTTGTTAACTACACAAGTAATACACCCATTGCTGCACTTTAAACAGTAAGGAGTGGAAGCCATAGATCTGTGTTCTTTTATGAAAAACTAGTTTTTTTGCTGTATTACTGGAAGACCTGCCTATTTTGTAGCCTTCAGTACCACTCAGAGCTAAACCTTTTCATACATAGTCTGTTTTTATAGGTATCGTGCTCATTTTAAAATAGTATTATGGTTTTCTAATTTTAGTTTATATATATTCTTTTAATTTTCTTTTATGTATATGGGTGTTTTGCTTGCATGTGTGTCCGTTTACCGTGTGCACACTGTGCCTATGGAGACTAGAGGGTATTAGATCCTCTGGAACATGAGTTACAGATTGTTGTCTTCTGCCCTGTGGGTGCAGGGAATCGAACCTCAGTCCTCTGCAACAGCAACAAAGCGCTCTGAAGAACTGCTGAGCTGTCTCTCCAGCTCCTAATCTAGCTTATCAAGAAAAATAGTTGAATGTGAGTTATGCCTAATTCTGCACATGTAGTGTTTGGCATAGAAACTTGTCTTTTGTGTGAGACTGAGGAGACCATCCCTCTGTCCTTGCCTTTCCCCATCATCTTGTTCTTTAAAACAGCACATCTATTAATAATAAAATGAAAGCTTTTGCAGAGATTATTAAATAAATTCTGATTATTATTATTTTTTTCTTTTATAATACATAGGGGTTGATGCATTTCTATAAAGGTCAAGGTAGTCAGTGTTTTTTTGAGCTTTGTCAGCTGTGTTCTCTGTCCCAGCTACTCAACTTTGTCATCTGGTGTAAAAGCAGCCAAAGAGCATGTGAATAAATACTGTGGTTGCAGTAGCATCCAGTTTTTACTTCTAAAGCTGGTGGCAGCTGGTTTGGCTGTTGGGGTTTGCTGGCTGTGTGTATGTTTGCTTAGATAAACTTAAATTTCCTTTTCTAATTTTTTAACGTATTTTTATTGATTCTCTGGGACTTTGACAACACGCACCTTGATCACACTCACTTCCCACTCCTCCCAGGTGCTCCCACCCTTGTGGCCGTACCCCCAAGAAGAAAAAAACAAAACAAAACACCACAAGTCCAATTTATGTTGTCCATATAAACTTGAAATTTTTAAGGTTTATTATTTTTCCGAACTTATATTTTTTTTTTTTGGTTTTATCAAAAAAGGAAGTTAAAAAAAGACATTGTAAGTACAAAGGTTTTAATGTGCATTTGGGTGCTGTCCGGGGCCATTCTCACAAATCAGCTGTCAAGCAGAATGCCTCTTAAAATGACTCTGTATTTTCTCATTCTCTTTTGAATTCCTAATTCAGCCTTTTCAGACCCTCTTTACCAGTATTTCCTGGTAGGAGATTTGTTAGGAATTCACTTTTGAGATAGAAGGTCTCTAGTTGGGATTGTTTTTGATGAATAAATTCAGCGACAACTAGTTAATTTGCTTGTCCTGTCAGACAATGCCTCCCCATTTTAGAAAGTCTGAAATGCTTGGCGTGGCTGTCGTCTTTCCTTTACCCTCAGCTGCCCTGCTTTTTTCCTCACGCAGAAAGGCTGTTTTACTGTGTATATTACTGAGTCATGTTGTCTCTTGAAAAGATGAAGAAATGACCTCAAAACAAATTTTATTAACCTTTGTAAACATGTCTCGCTGGAGTTAAAATCTGAGGTTTTATTAATATGTCTTTTGTTTTGTTTTTTGTTTTTCCAGACAGGGATTCTCTATGTAGGCCTGGCTATCCTAGAACTAGCTCTGTAGACCAGACTGGCCTCAGACTTACAGAGATCCTCTTTCCTTTGCCTCCCTAGTGCTGGGATTAAAGGCATGTGCCACAACCACCCTGCACAAACAGCCATTCTTGAAGCCATAAATTGTACTTTACATTTCAGGAATTTTTCTTCTAATTATCACATTCTCTTAAGTATTGAAGAAATTTAATTTCCAGTCTTTTCTGTTTGTGTGGCCTGTATTTATACAGTGCAAAAGCAATTAAAATAATTTTTAAGAAACACACCAAAAATCTGATTTTTAAGGCTCAACACAAGGTGATTGGAAGGGTATTTAGATATTTTCCTATTCACCCTCTTTTGTTTAAAGAAAAAACAGTTCTGACTGGTTAGGGAAATGTGATTCATTTTTTGTCTTGTAATGCAATTATTTTGATGGTTGGCTTCACAGCTGAGGCGAGCCACCATTTCAAACCCAATAACAGGAGACTTGGAGACGGTACATTACAGAATTAGCAAAAGGTAAGAGATTGTATGCTGCATATTTTTCCTCCTAAAGAGTGTCTTGAACATCCTACCGGAATTCTTACTCATTTACAGAAGTAGATCATTTCCAGTCTCCAGCTCAAGTGGCCGCCTTACACATAAAAAACATAACGCATGGACGCATGCTTTGTGTTTCACAGGCTTCCCCTTGAACTAGAAGTTCTGTTTTATCTCTGTTCAGCCTCATGTTTCAGGAATTAAGTGCTTTGTATTTTTAAGGTCAGGTATTAAACACTCAGGAAATCGCCTGGTCCTTCCTTTTCAAGCCCTTTGTTGTGAGAGTGGGAAATGAAGAAGCAGCAGCACCTTCATGTGGGGTGGAGTGCTGACGTGCCTCACTCCCTTCTGCACGGCGATTGTCCACTTGGTCTTTCTGTCACTGTCATTCTGGAGTAATCTGTTCTTACTGGAGTTTCTCACTTAAAGTCGCTGCCCGAAAGTTGGCTGCGGATAGAGCAGTTCTGCTTCTGAGACCAGTCTTTCAAACGGCTTGTGATCGCTGTTGACCTGGATAGTACAGAGAGACTGGAAAACAGTTTCATCCTGATGAAAGTTTTAAAATGATGAACTAATTTCAAATACTTTTTAAATTATATTTGAAGAACATTGAACTTGTAGACCTGGGGAAGCTCCTGTGAAACCCACTGCCGCAGATCATTCCATACAGCCATGAATGACTCTAGTTAAAAAAGCGAAAGGACAATAAATGCATTTGCAGTCAAATTCCGTCAGCCATTTTCTCCTGACTTAGAAGTGGCTGCTCTTCTGCCACCTTTCTGAATGTTTTGCTGATTCGAACCATTACCCGCCATGCAGACCAATCGGAATCCTTCCAATCACCTGTGGCTTGGCAAAACAAAACTAAGTGAACAAAGCCCAATGGCCTGCTGGAGTGTAAGCCCTTGTCCTTTCTCTTTTTTCTTTTTGTAGCTGAGCCGAGCTACAGTACATGACCCTGAGACGGGGAAATTGACCACAGCACAGTACAGAGTATCTAAGAGGTAAGGGAGCAATGGAGAGAACTCGAGGCATATTTGGAGTGCTCTTTTTTGAGAATCTAATTTTGACAAATTATATGATATTGTTTCTAAGATGTAGATGTCAGGGAAGGTTTTGATGTCTGTGCTTGATTTTCATAATGGGCCAATAAGCAGATAGATCAGGCAGTTTCAGGCATTTTCCAGATTGTTGATAAGTATAAAATGACCAGTGAGGCTCCAGCAGTGCTGATAAGGGAAGTGTCTTATGTTGAGAGAACTCCCTAAAGGCTCTCTGCACAGTGCAAGGCCCAAGGCAAACTCTGTCTTAGTTAATCTGTGGTCACCAATAGCTGTAAAAAGAAATGCTCCTACAAGTCAGCTTTCAATTCCTTCCATTCAGCAACAGTTAGAAATAACAGTTAAGGATCACGGTGCAGATTAAACTGTGTTACTAAGGCCAAGTAAGGTTAGTACAGCAGTGACTCACCTATGTGATAATGGCTTCTCAGATTAGAAAATGAAAGCAGTAATGTCATTACTCTGGATTCTGTTGGATTCTAACCCCAAGTAAAGTTTTTCTACAGATGTAAAAGTTATAGAAATAAATATAAGCTCTGCCCCATCTCATTATATAAACATTTATATTTGAGAGTAATTACTTAGATTAACATATATTAATAATAATTGAAATAACTCAATCTGAAGCTACTATTTAAATTTGTTAAAGTTTGATTGATTGATTGCTATTATATGTGTTGTGCACATGCCAGAGTGGACATGTACAAAACAGAGCGTCTCTGAATTTGTGAGTTGGTTCTCTCCTTCCAAGTTGGTGAGGCATGGTCTTGCTGTGTCTGCCATGCTGTTTACTCAGGACTAACTGACTCCTGCCGGGTAATCGAGTCTTCTTTCTTTACCTCCCATCTTTGCATAGGAGGGCTGGAATTACAGGCTTTTTAAATTTTTTTTTTTTTTTTTTAGCAGAGATGGAACTCGGGTTTTCATGGCATGATCTGAGCTATTTTGCATGCCCTAAAGAGCTACTTTTAATATAAGCTTTTATGTAACAGGAAATCTATAATGTCACTTATATATTTTTGTTAGAGCTCTGGAATAAGATTTCTCAAATCAACATTTTTTACGTTTAAAAACATTTATTGTTAATTTGTGGCACTGGAAGTTGAACCTAAGCCTCTCATATGTTCCCAGCCTAAGGTGTAGCTCAGGCTAGCACTGGACTTGTGGTCATCCTGCTTCAGCCTCTTCATCTTCCTGTTGTGTTATGTTCCCTGGTGCCACCATGGTTGACAATTGATACTTGGAATCAGGTCATTTTTGTGTTGTTGGCTATTTGAGCATGGTTAGTCCCATCTCTGGCACTCAATAAATGTCACAACTGGAGACAGGTGTAGGGACAGCTAAGTTGCTTGTTGTACCTTGGTATGTAGGACAAGTCCCCACTAACTTACTACTCTGCCTCTGAGAAGACTAGAAGAATGGGATGAAAATGCAAGTTCTGGCACAGGGAGGGGAAATGGCATAAGATTTCCAAGTATCTCAAAAATTGTGTTCAATTTTTTGATAATTTACATTTATGTGTATGTGTGCATGTTTGTGTGCATGTTTTGTATGGTCCACGTACATGCTGCATGTAGTACACATAGGAGATCAGGGAACAATTTTTAAGCTGCCATGATGCGGCATGCCCTCAGGAATACATTCATTTTTATGAGTTCGAGGCTATCCTGGTCTGCATGTCAAGTTCCAGGATAATCAGGGCTACACAAAACCAAACCAAACCAGGATAGCTTGTAATGCCAACATTCAGGAGGCTGAGACTAGGAAATCTGAGTTTGAGGCCAGCCTGGTGTACATAGGGGTACCCCATCTCAAGACAAAACCTCCCCTATAAAGCTGTTACTGTACTTCAGAGACTTGCATGTGGATTTGACATTTTTACAGTCATAAAGCTAGTAAGTAGCTTAAGTTCTCCTGATTTGGATGCTTCTAAGAATCATTTAAAACAAAACCAATGGAGGAAATGGGAAAGGATGCAGTTCTATTATAGTCTTAAAAAAAAAATCAAACTTCCATGAATGAGTGTTTTGGATTACATTTTTGAAAGCTTCTATATATAAAATAGACATGATGAAGGAATCCACAGCCAAGTACTTCATTGAACTCTTCCCAGTTTCAAATAACTTCTGTTGAAAGTGATCCACAAATATTTATTTTCTTAAAGGTAACTACTCTCAATATTTTAGACGTTTTAAGTATTCTAGTTTTATAACCCTGAGAAGTAGATTATTTATTGGGTTATTTGAAAAAGGCATAGTCATACTTGATGTTATACATCCTAAGTGGCAATGGAAGGCTTATTTATAGCCAGTAGCATTCGATGCCTGAGACTAACTTTGACCAGTCTTAGCAAAGTATGGTATGTTTTAAATAAACTAGTGAAAAATGCACTTTCTAGTTCAATGACTTTATTTTTAAAGAAATGTATCAAAATAAAAATATGCCTTGAGAGACAGACATTAACTGTTAAAGAAACTTCCCACTGAAAATACTAAGTATGCTTTACCAAATTGAATGTTTTACTATTAGAGGAGAGAGTTCCATGGGTTCTTGGGAGTACCCTAGTACAGGTCTGAGCCATTGGACATAGATGGGAAAACCTAAATTTTGAAGTTATAAATAAATCATTTTATTTAATTAAAAATTAAAAGAAAAAGTTTTCATAGAAGAAAATATGTGGTCTGATGTCAGTTAATGTAATAATCTCTTTTGCTCTAGCAAATTCTGCATTTTGTAACAACCTGAAAAGGAATTATTTCTAAGTGATTATATCATTTTATGTAGAAGGATAGTTTCCAGAATTCCAGCAAATGGAATTTTCTTTGGCAGAGCACACATGGCAGTTTGCTGTTGTTTGAAGGCTGGCCATGGTGGGTACCTGAAGTCTCAGCTAACTAGGAGGCTAAGGCAGGATTGCTTGAGTCCAAGAATTCAAGGTTAACTTAGATTTTTATATAACTCACATTGAGCCGGTAAATCATATCTTTTTCTGTGAGAATCAAATAGCCCCACCACCAACAAAACAAAAACATACCTCTTATTGCTGGCTAGATTAGTGGCTATATGACAATGATGGAATTTAAATTTTTGTTCGGTTATGCATTGTGAAAAGACAGTTAAGTTGGGTAAATTTTGAAGTCAGCTTGCTGTAGCACAAATCCTGATCGTAAACAATATGCTTAAACTAGGAGAAAAGGCCTTTGATTTTGGTGGCTTATTCTTGGAAACAGTTTCAGTTTTTCACTCTAAATAATGATTTCTGACAATTGGTATTTATAATGTTATAAACATAATATGACATGCCCAACTATCCATATTGCTAAGAAGCAAGTATAAGAATCTAAAAGTATTTATTTATATGCAGTGGTCTGCCTGCATGTGTCCCTGCAGGCCAGAAGACGGTACCAGATCTTTTTACAGATGGTTGTGAGCCACCATGTGGTTGCTGGAAATTGAACTCAGGACATCTGGAAGAGCAGCCAGTGCTCTGAGCAATTTCTCCAGCCCCCCTTAAAGTATTTTTATAACAATTAAGCTAATATGCAGAATTTGGGAGTTTTGATTTTGTTGTTGTTGTTGTTGTTGAGACAGGGGTCTCTTTATGTAGTCCTAGCTGTTCTAGAACTTGCTGTATAGACCAGACTAGTCAAGCTAACAGAGATCCTCTTTGTTCTGCATCCAGAGTGTTGGACTTGCACCACCACACCCTGCCAGAATGGCATAATTCTGAATGATTTCAAATTGTTTAAAAATGCCCTAATGTTTAATGTCACTACCCTCTACACTACCCTCTAACGGGTTAAACAGTGGTTTTTCAAATGGAGAGAATCAAAGTAGACAGATGCTAACCGCCAAGCACTTGAAGAAGAATTACTGGAAATTGGAAATGTTGCTATTGGGAACCAATCCTTTAACCTCAGACTTATCACTTGTCTTTTTAAAGCAACAGTATATCGACTTTATATTAGTTAATTGTAACATATTAGTTTTACATCTACATTGTGGTAGGAGGTGTGACAGTGTTCAGATTGTATTACTGACCTCTTCCTGTGGAGGTCTGTAACTGTCTCTGAACTGGCTCCAACTTAGCCAGCCTACATCTAAAAACTGTGAAAAGATGCTGCTTCTTCCCCAGCCACTTCCCTGCAGTGCTTTAAGATTCGTGTGTTAAAAGTCAGGATTATTTCAAATAGAGGAATCTTTTAGAAAAAGTAGAAACACTAATTGAAAGTATAAGCCCTGTCATGAATCCAAAAAGAAAGATATTTGACTATTTAATTTTTAGTAGAAGATACAGTGCATATAGAATTACTAGAGCGGGGAGGTGGATGCAGGATTCATAGTTCGGTTCATAATGAGTTCAAGGCCAGCCTGGACCACTTAAGATCCTATGTCAAAACAACAACAACAAAAAAAAGAACATACCTCCTTATTTTGTGATTAATCTAAATAATTTTTTTTTTCTGAGACAGGGTTTCTCTGTAGCTTTAGAGCCTGTCCTGGAACTAACTCTTGTAGACCAGGCTGGTCTCGAACTCACAGAGATCTGCCTGCCTCTGCCTCCCGAGTGCTGGGATTAAAGATGTGAGCCACTACCGCTCGGCTTAATCTAAGTAAATAATTAGGAGCTGGGCATATCTCCTCAGAGTTAAAGTGTTTGCCTACCATATGTAAGGCCCTGGGTTTCATCCTCATCACTGCAAAATGAAATATAATAATAAAAAAAGAAAAATATGGGATTTTTTCTGAACAGTTAAGTTTAGGTTTTTGCAAGAATACTTTTGAAACAATGAACTGTAGAATCAAAGCTTAATGAGAAGTGAAGGAAGAAAATGTTGAATGGACAGAAGCAGAACAAAAGACATACTTGAACTTGGGGTTCCATCCTATTTAAGATCTGAGGTTTAACCTGGGCCTTACATTGGAGGTACAGCTTCCAAATCATAAAATTCACTTTTTTTATTTTTACATTTAAATTTTTTAATTTTATTTTTACTTTATTAATATGGGTATTTTGTGTACAAATGTACACATTATGCCATACATAAGTGTATGTATGGTATGTATGGCATGCCTGGTGCCAGCAGAAGCCAGAGGAAGGCACCAGATGCCCTGAAACTGGAGTTACAGACCATTGTGAGCCACCATGTGTGTGCTGGGAACTAACCCCAGGTCCTCTGGAAAAGCAACCAATGCTCTTTACTTACGATCCATCTCTCCAGCCTTGTTTTCAGTTTTCTCTTTTTCTCTTTACTTGGTTAGTACCTTGTTTTTGGAGACTGGGCTTCTCTGTGTAACAGCCCTGGCAATCCTGGAAATTGCTTTGTAGACCATGTTGACTTTGAACTCAGAAATCCACCTGCCTCTGTCTCCTGAGTGCTGGAATAAAGGCGTGTGCCACCACACCCAGCATTGCTTTTTCTTTTTAAATTTTTACTAAGTTTTGTTTTTTTAGGCAAGGTTTTCTTCTATAGCTCAGGATGGCTTCAAACTCCGAATACTATCTCAGCTCCCAAACCCTGGATCAAAGCCTCTACTTCAGCCACAGCTGTCAAATTCACCTTTCAGAAGTGTGTGTTTCAGTTGTTTTAAGTTCTTTTAGTTGTGTACTTATCATTTAATTCCAGACATTTTTATACAGCAACATGCACTAAACACTTTCTTTTTTCATGTGTCATGTGGAGACCAGAGGTTGATGTCTTTCTTGTTTTCTTTTTTTTTAACTGAAGAGCTATTGCTGAACTTGAAATCTACCAGTTTGGCTAGTCTACCTAGCAAGCTTGTCCTAATCCAGTATTTATCTCTTGAGGACCTAGACACTTTATCTACTGAGCTATTTCCCCCAGACTCCTTAAACATTTTTCATGTATCCATGAATGGAGCTATTCATTGCCCATCCTACCCCCACTCCATACCACTCCCTAGCAACCAGTAATCACTTTCTTCATTGATTTGCCTATTCTGCATATTTCACATAAGTGGAATCATATAACATGAGGCCCTTTGTATCTAACTTCTTCCACTTAACATGTTTTTAAGATTTTGTGTTACAGCATGTATCCTTGCGTTATTACTTTAATGGCACAATAATTCATGTTTTTAGGTATGCCACATTTGTATTGAGTCTGTTCATAAATTGATCAACATTAAGGTTGTTACTTTTTAGCTATTAATAATGTTGCTATGAACATTTTTGTACTTTACGATTTAACTTATCTAAATGGGAGTAGAATTGATCTAACCATGTCTGACATTTAGAGGAAGTACTCAACTGTCTTCTACAATGGCTGCACCATTTTATCTTCCTGCCAGCAATATGTATATAAAACTTATTTAAGCAAATAATGCATGGATTTGTTCCCAATAAAACATCATCGCAGAGCAGCCCCAGAACCCTTGGACCTACTCTACTCTAGCTAGCTTCTGTATTTTGTGTAGAAGACATAATTGTTTCCAGCTTAACATGTATTTTCCTGAACATTCAGAAATTCTCAGTGTGAACAGGTGGTGTGCTCCTGCAGTTCCAGCCGCTCAGGAGACTGATGAGACCTAGTCTTGAGAGAGGGAGGGCAGAAGGGGGATTCTTGACATAGGGAGTAGCATTAATAGTTTCCTTACATTAATGCAGTGTTCCATAGAAACAAGGTGTCTGTTTTCCTCTAACTGCAGACTGTTTCACTGTTAAGAAATTGTATTAGTGAAGATACCGTCAGACTAGAAGATGAAGCAGATAGGCTGCACGTTTATTATCCTGGATGGGTGTGGTGGTGCACACTAGTTATCCTAGTACTTAGGAGACTGAATCAGGGAAGTTGGAGGTAAAGGTCATCCTGAGCTACACAATGAAGCCGGGAGGAAACTGCGGCCGTGAGGGCAGCGTGATGGTAGGACAGTGTCCTACATGGGTTTGATCTCTAGCACTGTATTTTAAAAGTTGAATGTTCTCTTTGTTGCTTTGAAAATGGCAGGTATTGGGCTTTTATTTAATGAAACCGTAGCCATAAAACTAATCTTTTCTTGTCCTAGTGCTTGGCTGTCTGGCTATGAGGACCCTGTGGTGTCTAGAATAAATATGAGAATACAAGATCTCACAGGATTAGATGTTTCCACAGCAGAGGAATTACAGGTAAGCTACCACAATTTCTTAGTTTTTTTTTTCTACTTCAAGAGGCTCTTTCTTTTAGATTTCCTGGCACTGAACAACAGGCGGTGCTTGCCTTGTGTAATACCTGAGGACAGTAAGTGACCCTGTAAGCCATAGCATTCAATAATAATCCACTGCAGAAATTGAAAATGAAAGATATATATTACTATACTTGATAGTAAGCATACTCTTACCTTTCACATTTTCAAATTACATTTATTTTATCATGGTATATGCATGCGAATATATGGGTCCTCAGGATTGGACTCCAGTTATCAGGCTTGGTGGCAGGTGCCTTTACCACCGAGCCATCCCACTAGTCCTAATTTTTCTTGATAATTTCCAGACCCATTCTACTTGTTGAGTGGCTAGGGTAAATTTGGCCTTTTTTTTTTTTTTTTTGGTTTTTCGAGACAGGGTTTCTCTGTGGCTTTGGAGCCTGCGCTGGAACTAGCTCTTGTAGACCAGGCTGGTCTCGAACTCACAAAGATCCGCCTGCCTCTGCCTCCCGAGTGCTGGGATTTAAGGCGTGCGCCACCACCGCCCGGCTAAATTTGGCCTTTTAAAAGGTATTCTTTAAATTGACATATAATTTGTATGTCATACAGTTTACCTTGGTTTAGGTAGATTTACTTGGCTATGACCTCATCACCATGATTGAGTTTCAGACGTTTCCATCACCCTAGCGAGAAACTGTCCATGCCCTGAGCAGTAACTTCCTAATCCACTTCCCAAGACCCTGGTAACCAGTAGCTACTTTGTGCTTCTATGAATATACTTATTCTGGATATTTTATATGTAGGAATTACTTAGTACGTGGCTTTTATGTCGGGTTTCTTTGACTAAGCATGGATCCCCACTTTATTTTCTACAGCATGATCCCTTTTGTGGAGTCTCCTTTGACCTCTCTGCTCATCAGTTGGTGGGCATCATTACTTCTGCTTTTTTGCTGCTGTGAATAATTCTGCATACAAGTTTTTGTAGGACCAAACATGGAAGCGTCCCACGTGTGTTTTGTGAGTGTGTGTACAAATGAGAGTGAACTCATGTGGCAGCCCTGCACTTAACCTCTGAAGAGCGTTCAGGCTGTTTTCCAAAGTGGGTGCGGCAGCAACACGGGAAGTGCTGAGCTCTTTGCCTTCTTCACACTTCCCTCTTCCAGGGTTAGTGCAGGTCAGTGAGCTTGAGCTGCTGTGTCTGGGGTCACGTGCATCTTCCTGATACTGAATGATCCGTGATACTGAATGTCGTTCACAGGCTTATTGGTCATTTCTACTCTTCTGTTAATTTGTGTTCTTTATATATTCTGGATACTAGTCCCTTACCAGATAAATGACTTGTAGATATTAAATCCTGTTCTGTGACCTGTCTTCACTTCTCAGTGGTGTCCTTTAACACAAGTTTTAATTTACGTGTAGCTCATGTATTTGCACACCCATGAGTAAGTCGGAAGGTGCTGGGCGTCCTGCTCTATCACTTTCTGCTCTACTCCCTTGAGATGGGGTCACTGAAGCTGGAGCCCATTAGGTTAGGTTGGCTAGCCAGTGAGCCCTAGTGGTCCTGTCCCTGCTGCAGACGCCCACCTTCTCGTGCTGGGCTCACAGTGTGCACAGCTGTGCCTTGCTTGTACAAACATGGGTGCCAGGAACCTGAACTCGGGCCTCATATTTAATTATCTTGACAATTTAAAACATTAGAAATATGGAGAACCAAAATGTTGTACTTTTATTTTAAAAAAAAATTAGTTTGAATGGTACTTGTCACAATTTCAGAGTGGGCTTCCGTTTTGTGACATGTTATACTTAAGTTTGGGTTTTTTTCCTTGTACTCTCAGTACTGGGAGATCTCTCTGAGGACGGCTTCTCCTTTTTACTAATCTGCCATCATGGAGTTTCCCAGGCTGCTTGCCTAGAGTCTGTCACACAAGAGCAGGCCCTTCTCCCTTGTTAGCTCCTTCCGCACCTTCGTGCTCTGCCTCTGTGCCCTGCTGTTGTCTCCTGTAGACTGCACATAGCTTCATCCCTGGACATAAGCAGGTGACACAACAGGCTGTGCTGTCCATGTGTGACCTGCAGAGTTCTCAGTGACAGCCTTTGAAAGGGATGGGACTGGTCCTTGTCCTCGTGTGTAGGTTAGTGTAGTAAGTTGTGAAATGAACGAGCAGCGCGGTCTGTGCTTTATTCCGCTACAGTTGATACAGCACAGCAGCTGAGCTGACGGCCCTGCATGAGAGCTGCTGAATTGTCGCTCACTCTGTGGCAGTCCTCTTCCTCGGTATTTATCTGATGATTTTAAAAACCATTGTGCGGTGTTTTTTCTTCCCTAATCTGTTTACCTATTTTTACAACCTTCTCAAGAATTGTTACTTTTCTCCTTCATAGAAGATCCAGTTTTTTTCCACAACATAACAGTAAAGTGCACAGTGTAATAATTTACAGACAGCTTGTTCTTTGTCATGTGGTGCTCTTCTCTTCACTGTCTATTTGTGATGGAGGATAGGGCTTAAAAAAACATCATTCTCATTTTATATTGTGTCCTAAGTTCCACCTGTGAAGTAGACCTAGACCAAATGTCTCCTTTACTGGGGCATCCTGGTGACGATCTGGAGTATTATTACATTGGTGTGAACCTCTTCCCTTTAACCTAAATGACTTTTAAAAATTATGTAAAAGAAAACTTATTTTTTTAAAGTACATTGGGCTAGAGAGATGGCTGAGTGATTAAGAGCACTCATTGCTCTTCTAGGGGATTAGGGTTCAATTCCCAGCACCCACATGGTAGCTCACAATCTCCTAAACTCCATTTCTAGAGGATCTGATGCCTCGCTTCTTGCCTCCACAGGTTCCAGCACATGTGATGTCCAGTGGTATAGTATTTGTATTTTGATAAATAAATCTGACCTGAAGACCAGAGACAAAGCTAAAGCCACCAAAGAAGTCCTACCTCTACCAAGGCTGGGTGACAATAGACTAAGCAAACTAAGCCTCTCTCTCCTTCCATTTTATATTCCCTCTAGTGCTGGGATTAAAGGCATGACTCCCCAGGACTGGGACACCACCATCTGGATTTGTTTCTTCATTGATCTTGTGTAGCCCAGGGTGGCCTTGAACTCAGAGTTCCATTTGCCTCTGTCCCCCAAGTCCTGGGATTAAAGGTGTGTGTCATCCTAACCTCCAGTGGTTTTACCTTTGCCTCTGTTCTGCAGGCCAGATTTATTTATTAAAATACAAATACTGTACCGCTATATTTCCCCTTTTTTGTCTAAAATTTAAAAAAATAAAATATTTTTTAAGTTTACCTTACAATATAAGAGGTCAAAATGGAGGTTCTTAAGAATTTTTTGGATATTAACCTTTCCCCCTCTTCTTTTTGATACTAGGGGTTGGACTCCAGACCGTAGCCATGCTATGCAGACTCTGGCCCCTTGAGTGGTAATATTAATAGTTCTTATTCATGTTTTGTTTCTTTCCTTCAGGTAGCAAATTATGGAGTCGGAGGACAATATGAACCCCATTTTGACTTTGCACGGGTATGTGAAACTATCTAAATCCACTTAAGTTTAGGTACTCCATGTTTAAAGACATCTTCACACCGCTTGTTAAAGACAGGTAGATTTACTCGGGGAGTGGGCAGGGTGCAACTGTAATGAGGATTTCAGTGAGAGACTAAGCTCCACTCCAGGTTATGAGGGCCAGGACAGTACCTAGAAGATAACTGAGCAGTAATTGGGCTATCTCACTGCAGCAGGGACAGGAGCATGAAGAGAGATGAGATACTGAGGGTGGGGAGATAAGCACCCCCTGTTCTGAAACTGGGCCCAGCTGAGGAGAGAGCTCAGAGGAACTTGGTTAGGTGTGGTCAGGAAGAATACCTTTGTTGATTCCTTATAAAAGCCCATTGCCTGCTTGGAAGTTGTGCCAGGAGATCCTGAGAAGTCTGCAGAAAACAACAACAAAACCATTCAAAAAAGACATTCCGTTCAATGCATTGGTGAGCCTGGAAGAAAGGAAAGACTGGACAGAGGGGATGCGGTGTCTAGCAGCACTGCTGTCAGGACTGGAGCCAGCTCAGGTTACTAGCCTGAGGTTTGCCATAACCCTCTAGTCGGATTACATCGTCAGGAAGGGAAAGAGTGCTGTTATCTGGGACTTTTACTATAAAGCGTAGACCTGGCCTCACGAGAAGGATTGAAGTTGCTCAGTGTGGCAGAAGCAAGCTGTACTGCTTGCCAAGAAGAAAGGAAAACTGAGTCGATAAGGTGCAGCCAAAGACTATAGCAAGCAGCGGGCAGACACCGAATACTGTATACTGCATGCTGCACGTGAGGGCCTTAAACCATAGGGGCAGCAAAAATTTGAAAAATAAGCGAAAGGAAGTTCTAAATAGAAAAATGTTAACTTTTTAGAAGATGAGAGATAAGTGAATTGAATTGGGCAGTAGGCATGAAACAGAACACATTGAGAATAAGAGACAAAGTGGGAGCTGAGCCAGCACTAAAGTGTGTCCTTACCAAATCTTCATTTAATCAGGTCTTCCCATAATCACTGGCCCTCTTAACACTGTGCCGAGTGACTCCACAAGCTCCTCTTTACTCTTCACGGTAGAGTGCCCCTGAGCAGCTCCTTTACCGGCTTATCTCAGGTCCCAGTGTGCTTTTTCTGGGAAATCCTGCAAAAATAACACTTTTGTTTCTTCCTCTTAATCCTTATACTGAAACATTTCAGGGCTTTTGGTGATGTCAGGCTAAAGCCCCACGTTACAAAACTAAAACACTATTTTGAGAGAATTGTTGATTGCTAGAAAGTAGCAGATAAGTTTATGAGGCCCTTGTGTGTACCTTCCCCACCCTAGGGCTGATGTCTGTATAACTGCAGCACAGTACCAACCAGGAATGCTCTGTCGGTGTGCTCACAATGCTCAGTACTGCTTCACCAGTTGTGCTCATCTAAAACACGTGACTCAGTGTAAGTCCTGTCACGGTCAAGGCATCTGTCTCACTATACATCACAAGCCTCCCCTTCAGTACTGCTCTCTTACTAAACAGCCCCTTCCTTCCCAATCCTGAATTTCTGCTAACACCATTATAGAACACACTACTGATTCACTCAGAATGCAGGTCTGCAGTTTGTTTTCTCCGATAATTGTCCCCAAAGTCTCCAGTGTGGGGGCTGAGTCAAGCACTTGAGAGGCTAGTTTGGCCGTATATTTGGGGTGTGTTCTTTACTTACTCCCTTATGTTTGCTGCTTTATCCACAGAAAGATGAGCCTGATGCGTTTAGAGAGCTTGGGACAGGAAATAGAATCGCTACATGGCTGTTCTATGTAAGTTACAGCTACATTTTGCTTTGAGGTTTGATTGCATGACTCATTGATTTTTGGTATGTTATGAAGTTGATTTGGTATCACTCCTATTGACTACATGGTGCCTTCAAAGCCAGCCTGGGTCTCAGAATAGAAAAGGGCTGGAGATGTGTCTCTGTGATTTGTCTAGCACACAGGAAGGCCTGGGTGTGATTTCCAGCATGTCACAAACCAGTCTTGGGGGTGCATGCTTGCGGTCCCAGTACCTGGGAGGCAGAAGGATCAAGGCCATCCTTGGGTATATAGTATAGTAAGTTTCAGGCCAGCATTGACTATGAAACCTTGTCTCAAAGTGGAAAGGGTGTTCTTTTAAAAATTATTGCCAGCCGGGCGACGGTGGCGCACGCCTTTAATCCCAGCACTCGAGAGGCAGAGGCAGGCGGATCTCTGTGAGTTCGAAACCAGCCTGGTCTACACGAGTTTCAGGATTGGCTCCAAAGCTGCAGAGAAACCCTGTCTCAAAAAACAAAAAAAAAAAAAACAAAAACAAAAAAATTATTGCCTGGTGGTGGTGATGCCTGCCTTTAATCCCAGTACTCAGGAGGCAGAGGCAGGTGAATCTCTGAATTCAAGGCCAGCCTGATCTACAGAGTGAGTACCAGGACAGCCAGGACTACACAAAATTATTGATAGTCCCAGTACTTGGAGATGTTCAGTATTTTCGCATATGGGCTCTTTACATGTACACGTTCTCTACATGTGCACACTTTTAATGTACGGCTTTATGGTTTTTCACAAACTGAGCATGTCTGCTAATCAGCACCCAGACTAAGACATAGCACAGAACAGTGGCTATCTTCAAGGTTAAAGTTTCAAATAGCAAAAATTGCATTTGTTAGAATTGAGTTGGGGGGCAGGATTAAACTCAGGGCCTAAAATATGCTAAGCAAACATTTTGTCTGAGCTACATTCCCAACTCCAGAATTAATATGTTCCACTTCATCCAACTTTTCTGTTGTATAACAGATCACCCCCAAATGATTTTTCCTTCAGTGGGGGAGAGGGGTCAAACCTATGGTCTCATGCATATTCTGAGTGGTTTTAAATAACAGTCATTATTTCCTCCTATAGCAGAGGTGCTAACTGGGTTTAACATCATGATGCCTGTTGAGATCTCTTACTCAGTTGCATTCATTTGTCCAGCACTTGGCTCTTCTGGAAGGCTTAGGCAGATGAGTCTCTGTTGGCCACGCTACTCACAGTTCTCACAAAGCCATGTGACTGGACATCCTCACGCCTGGGCAGTAGCCAGTCTCCTAAAAAGAAAATTTTACATGGACATGATATTTTTACAGCCTGTTTTTAGAAGTCATACAGTGTCCTTTTTCTGTTTTTAAATCACACGTGCCAGGGAAGCACTCCACCTCTGACCACACCTTCAGTTCTGCCCAGCTTCAAGGTGAGGGGTGGCAGGCTCATGCCTTTTGAAATGAATTCCAAGTCACGTGGTGACTGGGGCTGTAGTTCAAAGTCCTGGGCTGGATCTTGAGCACTGGGAAAAACAAAACGTGTAGTTACGATGTTACTACGTTTAGAAAATAAAATTTGCTAGCGGTGTAACCCTTATTTTTAAAATATGTGGTTTAGCAGGACATGGTGGTTCAATGTTTGTAAGTCACTTGATTTAGAGGTGGCGTATGCATCCCATAGTTTGGCTGTGTTTGGTATTTTCTGCCTGTGGTGGTGTTTAAAAATCTTCACTAGGATGGATTTACTTGGTGCATGTGCTTTTTCAGTTAAGGTTTGTGTTTTTATGCTAGGCTACCTTTATAATAACTATAAATTCCTTAATCTTGATTTTTTTTCATTTAAATTTTATCTAAAGGTAATTGTTTTCTCTTGTAGATGAGTGATGTGTCTGCGGGAGGAGCTACTGTGTTTCCTGAAGTGGGGGCTAGTGTTTGGCCCAAAAAAGTAAGTAAGCTCACTTTGTTTGTGAGGCTTGGTTTTGTTGGGTATTTTTCTCCTGAAATAACGAGTTGCACCCGCAGTTTGTGGCCCAGGAAATGAGTTACATTTTCTTTTATTTATTTTTTATCTTGTTGGTCTTTTTCTGTATATGTATGTTAGATCCTGGAGTTACAGGTGAGCTGCCATGTGGGTGCTGGGAACTGAACTTGGGTCCCCTAGACCATCTTTCTAGCCCTGAGTTACATTTGCAGACCACATCCATCTCAAAGTGAAAGTTGGGCGAGGAACAAGGGTGATAACTGAGTTTAATTCCCAAGATTTGATTTCATATAATTCTCTCCGTATTGCCAGACTGTCCTTACTCTGTAGACCAGGCTGGCCTCAAACGCAGAGATCCGCCTGGCTCCTTCCGAGTGCTGGGATTAAAGGTGTGCACCACTGTGCCCGGCTAAAACACTCTCTTGTCATCCACTCTTATGGTAACTTCCATATGATCAAGAAAACACCTCAAAGCCATTAGTGAACAATGTGAGCTACAGTAGAAGGAGCAGGAAATGGAAGTGCTGTGAAAAGTGAAAACCTAATATTTTATTTGGTGATGATTCTGAATTGTTCTCCACAGGGCACCGCTGTCTTCTGGTATAATCTGTTTGCCAGTGGAGAAGGAGACTACAGTACACGGCATGCAGCCTGTCCCGTGCTAGTCGGAAACAAATGGGGTAAGTGGTCCCTGTATTCTCTGCTTACAAACTTTATAACCTGCACCTTAAAACAAGGTACCTCCTCCCATGACTTGCCACCTGGCTTCATGTTGTGTACGATCCAGCTGAGCCTGTCCATGACCCGAGTATAAATTTACATCCCATAGATGAGCATTTTGGTGAGATTGTTTTTGATGGTGGGTGCTCCATTTCACTTAGTTTTCCAGAAGCATTAGATTAGTTGACTCCCAGAAGTTGGAAAGTTAGAATCTTGCCCTCGAAAGGTCACAGTCTGAGAGCGTGAACTGATGGGTAATCAGAATGTGGCACAGCGTGGACTAATGCCCGAGATGGAGGAGAGGATGTCTCCTGAGTCGGTGGGGCTTTCCTAAGCCTTAGCTCAGTTACTTTTTAGGTATGTTAAGTGCCAAAAAATATTTGGGCTAAAGCTCAGGCAGCACCTGGCTTCAGTGCAGTGTTTAAGAGGCCTCCTCTCAGACCATGCAGACATAGATTGCCTCCATTAACAACTAAAATAGGAAACAAAACAAGTTTAATACATGTTAATCCAGTGTGTACATCACAGTGTGTCAGCGACCACATGTCAATGCTCACAGTCTACATGTGTCCATTGGTTAGAACCACTGTAAGACCTGGTGAGCTGCTGGACCACAGTGAGCACAGGCTGACTGGGAAGGAGTCAGCTCTAAAGTCTCTTCTCCATCATGTGAGTGCTCTAAAGCAGCAGCAAAGGGTTTTGACTCAAAGATACAAGAAAAAATGTCCAACTGATGAATGAAGACTGGGTACCAGGGAGGAGACAGTAACCAGTATATACAACCTAGTTCAAATATTTTGTCCAAGTCAGTGACATTGACTTATTCTATAATACCAGAAATGGGGTAGAAAATTTGGGAGAAGAAATCCTTTAAAATATATATTATAGCTGTAGTGGTGCACACCGTTAGTCCCAGAACTCGGGAGGCAGAATTGGGCAGATCTTTGAGTTCAAGGACAGCCTGTCTAGTGTACAGAGTGGATTCCAGAATAGTCAGGGCTACGCAGAAAAGCCCATCTCATAGCTGGAGAGATGGCTCAGAGGTTAAGAGCACTGGCTGCACTTCAAAGGTCCTGAGTTCAATTCCCAGCAACCACATAGTGGCTCACAACCATCTGTAATGAGATATGGTGCCCTCTTCTGGCCTGCAGGGACATATGCAGGCAGACCACTGTATACTTAGTAAATAAATAAATCTTCAAAAAAAAAAAAAAAAAAGAAAGAAAGAAAAGCCCATCTCATAAACCAAAACACTCTGTAACTGAGACAACTGTCAGAGGATGTGATGACATCACTGGTCAGAGGACTGTTCGCTTCACTGGGCTTTGGAAGTAGGGAAAGCATCATGGTCCATCCATGTTATTCTGCTTTCAGCTCATTTAAGCCTCATCAGAGATACATACATGAAATCTGATTTTTCCAACATTGTCAAGTTTATCTGGGTTTTAATTTTTTTCAATGAGCCATTGTATTTATTGTATTATTATTATTTTTTACAAAAGTTTATTACAATGTACAACAGGCTCCAGGATAACACTTCA
>JAQHUG010000080.1:1352288-1365436 GCA_028555095.1 Dicrostonyx torquatus
TGCAAGGAAGAGGCACCAGCTTTCGCTTTGAGCATAAGACTGACCCTGCATCTGTCTAAGTGAACCCTGCCAGGGGTAGAAGTCCTCCTGGGTTGTTGAGTTGTTTCTTGAGTCTTTCTGCAGAATGTGGTGTGTGGCTTTTATTCTCTTGGTAGGTGGTATGGTATACTGATTGTAGTGTGTTAAAGGAGCTTGCATTCTTAGGATAAAGCCATGTGGGCATGGTGTGAGTCCTCTTATGTGTTTCTGAGTCTAGTTGACTGGTATCTGTTGAAGACTTTGCATTTAGTCATGAGACATGCTTTCCCTTGGTTTGTTATCCCTTTGGTTTCTCCGTCTGATGTTTGTTATCAACATAATACTCATAAATGAAATACATAATCCTAATTTCTGGAAGTGTTTAGAAGGGATTTCTATTAGTTCTTTAAATATCTAGCAAAAATTCCCATGAAGCCACATGGAAGTAGATTTCCTTAAGCGGTATATTTTTGGGGGATTAACAATCTATTTTCATTTTCTAGTTCATTGAGTCAGTTCAGTTCACAGAATTTCCATTTCCTCTAAGTTGCCTAATTTTTCTGGCATGTCCATGGTAATGAGCCAGAGGTCTTCCTTGGGATGCCGTCCCTCAGAGCAAGCCCCTTCTCCCAAGGGACAGGAACCTTTCTGTGAGTTTCCAGCCACCTAGCGGTCACTGTCTTCATGGTGTAGTATAATTAGCTTTGGTTCTGTTTGCTTGCTCCACCTCTTGGTTCAAACTATGAGATCCTCGAGTTGGGGGGATGGTGTATTTTTTTTTTTTTTACGAGAATGAGCCTATCTCTTATACACAATTCTTCAATCAATAAACGACTGTGTACCCCACACTTGAGCAGGGCAAGCTATGGGAACGACGTAGTGTAGTCTGAGTGAGTGGGATTTCTAATGACTTTTCCCAGGGCACCACAAACGTGAGACTCCAGCAGGTGCATCTGCCTTACTGGACTAGAGAGGGGCTTTTCCGAAAGCGCTTCTCTTAAAGGTTTGCTGGTCCTCTCAATTCTGCACTCTGTCTCTGCCATCCTTTGGGGATTGCCCGGGAAATACGCTGCCTCACATGCTACGGGTCGGCCTCTGCTGACCCTGCTGTTTTTCTATTCGTCTCTTTCAAGCAGCCTGTGATTCTCTGGCTGACACCGTGTTCAACACCGTGTGGACCCTGGGCTGCCGACCCTTTATGAACAGTCAGCGGGCAGCTTGTATCTGTGCGGAGGAGGAGAAAGAAGAGCTATGAAGATGAGATTCTTCCAGGCTCTGAGTGACTCCTCGGCTCCGTTTCAGAGACAGCGGCGTGACAGAAGCGCTGTCCTTTTTACCTTTGGAGACTGTGAGTTGGAGAAGGGAGACAGCACGCCTTGTCCTTTGAGGAAGGTTAAGGAAAAGGGATGCAGAGGCTGAAGACTGTCTACTCCAACACTGGTCTCCCAAACAAGACACGCGTGCCTGGAAACTCAGTTCTTAGAACAGTAAGCAGATCCTGCCATTCTCAAATGAAATCTGGGCGAGACCAAACATTTGGGACACAAGGACTTTCCTCTGGCCCCTGTTTCGGTTGCCAGTCAGCACCTCACATTTAATAAAGTGCACTTTTTAGAAAACTTGAAGAGAAATGAATGAATTCCGTTCTCAACGATAGTTCTATTTCACTCGATGGGAACAGAACCTGGCCTGGTAAGTTCTGCCAATGGGCGTTCTCATGGGTGCTCCACAGGCAAAGGTAGAAGAATAGAGTCTTGGCTGATGAAGGAAGGTTGGAATTAGGGCCCCTGACACCCCACTTCCCCCTCTAGTGGCCTGTCCAGGTTGGTATGCTTACACTCCAAGCTGTGCGAGTCATTTGAAGACTTGAGATGTGTCTGGTTAGGGGTAGAAGACATGCTTACCCCTGGCAAGGAGTGACAGGCTCTTCCCTAATTGTGGTCCTCAGTACTGACTGTGGATTAGGAGTTCTTGCAGGCCCTTTAAATGGAGCCAGCCAAGACTCTGTGGGCTGTTCCTAGGCCACTTAGGACAGTCTACGGATATTCAATTACCCTGAGAAGGTCACCAGTCGGGAGCATAACTAGCCAACAAAGTCACATAGGTCAGCTTCGGTTCAAGCCCTGCTGAGCCTGTGATCTGTGTGGCCATTCAGATCACAGCCACAAAACCCCCACCCCTTTTCTCTACTTGTTTGTAGCTGCTATAGAGACGTAACATCAGAGAGACAGGTTATGGCAAAGACTGAAAAGTCCCAAAGTCTAAGACAGTCACCTTCAGCCATTTCTAGAGAAGCATTTCTGATCTCTGACCCCAAATTCCCGCTCCTTCTCCCTTTCCTAATTTCATTGAGTTGAACCAGAATTGCCAATCATCCCATGTGATAATTAAAGAGAAAAAGGAGGAACTATTCATTGCAACCACTTTGAGAAAGAAAAAGAAAACTTTGTTGATCCTACATAATGTGAGGAGCTAATTGGAATATCAAGGAGCCGAATTCAACTACAGATAATATTTATCTTTGTAGTTTGATATTTATTTCAATAAAATGTATTGAGCACCTGCAAAGGAAGAGTATGGTATAATTTTATACCTTTTCCTACTGTCTTACCTAACTAAAGACACAGAATACCAATGCTCAGGGCACATGGGACCAAAATTTAGTTTTGCTTATAGTTCAGTTCAGTCACTGAACCACTTACATGCATGCTGATAGTTTTTAAAATTATTTTATTTTACTTTGTATGTATGAATGTTTTGCTTGCATGTATGTCTATGCACCACATCCATGTCTGGTGCCTGAGGAGGTAAGAGGAGGCCATCGAATCCCAGGGAACTAGAGTTACAGATAGTTGTGAGCCACCATGTGGGTGCTGGGAATCGAACTCAGATCCTCTGCAAGAGCAGCCAATGTTCACAAGCACCTTCCGAATTTATCTTTAGGTGAAAACATTTCACCCAAGGCAATATGAAAATGTTGAAAATTCCTATGCAACATTCAACCTATTATATTTTTATTATGCATTATTTTATAGATAGCTTTCAAATCTCCTATAATATTTCATATTGGGGTTGGAATTTTAAGATATAGTTATTATATATTTAGGGGATCATGAGTTAAAGTTTTAGTAATTAATTTCTTTAGGTTTGTAAATTGGAATGTTATTCCCAGCACCTCACTTTAGTGGCCCTACTATACCATAAACGAGGTATTTCATTGTAAGAAAGAAATGGAGGAAGTGAGGTGTAATAATGAGCGTGGGCCCCTTGTTCCGTCCTGTCTGGCTCCCGGCTGCAGGCCTGCTTTTGGTCCCTGCTAGCTTAGTTTATATCCGAAATAATTACACAGAAACTGTATTCATTGAATTACTGCCTGGCCCATTAATTCAACCAATGAAAGCAACAAAAATACAGAAGGAACTCCTACACCAGCAAGGGAGGCATCCTTCCATGAGGACAATGTAGTTCTTCAAATCCAGAAACTGATTTGGCCACACGGGTCAACCGTGCTGTGATTTGTACCAACCCCGGGACAAAGCCAGCTAGTCAATCCTTTCGTGTGGGGGGAAAGGGCTGTCTAAACTCACAGTGTATGATTTAAGGAAGCCAGGTGGTCTGGGAGTGTCTCTGATGTTCTCAGAGGACATAAGAAGACGGTCCAGAGAGGAGGGTAGCTGGAGGTGGGGGCTAGTCCTCCCAGTCGATGGTGATGGGACCTCCAGTCAGTGTCTGGCTCCGAAGTCCAGCAGAGTCCTCATCCTCCCCCACCTCACGACGCACTCGGCGGTGGCACCCCTGGGCACAGCGGGAGCGTTCATCCAGAACCCCACAAACAAGGACGCGGCAATGAAGAAATACCTCCTGGAGGGAAGGGAATCATGGTTAAGCTGTGGTACCAACTGTCACTGTGGGCAGCGGCTGAGAGCCACCCCACAGGACCACACGTTCCCCAAGTGCCATCTCAGCCACAACAGCAACAACTTGAGGTGGCAGTGACACTCTTGTATTTATGGACAGGAAGGCGAGACGTTGGACAAGGAAGTTGCCCAGTCCACACATTTAGAAATATTGGCTGAGTTGGAAGGGAGTCATGTGGGCACCCTCAAAACCTAGACCCATAACTTTGGCATGCTGAAGAGACCTTAGGGAAACAACATCTCCTGGCATTACTCCCGGGCTGGAGTACTTCTGTTGTGAAGTTGTAGGTCCTTTCTGGAAGGATCTGCCTAGGGCAGGTTCAGCTATTGAGCTGGAGTTCTGGAACAAGATGGCTTGAAAGGACACTTAGTGGCAACGTGGAAAAGAATGCCGCTCTGCTGAGCTTCATTTGGGTTGTGTTTCAACACTGGTGACAGCCGCAAAAGCTCGAGTTTGTCACCCAACCTCTTGGGACAGCCTCTTGCCATCCTGACCCACGTTAACACAGGCTGCTAGGACACTTTCTTCACGCCTGTTTTTCTTGTGTTCGCAATGTAAAAAAAACTGCTTAATGTTGCACTAAACTGAAACAGTAGTTATGTTTATTTGGGGCCTCTTCCCCCCTCTTATGACCATGTTCTATAAACATATCCAGCAAGCTGTTTTGTCTTTGTGAAATTGCCAACAATGTAATTGGATAAAATCATGCTGAGTTAATGATTATGGCATACTAGCAGGTAAAACCTCAATTTATACTGTTGCTGTTTGCTTCCTATGGCTTTAAAAGCTTGGTAACTTGTCATTTCCCATACATTCCGCATGGAGCATGCCATACTGCAAAGCTGTGTCCTACGATGTGCATTGTGAGTTCTAGTCTCTTCCCAATCCACTGCTGCCATTCAGTGAGATTCCTGTCTAAATCCTTTGCTGAACTGATAATAACACTGGCTTTCCCCCTTATCTGCCCACAAAGATTTCAAATTACCATCCTATAATACTCTCTGTGCACAGTCATTTGATGTGGGAGTTGGGTGGGGCAGGCAACTGTAACATATATGGATGCTGAGTTTCTTGATAGTTTAACTATATTCTCCCAGAGGTCATGAGGAAGCTGACCGCAGACTCTCAGAATGTCAGCACATCGGGACAACGAGAAGGAAGGCTCAGGCATGGGGCTGTGAGACAATGGTATTCTGCTTACCTTGTGATCTTTGCCTACAAACTTGAAGACGGGGACCTGAAAGTGCTTTGCTAGGTGGTCCCTGGATGAGTACTGTTTCACCGAGTCATCGGAAACACAGCTGGAAGTAGGAGAGATAGCGTGTCAGACCTGAACGCCCCCACCGAGGTAGAAAGCAATCCCAGCTATGGCACATGGGCCCAAGGAGAGGTAAAGTGGGTGCAGCGTGCTGGGCTGCATGCCAGCCTTGGGAGAATAAAGGGGAAATGGCATCCCTTCCTGGCAAAGGCATCTTCAGACCTCATTAAGCTGTGCTAAGTATCAAGTCTTCCCATTCATCATTCATGGAGCCTCAGAGAGTACAACACTTCCTGCTTGATTAAGAGCTGTATGTATTAGGAGCACAAAATGTGCTTCAGAGAGACCTTTGGCTAGTAAGGTTGTCTTTCCATTGGTCACATATTGTTGGAATCTGGGTTAAGGTAGTTATTGGCATGAGAAGGCTCTTTTTTTAACTTAACACCGATTTCCTATAGGGGACACAAACTCCTGGAGGGGGTACAAAGGGCAATGAGCCATCTCTGAACATGCTTTTAAACTTGTCACATGACAACTGGCCTCAAACGGTTTAATTTCTCTTTTCCCAAATATAACAGCAAGCTGCCATTTCACAGAGTCTGTGGCCTTCATTGTAGGTCAGTTTGACACATTGCTGTGAGGTTCCTGTCAGGGTAAACTGGGGAAAGACACATTATCTGACACACTAAGGCTGTGACTTTAGATATTAAGGCACATTTCCTTCTAAGAAGCCAAGGACTATCTTTGTGTGCTTTGGCCCATTCTAACTCAGTTTGCATCTTGGTGCATGTGTGCACACATGTACACGAGGGTGCGCACACACAGACAGATGTTTTTTTCTTCTGTATGTGCTGAGGGTCAAGGAAGAAATGACACAGCTTCTTTGAACTATTTAAACAGAAGGTAATATCCTTCATCCAGGGTCCAAATAACAAATACATAAGCAGATTTCCCCAGCATTGAGATAAGAGGTGACTTATTCCTAGAAAATATAAAAAAAAAAAAATCAGCTTCTAAGCTGACCTCACTGCACCAAGGAGTCACTGTTCAAGGCACTGACAGCCACATGAGAAGGGGACTGTGTAAGAGCAAAACAAGAAGCTGAAGCAAGCTAGAAGCTCCCAAGAGAACTTCTGAGCCAACCAGGGAAGAGAAGAAGCCGAGGAGTGTTGAGGGACACACACTAGACCCTTCCCCTATCTAGAAGGCTGCAGTTCCTGATCACTTAAGATGTGTCCCAGCTGCCATTTAGGCTGAGGAAGAATAAAATCTTGATATAAACTAGGGGAACAGATAGCTTTTCATTGATGTCACACACACTTACAAACCCCAGTCCGGGACCTTTTAGTGATGCCACAGAAATCTCAATATTGATTCCCAAGAATCAACCCAGAATTTCTTCCCTTGGCAACACTACCAACTTCATTTCTTAATTTTATTTTTGTGTATATGTGTATGTGTGAGATGTGTGTTCATATGTGTATATGCATGTGTCCATGTGGGTACAGATGTGTTCATATGTGGAGGAGAGAGATCAATGTTAGGTGTCTTCCTGAGTCATTCGTCACCTTTTGTTTTGCTTTTTGTTTTTTCGAGACAGGGTTTCTCTGTGTAGCTTTGGAGCCGGTCCTGGAACTTGCTCTGTAGATCAGGCTGGCCTAACTCCAACTCACAGAGATCTGCCCGCTTCTGCCCCACAAGTGCTGGAGTTAAAGGTGTGAGCCACCAACGCCCAGCTTTCACTTTAATTTTTGAAGCAAGGTCTCTCACTGAACCTGGAGCTCACAGATTAGGCAGACTGTTTAACCCCGGGGCAGTGGGCTCCTGGGTTCTGGAGATCTGAACTTATGTCCTCGCTCTTGTGGCAGGTACTTCACACACTGAGCCATTTTTCCAGCTCCCACTATCAAAGTTCTGGAAACAAGCTGTTTCGGTGTCTTCCCACAGGCCTCCTCCTTCTCAACTTCTGGCCCCTCTGGGCAAGTTAATGGATTCTAGTCACAGGTGGGTAATTCTCTTTGCCTGTAGTTCTGATCTTGTTCTTGAGACTGACACACACTGCTAGTGGCCTGCTGAACTTCTTTCTAGGCATTCCATAGGCATTTCAAGTATAAAATTACTCACTGTTTTTGTTTAAATTCAATCGTACCTCAAATTGTAAAATAATAACAATTAAATTATTCTATCATTTATTATTAATAATAAATATTATTAACAAATATAATTATTAAAATAAAATTGAAATATAATATATAATACTTCATACACACACACACACACACACACACACACACAGGCTGTGGCCAGCTGTGCTCACCCATCCTGGATCAGGTAGTACTTGAGTATCTCATCCATCTTGGCAGAGGGCGTGGCAAAGCAGCTCTCCACCAGGCTCTCCAGGCCGCTCACGTGCACGAGGGGCTCAATGCCGAAGTAGAGAGAGTCGCGAAGCTTGAGCGTGGGCAGAGTCTCCCGGTAAGGCTCCTCGAACTCGTGGTCCTTGAAGATCTCCAGCGTGAAGGGGAAGATGCCGTGGTTTCGACTCCTGATTTCCAGAGGGGCATTGCGCAGGTTGGGCACGTACCCTTCGGAGATGGTATACAGTCGTGGGAACTCGCAGATCACAGGGATCAGCAGTTCGCTGGTCCGAATGATGATGTCCCCGCTGCTCCCGGGGGTCTGCTTGGGCAGACCGGTCACGAGGTTGCTGGCCACGATTTTGTCATTCACCACCTGTGCCAAGTCCAGGGTGAAGTGAGTATGTGAGATTTATTTCTAGTTATCTCTCTTCTTACCTAACATCCTCCAAACACCTGGTATGTCAAACATCATCAGGATTTCATTTCCTACGCCAGAGGGACTTTGGGTTTGAGTGCCTGTGTTTTGAAATGAGGGCTGTCTATCTTGCCCAGGTTGGCCTGAACTGGCCTCAAGTGAATCTGCCTAAGCCGGTTCTCTCTTTGTCGGTTAGTAAGACAGGCAGAGTAAGTCAGCACGCTGGCTACTTCTTGGCTGGCCCAGGCATCCCTCTGGTGCATTAGGCATGAAATCTGATCTAGGGAGATATTCAGCAAATCCCTAGCTCTGGCATCCAGAAGAGGACAACACAGCATGCTCTTGGCAGGAATACCAGGTTTGGGATGCTGTTGCTTCTAAGGACTCCTGGATCCATCCCAAATCTGTACCTGCATAGGTGCTGAGGGTTTTCAGCTGTTTACCGCTACCCCCTCCCCAATTCTACTCTACCACCAGGGAGTGGTACCAGCCAGTTACCGGGCTATTTCATCAGGCTCTCCATAGAAACAATCCATACCACTTGCCTAAATGGGGAAGCCCTGCTCCTCTGTAGCTACCTCGAATGACACCCACAGTAATTCACCCTCTGACTCACTTCTCAGGACTCATAAACAAATGATCACTAAGGCCTCTGCACGGACTTGTATCCAGTCCTCTGCACAGCATCCATCTTGCATACTGTGGGACCACAGTTCCCAGCTCAAACCTGTCTTTGTGGACTCAAACCTGCTGTCTCCTTACCCCTCCCTAGCACACACGCAGGACTTTGGGAAGCAATCTCTATCCTGTGTCCTTTCCAGTGTCTTTTTCTGGTGAAGATTCCTTGCAGGGCAGCCTGCGAGGAATTTACCTTAGCATGGACCTGGAGAATCCCTTAAGATTCTGCTCCTGAACCCCATCAGAAAGGCTCCTTGTTTCTTTGCTTGTGTGAGCTACACACACTTCTACCCACATCTAAACTAGGCGCCTTTTCATGGACTCCTAGAGGACAGCCTAGACCTTATTTACATTTTATGTATTGTTATCTCAGTACTGCTGTGTGCTTGCTGACAGGCAGGAATCTTATTCCAGATCCCTTTCTGAGTTTCCAGCATGGGGTGTGAGCATGTTTCAGGAAAAACAAAAACAAACAAAAACCACCTTTTAACCTCAGCCTGGATCAATGCCTGAGCTCATTCACTTGCCACAAATGAACTACCAGCCCCTTGGTCCTTATCATCCTCAGTCTCCTAATAACTAACTACAGAGGGTGCATCCTGCCTCTGGGTACCACTGGGGATGATGTAGGAAAACACCTTGTGTACAGTTGCTCAGGGCTGCGTGAAAACAGGGACGGCTGAATTCTTCATTCCATTCCCTGTGTTCGAGGACCCTGGCGTGGGGCAGAGGATGTTTTGAGCTCAGTTCTTTTGTGTGAACCTTGAACCTATCCCATCAACACAAGCCACACCTTCCTTCTACCCTCTGTGAACCACCTTCGCAAGTGGGGAACTTCGGACATTCTCTACGTATCCGCCAGGGAACCTACGTCAACCACCGTGCCGCAGGTCTTGAGGGAGAAGACGATATTGACGTGGGTGCCATTGGACACTCCTCGGCAGGAATTGTTGGTCAGGAAGAGCTCCAGGCCACCGACCAGCTCCCTAGGGACACTCACTTCGATGGCGCTGGACTTGCACAACACGGGGACTGTGAGAAAGGGGACTCTGTTAGAACATGAAACCCGGCTTGGGGAAAAGGCTACAAAAGTCCCAAGGGAATGCCTCCTCCTCCACACAACCTGCACTTTTCGTTCTTTCCTCCAGGAAAGGGCTGGATGCAAGGTGAAGAATAAAACCAGGATCCCTAGCTCCCAAGATTATAGCCAATGATGCTCCTCAAACCACATATTCCTTTTAACAGGAAACAGTGTGGTCAAGCTTCAGCTCAACAAATGCCAGCCCAAGGTGTGGCTGGCATGATTCCATGGACTGAGACACCCCGAGGATGAACTTTGGTGCCAGCACGGTTGACTGGCAACACAGGGAAGACACTGCTGACATGGGTTTAAACGGTAGGACAGCATTGCTGTGTTTTGACCATTAGTTACTGCCCCATTAACCAGGTAATAAACAGTGTTCCCGCACTCTGGAAGCCTTCCAAATTGTCCCTGAGCTCCCCAGCAAACTGTAAACTCTGACTATAAAATTCCACTTGAACTTAATATTAAAAAGAGCCTGCTTTTCTGTGGCGGTCCCGCATTCATTTCCTCTGACCCTGCAAACACCCAAGAGGATACTAGATACTTCCAGAGTCCCGCCTGTGAGCAGTCATCTCAGCAGTGAGATGCGTGGAGAAATCAGAAACGGGCGCCTGGTCGGTGTCTGCTGGGTGATGGAATTATTATCCCAGACACCAAGAACTAGAAAACAGTTCTCCGGACACTGATGATGAGGGATGATCCATCATCCCCCCTCATTTTAGCTAGTTTGGGCCCATGAGACTGTGGAATAAGGACAGTGTTGGTACTTCCAAGTTGAGCAGTAGCTGTACTGTTGGCTCTAGAAGTCAGAGAACAACACAGAGGCAACCAGCAAGGGAAAGGTAGCTTTCCTTGACTTTAAAATAAGAGACCTTTTCCACCCCTGTCTGTTTTTGAGACAAGGTCTCACTGTGTGGCGCAGGTTGGCCTTGCTCTCAGGCAGGGCTACCCTGGCCTCCACCTCCCAAGGGCTGAGATTGCAGACGTGAGCCATCACCTTCTGACAGGGTGTTCTCTGTTGAATGGTTCCTGAATGGTGACTCAGGGAACTCCTGGCACTCAGAGAGTCAGTGTTCCCAAAGATAATACTCTGACAGTCTTGGAGGAGGGAGGGCAAAGGTAAGGGGAGGAGGGTGTATAAACCCGAAGGGAGTCAAACCTCACCCTACCTTGGCAAGTGTGGTTATCTTCAGACAGCACCAGGCCCCTGGGACATGCGCACTGATAGCCCTTCTCGGACCCCAGGCAAGAATGACTGCAGCCGCCATTGTTATTGTGGCACCCTTCGATGTCTGCAGAGGGAACCAACAAAAATGAGTCCCCATGCGACCCTCTTCTGCAGGAATCCTCGCGTTAATCTCCGGATATTATTCTCGATTCATGGCGGAATCCCGGAGGTCTAATGTGGTCAGCGAAACATGAGGCAACCCACGAAACATTCATTAAAGGCCATGACTGCCAAGAGTCCGTCCACAGCCACACTTACCGAGGTGCTCCAGGCATTTCACAGAGTGTCTTTCAAAGTTTTCCATGTCCTGCTGTTGTTTCTCTCATGCTTAAACATGTATGGCTAAGATCCAACAACCATTTCTTAACTGTTGTAACATTTAAATTTTTATACAAGTTAAAATTTTATAGGCTTATTGGTGGATAAAAACTGTTGAGTAACAGTTCATCTGGACCAGCTGGGTGGGTCAGAGTTGCGGCAGCCTGATTGGATCGCTGGCCCCTCTCCTAGTCTCTCTAAGAGTAAGAGCTCTGATATGAAAGGTCTTGGGTACACTTGGGGCTGCAGACATAGCTCAGTCATAGGGTGTTTGCCTACAATCCCAAAGGTTCCAGGTTCCACCCCTGTCCTAGCATGTCAGTGACAATAATCTTCATCATCATGACTTTTATGGGAACTGAACATTATCTTCTAGTTTGAAGGCTGTCAAATTACAACCTGTTACACAGTGTTATAAATAAAGGTTTATTAGCACACACAGGCATGACTATTTGTTGACTATTGTGTATGGCTAGGCTTTTTGTTTGTTTGTTTGCCTTAAACTACAAGGGCAGAACTGGGCAGTTTTGACTGATTCTGGATGGTCCACGAAGTGTAAAATATTTATCATCAGGGCATTATGGGACAGGTTTGCTGAGCCCTGGTCTAAGTTAAGATGATGGAAGGAGATGTTTCAGATCACTGGAACTGCTCAGGGAGAGATGTAAGCTGATTCTGAAGGATGATAGTAAAAACAGGTTAGTGAAAACAATATTTCAAAAAGGCCAGGTGGTGGTGCACGCCTTTAATCCCAGCATTTGGGAGGCAGAGGCAGACAAAGCTCTGTGGGTTTGAGGCCAGCCTGGTCTACAGAGTGAGGTCCAGGACAGCTAGGGCTACACAGAGAAATCCCATCTCAAAAAAGAATATCAGTGGAGCCACCAGTAAGTTAACTTGATACACACAAATCAGTGCTCAGGAAATGTAAGAGACTAAAGTCGCAACAAATGAATCTTTATTAACTGTTTAGAAACCCAACTGTAATACTTAAAACATTTGTGCAGTGTGTGTGCATGTGTATGTGTATGTCTAGCAAAGCCACAGTGTGTGAGGTTAGGGGAAACTTGTGGGGGTTGGTTCCCTTTCTCTACCATGTGGGTTCTAGAGATCACACTCAGGTCGTCTGGTGTCATCAGCCTTACCTGCTGAGACATCTCACAAGCTCTAGAAAATCCATGTATTTTTAGAGGATATTTGCAATTTGTAGATTTTTAGGCTAGTTGAGATTATGGATAACAAGTTGGGAGAAAATATAATATATGCTACTATGCTAGGAAGTGTTAAAATCAGTAGGAGTGGTGGTGGTGCACGCCTTTAATCCCAGCACTTTGGAGGCAGAGGCAGGTTGGTCTTCAGATCAAGCTCCAGGCCAGCTGAGGGTACCTAGTGAGTGCCTGTCTCAAACAAGCAAACAAACAAAAATCCCCAACAGTGATATGCGTTTTTCTTTCTAAAAGAAGGCTTCTCTTCAGTCCTGGGGTATGGTGCTCACCATACTTAGCCAGCACCCTGGTACCCCCACCTGCAAAATGACCTTTCCAAAGTCATTTTATTTCTCTGAGTTGCAAATTCAATATTTGTGTTCTTTTGTTTGTTTTTTGGTTTTTGGTTTTTTCTGTAGCTTTGGAGCCTGTCCTGGAACTAGCTCTTGTAGACCAGGCTGGTCTTGAACTCACAGAGATCCGCCTGCCTCTGCCTCCTGAGTGCTGGGATTAAAGGCGTGCGCCACCACCGCCCGGCTAAATTCAATATTTGTAAGATGAAGGGGGTAACCCTAACTTATCACCCTGGACATTTTCAGTTGTAAAACTTCAAAAGGAAAAGCAGATCAAAGAATCCAAACTGCTTTAAAGGGTTTCAGCCTTGGTGTG
>JAQHUG010000080.1:1375305-1405950 GCA_028555095.1 Dicrostonyx torquatus
ATATTTTCTAACGTTAAATGCTTCCCCTCTTTTAAAACGTTCATTCTGTGTCAAATCCCATTTTCAGTCTCAACATGGAGCCAAGAGCATGGTGTTACACAAATTGAGCCTAATTAGCTCCTATCATCCTTAACACCAGGGTGTGAAAGAGAACAGCCCTATGTGTTCCTCTCAAAATCCTGCTCCCCTCTAGAAGGCTCAGTGTCTCAGGACACTCAGGAGCATCTTGGCTCCTGTACAAGGACCAACCACAGGGTGTGAGCAGACATATCTGTGTCCCCATCCTGGAGACTGGCATACCTGTGAGCCTCCCCTCCTGCCCAGATCATAGTCTTTGTGGCCCCTGTATCTTTGCTGTGTCTGGAAGCTCCCCACCCCTTGCTTCTTCCTTCCTATCTCCTCTCCTTTCTTGTGTTCCAGTCAGTGAACTGGTTGGCATATTATTAAGTCAAGCCTATAGCCACTCACAGTGTCTTAGGTTTTATCTACATGGTCGCCTGTCCCAGGATCCCATCCAGAACACTGCATTACGTGTAGCTTTCATCTCTCCTCAGGGCTCAAACTTATTTTTAATGTATATACTCAAAGGTGCCAGAGTTTGGCCCAAGTTACTGCAGAGAAACAAATCCAGACCAGTCACATACCAAGCAGAAGTGCCCAGAAGGATCCTCATTGCCAGTTTTCTGCCAAGCCTGAGAGGAACAGCTTAAGAGTGGTTTGGTCTGTGCAAAAAGCCAGTCATATTTTTAAAGGCCAAACTTAACATTTTATCCAGATCTGTGCCCTTTACAGGGACAGAACGTTCAGTCCCTTTTATACATTAAGGGAAAGGCCCTACCCTTATCTCTAAAAGAAAAGAATCATTTCCATTCTTCAAGTGGGAACTCTAGAGTGCTTGCACGAGAAAGAGATTGGAATTCCTTTCCATGCGCGCTCCAAGAGCGATTTAGCTCTAGGAGGTTGAGCAACAAAAGAGATCCATGGAGCCCTGGACACTCAGGCGGGAGGATAAAGGAACATGCAGCAAACTTCTCCAGGCATAAATCCTTGTAGGCCGAGTGACATTTTTACACAAATGTGGGGGTCGGTATTTAAGGCCCCGTTATGTAGTCCTAACATTTGGTATACAATGGCAAGCAGCAACAACAAAAAGTGCGTTCTATCACATTCTTGACACAAGACTCACCTCTGGGCCACCCTGGGGTGACGGTGCTGAAGAGGCCGGTGAGCAGCAGGAACGCGGGCATCCTTCTGATCCAGCTGCCAGGAACAGAGTGGAAACCCTCTTAACACTATTTTTCCTTTGTTCTTTCTTCGAGTGCTTAGGGGAAAAATCCCTCTGGGCTCTTAGGAAGAGACTCTGAATCAGCACTGGGACCTTATGGGGCAGCAATGTAGGGTGAGTGGGACAAGGAGCTGACCCCAGATAGAGGCCTGCTTTCCACTGCCAACAGTGCTATTGTCCTGATAGATGTCTTCAGAGGCGGGAAAAACCCCACCTCACCACCCCTCATCCTTCTATTGTTTTTTGTCTTTTTTTTCTCTGAAGAATTCCCTGTAACGGAGACTTCGATATCTTATCCAGAAGGGAACTCTTACTGAGCGACATCCCCTCGTGTCAAAATCTTGTTTGGTGACTTCTAGGAACTGGCTTCCTGATGCTGCAGCCATGGCATTGTTCAGGCTCCCTCAGTGGGAATGGGATAAGCCACTTAGTCGGAACCGGTTATTGAGGACATGTCTCGATCTGACGGTCCAGGAGCAGATAAGAGCACACAAGAGGTCATGAGGGGCCTGAGAGGGGCTGGTAGTCTCTCACAGAAGTTCCTAGGTTTGTCTTATTCTGGTCTCCAGTTTCAAGGTCTCCTAAGTAGAGACCTTCACACGGACATCGTCAACCCTAGCAGTGGAGCCTGGTGTCGTTGTGATGCATTTCTTCCCCCACATAGCAGAGGTGTTAGGGATTATTTATTTCACCAATCCTTGCACTAAGATAGGGGCAGGGACTTAAAATTAAGAACTACCATTAAATGAACAAAATCCCAGAAAATTCAAAATTGCCTAGAGTTTTCCTTTTCTTCTCCTCTGCCTTCCAAGTGCTGGGATTAAGGCCATGTGCCACCATTGCCCAGCTAGAGTTTACCAAAGAGGGAACCTCTGAGGACTCTTACACTACAGTCACCGGGCCTGGCTGTAGTAGCAACTGTAGGTGTGAGGGTCTGAAGGTTCCTGGTATTTTAGGCTGTGGGTACCGAGAAACAGCAATTCCAATAAAAGACAATGCAGAGAGGAAGATCGGAGAGGTAGGTCAGAAATCACCAGAGAGCCCTCATCCAGTGACAGATGGAGGCAGATTCAGAGACCCATGGCCAAACATTGGGCTGACCTCAGGGAATCCTGCTGAGGAGAGGGAGGAGAGATTGTAGGAGCCAGGGGGTCAGAGACATCACAGGAAAACCCACAGAAAAGGCTAGCCAGCTCATGGGAACCAACAGCCAGGGAGCCTGCGTGGGACTGACCTAGGCCCTCTGCCTTCATCTGACTGTTGTGTAGCTTGGCCTATTTGCGGGACTCCTGGCAATGGGAGCAAGGGCTGTTCCTAGTGCTTTGGCTGCTCTTGGTTAACCTATTCCTCATGCTGGATTGCCTTGCCCAGCCTGAGTACAGGGAAAGATGCTTAGTCTTGTGGCAGCTTGATATGCTGTGACTTGCTGATGCCCAGGAGAGGCCTGTCCCTTTCTGAATAAATATAGAGGAGGGGTGGATTGGGGGGGGGAGGCAGAGGGGAGGGGTGGAGGGAGGAGAGAGTAGGAGAAGAGGAGGGAGGGAGAGGTTTTGGTTGGGATGTAAAATAAACAAATTCTACTTCTTCTTCTTCTTCTTCTTCTTCTTCTTCTTCTTCTTCTTCTTTCTTTCTTTCTTTTTTTCTTCTTCTCCTTCTCCTCTCCTCCTCCTCTTCTCCTCCTCTTCCTCCTCTTCCTCCTTCTTCTTCTCTATTTTAAACCGATCTGAGGTAGACACATTTTCTTTCCCAATCCAACTTCTGAAGTCCCAAAGCCAGAAGCTTCAGTTAACTTTACTTTTCCCAAATCATTGTGGCTTCTTTCTTCCAATGGCACATTTTAGGATTAGTGCTTACTAAGGGCCAGGGCAATGCTATTTACCAGATTGTGATCGTAAATCCATGGTCCCTGCAGGAGTTGCAGGTAAACAAGGGGTTACATGGATCTCAGCATGCAATTAGTTACTTTCTCACGTGAGGACTCAGGCAGTTGACCAGTAGCTTCCTAAGCCATGGCTTGATGGCGGTGATGGATGGCCATGGGACTCTCAGGGCAGGGCAATGCTTTTAACAGAAAAAAACAAGCCTCACTGTTTCCTGTCCCTGAGACGCCATCTGAGTGCTGCATGTGTGTTTCAAAAAACAAAGGACGTGTGCATGAGATAACCCAAGTTTGTTGCCAGGATTGATTGCTGGAGTCAAGGACTTTCACCAGTAGCCCTTTGGTTCTATAAACAAAAATCCCCGGGAGGGCAGGATTCTCTGTCTCAATCACACACATTGTGGATTGGGAAAGAAATTTATTTCCTCAGATCTGTTTAAAATTGGCCTTTTTTAAAAAAAATTATTTTATATCCTGACCACAGCCTCCCCTCCCTCCTCTCCTTATGTCTCTTTTTTAGTTGACCTGCCTTAAAAATGATTAAAAATTTTAAATACACACAAAAGTCAGAAGAAAACTGCTGAGCATCCAGCTGCAAAGCTCACTAACATTTTATCAGTTTTATTTCGTTCACACCCCCCTATGTACTCCTAAGATGAAGTCTTCCTTATTTATGTATCTACCTTATTTATTTAGGTAGGAGTGACTACAGCTATGAAAAGCAGGAATAATTCTTCCATATCTGATACCCTGTCCATGTTTAACTTTCCCAATAGCTTCAAATGTTCATTTTTATTGCCAGTTTGGGTCAAATATATATATATATACATACATATATTATATATATGTATATATATATGACTGCATTGTGCAGTGTCACTTGAATTTTGCACCATCTGTTCTTCACCCTCCATACTATTTACTGACCATCAGATTATAGATTGTTCCATATTCCAGATTTGATTGATTGCTTCTTTTTTTAATTAAATTTTTATTTTTATTTTTTATTTTTTGGTTTTTCAAGACTGGGTTTCTCTGTGGCTTTAGAGCCTGTCCTGGAACTAGCTCTTGTAGACTTAGACTCCGCAAAGAAGACCAAGAAATTGGGGACGAGAGGAGGGAGATCCAAGAGCCGAGTCACAGGGGAGGGGCTGAGATGGTTGAAGGAGATGGCCCTGTTTAGCATGGACATACTTACAAAGCATGTGCAAATGATGGGTAAACGTGAATTTATAAAGCAGGTAACTTTACATTCGGTAATGATTCCAAGGAAATAACCCAAAAGGTGCTGTATGGAAGACACGGTGTGCGGCTTGTTTGGGAGAAGAGAGCAGAGCGGTGGTACTGAAGAAAATCAGTGGCATTTATATCATTCTCCTGTAAAGGTCAGGTGACATTGAGGAAGGGGGGCAGGAGGCGTGCAAGAGCTGGAGGACGGGGTGAAGGGCTTCAAATGCCATCTAGATTTGACCCAACAGTTCCAACCATGAACTGAACATCATGGTTACCTGAACTCATCTGTACAAGACTGGCCCTGTTAACACTGTCTCAGTTGGCTCATGGGAGGGGCTCATGAGACACTATCCCTTGCACTGAACTATTGGTATTGATAGATTCTGGGAAAGGAGCAGTCACTGTCTTTAGTAGCATACACACTGCTGAGCCCACTGGGCTCTGATGGGTGGCTCCATGGTCACACAGATGGCTCTGGTTAAACTACTCAGCAGGTCACAAAATAAAACATACAGGCATGAACTAAGAAAGAGTTGCAACAGGGAGTTGGGAGAGAGTTGAGATAGTTGGTAGAGATTGTGTGCACGTGTGGAATTGTCAGTCAACACATTTAATAAAAAAATGAAAGGAGTTGGGGGTGAAAGTGAGTCCCAAAACCGAAATAGTTTCCCTTTTCTGTGAATCCTTCTAGATGAAATTTAAAAAGCCGGGTGGTGGTGGCACCTGCCTTTAATCGATGAAATTTAAATTCCAGCCTCTTTATAGCTGTATTTAAAGGCTTCTGTCCACATGCTGGCCACGGGATTTCTCTCTCACTGGCCCCAGGCTGCTGCTCGCCTGTTACATACTCACCAGCCCTCCCGCTGATCCAGTGTTGGACTTTGGGACTCCTGGAGTCATGGATAGAGCGCCCTTCTCTTCACGTTCATTCTCCAGAGCCATGGTTCATCTGGTCGACAGTCTCAACAGAATCAGCAGCAGAGCTTGTTGGACACCAACTGCCGACTGCACAGAGGTCTGGGAACTTGCATTTCTAGCAGCTTCTGGGAGATGAAGATCATCTCTGAGGCCCCTATGCTGGTCTAGCTAGAAGTTCCCTCAGCCAACTGCACTGCCCCACTCAGTGACCAGTGCCAACCAGGCTGGCTCTAGTGGGAATTTACAGCTTCACAATGTAACAAAATACTCCCAACACAAAGCTGCCCCAAGAACAGTTTTTAAGTGTTCAGTTTGGTGGCTTTAAGTTTCCTTTGTGCAGCTGTCACTACTGCCTATCTCCAGATGAAAACTCCCTAAAGCTTCTTAAACAATAATTCCTCATTCTCTGATCTCCCTGGGAAATCGCTTATGTTACTCTGAATTTGATTAGATATTTCACACATGTAGAATCATGAAGTGGTCTCTTATGATTTTTTTCATTTATCATATTATCATCAAAGTCCATCCATGTTACAGTATGTCAGAATTTCTATCTTTCATGGCTGAGGAGCATCCCACATGCAGGCCACATCCATCCCTCTGTTTCTGGACCTTGGCTGCCACTCTGTATAAACAGTAGTGTGCTGGTGGCCACTTGTATTGCTTCCGCTCTTTGGAAGCTGTCAAGCTGAATGACACGGTCATGATTGGAATCCTCAAATTCCTTCTGACACAGGCCTAGAAGTGGGATTGCTGAATCATGCAGCCACTCTGTCTGTTGCTTTCAATAAAGACGTACTTCTTTTTTCCTTTCATATTTACATGTATGTGTCTGTGTCTGTGTGGGTTTATGTGCATCATGTGCCTGCAGGTATCTGGGGAGGCCAGAGAGCGTCAGATCCCTGGGAGCTGGTGCCACAGGCAGTTGTGAGTCACCAGATACGGGTGCTGGGAACTGAACCCTGAACCTTTGGAAGAGCAGCAAATGCTCTTATCCACTGAGCCATGTCTCCAGCCCCAGATTATCTTATTGGATAATCTGTAAAGCACCATGTAGAGCCCATACGTTATCACAATGTTTCCCATACAAACCCCCCATCTTACAGATAATACAGGCATTCCAGAAAGAATAACTATTGTCTACTTCCCTTGGAGAAGCCCAACCATAATTTGTTCTTCATTTGTCTCAGATCCCCCAGTGAGTAGACAGAATATTGTACACAGTGGCCCCACATTTCCATCCTTCCTTTACACTCCACTTACCTCAGCTGTGTCCAGTGAGGCTCTGTAAGCTTCAGGGAGATGCTTCCTGAGGAGCAGCTAGTTCTTCACAGAGCAACCACATACCACGGTGCGTTGTTTTGTTGGTTGTTGTCCCCCATGATAATTTCCTATTTAGTTAGCAATCATTATAAATTTGATTCAATTTCTGAAAATAAGGGGTATTTGATTTATCTTTGAACAGCTTTCTGGAGTACCAGGTAATCACGGTAGAATGATATAAAGTGATCTTTTTCCTTCCCTGCATATTAAAAGGTGAGGATATCAGTTTCAGTGCTGCTTTATACTGACTTGATTGACGCCTTGGTGGCTCTGGAAAACTGAGAACACAACATCCTCTTACATGAGGGAAGAATTAGTGATGTGCAGGCTTAGGATGAAAGCTTAATTTGATACTGCCATTTTCTCTAAAATTTACTTTTATTTATTTTGTTGTTTATTTTTGAGATAGGATCCTACTCTGCAGCTCTGGCTGGCCTGGAACCTGCTGGTCTAGAACTCGCAGAGCCCCACCTGCTTCGGCTTCCTGAGTGATGCTGGGTTAAATGTGTGGTCACCACCCAGCCTATACAAAATCTAACTTTAACAGAAAAAATCTTCCCAGCTACAAAAGTCAGTTTCTTTCTGGTTTTGTTTTAAAGAACAAGAGGCTAGGATTCAAAAATTGAATAAGTATTTATTGTTCCAGAAGGTACATTGCTTTTTATACATATTTCATAAATGATACAGGATTGTACATGTGTTCGACATTTTGCTCACCCCCCCTGCCTCCCACACCACCCAGAGGACTCACTCATTGCACTGTGCCTTTCCTTCTTAAGAATCCTGCACACAAACAGGATGAGTGGTTTAAAAATAATCCACACAACAGAAAGAAACGAGGGAGAGGCTGAACAACAGGAAGGAAGTAGGAGGCTGGGACTGAGACATGCATCTTCTCGCTTGCTCTGTCATGCCAGTGGAGGGCGGTGGCAGAAGCAGCAGTCCCGGCTGGCCCGACCTCTGCAAGGCACCTGGAATCTTGGTTTGTCGTTTGAAGGTCCCCCCCCCGTACACAATGATCCCAAAATGAACCCCTTGCTCCACGAGGAGGGATGAAACATGTGAAGGAAACAGAAGCCAAAAGCCGATCAGCTGTGCAGCAAGCCCCTGTCATTCTTGCTGTCCTGCCCCGGGACAGTAGAGAGGGATTTCGTTGACTTTTCGAGTGCAGGTGCCATCTGGAAACACGGTAGAAAACGTTCTGCAGAGTATAAGATTAATTCTTCTGTCTCTCGATTTATGACAAAAAGAAACAGGGTGGAGAAGGTAGGCTACAGGAAGCCCTAGAAAGGTACTCCTGTATAAAGGTAATTGCACCCTTTGAGATCCGCCCTTGGTTTTCAGCAACTGGAGTGGAGTTGGGAGGGCTCACAAAGGTGAGGAAGTGTGTGTCTTAGATTAGCCAAGGTTATCCCGGCTGAATCAGCCCCAGAGCCATGACGTTTAGCTGATTGTAAACCTTACATCCTCCTTGCTTGGTAACACAGATGAGCACTGGCCCTCTGACCTGTGATGTGGAGGAAGTGGGGGCTATCAATGGGAGCGGTATACAAAGGAGGGAATCTTTTTCTCCTCTGAAGGCTAATTAGTAAAAAAATAAAACAAAATACAATTAAAACCTCATGCAGTATCGCCAGTGATCTCTAGATAGCCATTCAGAGCCCTGGGAGATAGACGTGAGAACTCAAGAAGACATAATCCAACCGTCAATCATCAAACAGTTCAAAGTTGATTTCAATGATTATTTGGATAAAAGTAGTGTAACCAGCAGGTATACATAAGTAGGTAGCTGGCCAGAAAAGGGACCTGGGGTGGAGAAATTCCTGGTAAGTTCACAGAGACTGGGTCCAGCTTAAGATGAAGGCTGGCTCAGACTCTGCCAACCACAATTTATAAGGATTTGCTTTCTTATATAGTTATTTATTCCTATGTCAAAAATAAGAAACTTTAAATTAAAAACAAAGCAAAAAAACAAAACTAGAGCCGAGTTGGGTGCTGGTGTGTTAGTGTTTTGCAGATCTTGCAAAGATGCAAGAAACGAACACCCCAACATCACCCTTGCTTCGTTCTCCCAGCTATAACTGCATCATTCTCATCTGGAAACGAGACGTTTAAGACAAGATTCACTAAGCCCTTCGCACTTGTACTCCACGGTGCCTGATCCTCAGAATTTAACATCCCTTTCTTCCCTAAGATCCTTTTTGTGTTTTGTTTTAGAATTAAAGGTAAAAACCCTCTCCCCCACGTGGCCCCCGCTTCCACCTGCAATGCTTGGATTAAAAAGGCATGAGTTAGAAACAGGTGTTCTCTCTGCCAGGATTCATGTTCTGTGCAGATCAATCCTTTTCTCCGATCTGTCGGAGGGGCAGATGTACTTGCAACGGGTCTCTCAGTCTCTTAAGATCCATTTCTGCCTAAAATAGAGACGACAAGTGAGGAGGGGTGGCCAGTGACACTTGCAGCAACATTCCTGCCTCTCCGTCATTACTATAGTCAGAAGATCCTCCCAGGGACTCTGAAGATCAGAAGACAAATGTCTTTAGCCCAAGGCAGTTGTCCATCCTCCCAGAAAAGTAGAATGGCCAGGCGGTATAAAGACCCCAGCCTAAGAGTGCAGGGACCATGTCAGACATCCGTGACAGCATTCCTCCAAAGTTTAGGAGGATCCAAAACTTTAATCTCTGCCATTTAAACTTTGCTCATTCAATATTTATTTAAGTATTTTACTCAGTCAGTGAATTTGTTGTTGCTGTTACTGTTGTTGTTTGAGATAGGCCTTTCTATGTAGCCCTGGCTGTCCTAGGACTCACTGTGTAGACCACGCTGTCCTTAAACTCAAGAGCTCCGCCTGCCTCTGCCTTCCGAATGCTAGGATTAAAAGCGTGTGCTGTCATGCTCTGCTTGCCTTTGCTGATTTTTGAGACAGTCTCACTCTGTAGCCTAGGTGAGCCTCAAACTCACAGCAGCCTTCCTACCTCAGTGCTAGGACTATAGGCCTGAGTCTTCCCAGTCGCTAGAGCAGTGTTAAAAGGATGTGCAGTCGACCGAGGCATCTTCGAAGCATCTCACATGCTTGGATCGCATCCTTAAGAGTTGTATTAATTAACCTTGGGTGGGGCTGATAACCTGTATTTGTACTGGTTCCAGAGATGACTGACCAGTACTCCTTTGGCTTAGAACGACTATATTCAGCAACAGAAGGCAGCGTGTGCTTAGGTCAAGGTGGGAAGATGGATGGCACCTATTAAAGGCACAATCTTGTCAACACAGACACACACTAGAGCTGGGCAGCCAAACACTACAGAGGGTGGAAGGCCTTCTGGGGACTACTGAAAACCTCTGAAATCACTAGACTATGGAGAAAACAAAGATTCATTTGCCAAAATCAAAGGAAGTGTAGGAATTTGAAGAGGGGCAGTTTCTGTGGAAAGCATGCGTGTGTTTAAAGGCGTCTTCTAGAATGTCCTCTGGTGTATGCCTGGCATAGGCTGCCCAGTCTTTCCTCCTTACCGTAAGGTTTTCACTTTTGTGCTGTTGTTCCCATCAAGCTTAGTTGGAAAGTCTCTTGGTCAATTATTGTAGAGAGATTAAAAGAAGAAAAAAAACTAAACCAAACAAACCAGCAAATAAAAAACACCCAAATGACTCTAGCTGGGCGAAAAAAAAAAAAAAAAAAACCCAGGCAATTCTGAATAACCAAGAATGAAAAAAAAAAGCCCTAAAAATTCCAGTATTTGTGTCAACAGGATCGTTGGGATTTGCCATCTTTTCATCTGCTGAGGTGTGAAAACTAGAGGTGGCATCGTGGCACACTGGTGTCAACTCAGTACCAGTAACTGGGAAGGCTGAGCTAGGAGGTCACTGGACGTAGAGGCCAGCCGCAGGCACACACCCAGACGAGTCTCGTAAACAACACCAACACCAACAACCACGGCAACAATGGCCGGGGATGCAGCTCAGCTGGCAGAGCACTTGTCTAGCATGCGTGAGGCCCTGACCTCAATCCTCGGCATCTCGCAAGCCTGATGTATAATTGGTCCTAGCCCTTGGAAGGTGGAAGCAGGAGGACCAGAAGTTCCAGTCATACTAACTGCTATATATTGAGTTTAAGAACAGCTTAGGTTACAGAAAACACTGCCTTGATACAAATAAACAACAAACAGAAAAATGTCCTTCTAATGAGAAACCAACCTCCTTAAAAAAAACCTTCTAGTTAAGTGTCCATTGGTAAAGGTTTTATTAATGACTTTTACCTAGGATACAGTGGCTGGATCCCTCCTTCAGGCTGCCCATTATAATGAATACTAATGATGCTATTTAAGATGGGGCTGGGCTCATTTGATTTTTCTAGAATTTACCTGAGCAATTGCATCCTTGAGTTGATTGTATTTCTCTAGATCGAAACGTGACTTTTTGGCTCCTTTATGGAAAAATAATAAGTATTGTCTGTCTCTGGCTTCTGGATAAACATATTCCTAGAAAACAAAGGAGAAATTAGCCTTTAGTCCACACTAGAAGTATTTTTTTTTCTTTTTTAGTTTTTCGAGACAGGGTTTCTCTGGGTAGCCCTTGAACTCACAGAGATCTACTTGTCCTGCCTCCCAAGTGTTGGGATTAAAGGCATGTGCCACCACCTGGCCAACACTTGAAGTGTTTTAAAGACATTTATTAACTGTTAGTTAATTATTAATATCGATTAGACTCAACACAATATGTATATATAAAGACAGACCAACATGCTGTGTTATACATTTAGTTATTTCTTTTTTCTTTTTCTTTTTTTTTTTTTTGGTTTTTCGTGACAGGGTTTCTCTGTAGCTTTAGAGCCTGTCCTGGAACTAGCTCTTGTAGACCAGGCTGATCTCGAACTCACAAAGATCCGCCTGCCTCTGCCTCCCAAGTGCTGGGATTAAAGGCGTGCGCCACCACCGCCCGGCCATTTAGTTATTTCTTAAACATTTGTTTGCCTTTTGTGTTTTGAGATCAAGTTCCCTATGTTTCCTGGGGTGGCCTAGATTTTGGACTCAGGTCATCCTCCTGCCTCATCTGTTCCAGCAGCTCACCACTGAAGTTACAGACACTCGCCACTGGGCCAGTATTTGACTGTTGAGCCTATGCATTTCTTACTGTTACGTGGTATTATACCACATCATGGTGTATATTGCCTGTTCCACCACTACTAAGCTGGGATGTGCTAGCAGGCCTGGACTCACTGAATTTTATTATTTCGAGGAATTTGCCATCATTGGGCATGGACATAGCATTATCACCGTAACAATTTAGAGGAATTCAGATGCTGCTTAACAGTCATTTTGCTCATGCTAATTAGAGACGGTGGTTAGGTAAACCAATATTTAGCACAAGAAATTATGCACATTTAATTCAGCTAATGTTTCTGGTCAGAGGTGTGACCAAACTGTTTACTACTGCTATGTCACAACTTGTCACTTGGGGGCAGTAACAATATTCTGGAAGTCCAGTGGAGCATCTAACACACAGGACGGACATGATATTAAAGATACAACGATATGATAATGAAGAAAGTGCTGCCACTGTGGTTCAGACTAACACTGCATTAATGTGAAGCCAAGTGAACATGCACAGAGGAGAGTTCAGTGGCAGTACTCACCCCACCACAGGCTAGCCCTGCCAGCCCAAGCTGGACCAGGATGGCCTTGAATTTACAGCAATCTCCTGCCTCTGCTACCCAAGTGCCAGAATACAGGTGTGTGGCACATGCTTCTTCAATACTTCTATTATTATTCTAGATCCATATTATTTGGTTTTCAGAAATAACTACACATAAATTAAGTCAACAGAGGGAACATGGGAATTTATAGGAAAGAGAAGCTTGCGGGCAGAACACAGCTGGGTTCAGTTCCAGGACTTACTGTTTCCAGCATGTAACTCTTTCCTAATGAGCCTGACTTCCTCATCTGCAGGGTGGATATGTATTTATAGAATTGAGACTAAATAAATGAGTGCATATGTATTTATGCTATTAGATGTAAAATATGCAGGACACGTGATTCACCTTGGGGAAAGGTGCATGGATGTTTCCACAGATGTGAGAAGGCAGCTTAATCTTTTCATAATCAAAGAAATGCAAAGTCCATAGGGAAATGCCTTTTTCTTTTTAATTTGACTGACTGACTGGCAAGAATATATATAACAAAAACTGTTTTTGAATTCAAGGTATAAATGAAAAGTTCTTGCATATGCCCAAAGATGTGACTCTCATTTATTTCATTTGTTGATTTACTCAGTCCTTGAGATACAAGGTACCACGTAACAACGTAAGGGAGTAAAATGTGAATGGCAGCCTGCTGGCATTGTGGTTACACTTGTAACCACAGCACCTGGGAGGCCCAGGCGGGAAGACCTAAACTTCGGGCCACACTGAATTACAAAGTGAGAACCTGTCCCCCCAGAGTAAACAAACCACACCCTCCCACTTAAACAAACCCATATAAAGAAGATACAATAGTCTCCTTTGAAGGAAAAGACACTGAATAAATAATAATACAGAACAGTGGTTCCGGAGAAAAGGGAGACACTGCGCTGTAGAAAAATGACCAAAAGTTCATGAGAGGTGAGAATTAAGGGAACCTTGAAATATGACAGGAGAGAGCAGGGAGAACTTTCCAGACTGCAGAATGGTGTGAGGAGGAGGGGGAATGGAGGGCATCCTGGGGACCAGAACACAGAGCAAACACTGAGCTGAGAGGGACAGCATTCAGTTATGAAAGCCCAGGCTGGGCAGGAAGGAGAGGGAAACTGCATCCAGAGAGGCAGCAGGGTAGGATGATGGTTGCCAGCTCTGTGCACTCAGGATCACCGCAGACCGTGGGTGAGCATTCAGAGGATATGGATACTTCACTTGGCCCCTTCAATACCAGTGATGCTTGGGAGGCTGGGAAAGGTTACATAAATGCCTAGGTTCAGGATCACTTACTGATCCAACAACAGGAAGAAAATGCCTAGTTCAAAAGCAGTCATGTAAAAATTCATGAAGCAACCCTTAACCTGGTTTAGACACAAAGAGAACCTGGGGAGTCTTGTGTATCTCAGTGGCTTCAAACGTTTCTTATTCAAGGCAGTGTTGGTTAGATGTGGTACAACAGACACGACAAATGCTGACAGGGGCTCAGTGGTGGAATGTGTGTCTAGCTTATGAGAGGTACTGGGTTTGAACACCGGTAACACATTTTGAAAAAGCCATAATCCATCATACTTCTCAAAATGACACCATGGATTTCCATGACACTTGAACCAGCACCGTGAACAAGAGCTGGTTCTAGATACCAGCATGCACTAAGGTGACCGAGTTCTTACTGTTTACCTTCTTTTATGAAGTCAAAACATCCTTTAACATACACAGAAGTAGCTTAGAGTTTAGTTTATGCATGCAATTAATCATAAGGAATTCTCCAATCTAAAATTTCAATAAAAAGTTGTATGGAATAAATTTATATGCAAAATATTTACATAAATATATAGAAAATCAAGCCATTATGGCTGGAGATGTAGGTCAGTGGTAGTGTGTATGAAGTCCTAGGTTTGAGCCTCAGCATTGTAAAACTAGTGTTATAAATAAATAAATATCAAGTGAGAAGGTGAGCACATCCCCTATGGCGGCATATTCTTCTACTGTCGCTCATCTTATTACAATGTTAACTCTGGAAGCATCTATACACGTGATTCATAGCAGCCAAGGCCGTGCCGTACACATCCCTGTCCATCTTCAGTGCCTAAACAGCGCTCAGAACTGAGGACTGGCCTTGTAAGCTCCCTTCCTGTTTGTAAAAAGAGGAATCCTCACCTGGCGCGTCATTACGAAATACGCGTACATGGCCATGGCACTTCCATAGGTGATGAAATAGGTGACCGGCTCCATGATGTCCCAGGAGTATTCCCACCAGGTAAGCCGGGCCAAGATGCCAAACTGTGTGGCCATGTAGGCAAGGCCACCCCATAGCACCAGCGTTGTCCTCTTCTCGGCTTTCCTGCTGATTTCCATTCGTACCTGGCAGGCACACGTGGACAACCTTAAGGCACTTACTTTGGAGACAACTTACTGCTCTTTTCAGCTGCTCTGCGTTGGTGAAAATACGGGCGTGAGTTTCATTAGCTTCTCACCCAACCACCAGGCTGACTTTTGAAGGAGGAAACTAAAAGCTACCATGTCCTCTTACTGATGTGTCGGACTCCATCTATTCTCAGTTTTAGTTCAAGTTTCTCCCAGGGCAGAATGGGAGAGTGAACCAGCACAGACTGGACTCTGAGCAAACGTGTTCAGGGCGAGATCTGCAGAATCCCACTAGCTTTCTCATCGAGAAGGTCTAAAGGCTGAGCGAGGGATACAGGCAACAGTGCATGACTGTGGAGCACGGTACATAACGCGTGGTAACAACTGTCCTTAGGAGAGCAAAGGCACAACATTGAGAGGACTTATTCCTTTCTTCAATCCCAATTAACCAATTCCTTAAGATAAAAATATGGTCACAAGTCACATAAGAACGTTTTGGTCAGTGAGGGACTGCATATATGACGTGCTCCCATAGGGCAGTGTGGTATCCACACGTTTCCGGCAATGCTGATGTAAGCAAGCCCACTGTACTGTTAGTAGTGAACCCGGGGCAAAGTATTCTAAACTATTCCTTCTGCCGTTATTTTAGAGGCGGTTACACCAGCCTCATATATGTGGGGTCACCACATCTCTGGCTGCATCAAGAGGCCATGCTGGTCTACACACATACACTCTGTGAGGGTCTCACAATGAAGTCTCTTAGAGAGTTCTCGGATTGGATCCCCATCATTATGTGAGCAATGACTGCACCTGCAATATCATAAAGACTCAGGTTAACGTGTTCACTATAAAATATGCTAAAACGTGTAAAGGAGGAAAGTCAATCGTGGGCCTACGGCTGAATGAGGTTATTACAATCCTTCCGGTTGTTCTTTGTGTGTAGTATAAATGTGTACATGAATATGAATAATGGTATATGAATAATACACTAAAGTCATAATGGTCAGTGAGATGACTCAGTGGGTAAGGGTGCTTGTTAGCAAGGCTGATGACCTGAGTTCAATCCCTGGGACCCATACTGTAGAAGGAGAAAACCAATCCTGCACATTGTTCTCTGCTCTCCAAACGCGCTCACTGAAGCATTTGCATGCCCACAAAGACATACATAAATAAATGAATGCAATCAAAATAAACACTGGAACCTAGCAACACCATTTTTAGGATTTACTTTCCATAGCAATGATATTTTCTATAGTGAATTAAGTTTACACAATAGTGTCCCATATACTCTCCATTCATAACCTGACATCCAATACATTTAGAAGCTCTCCTGGTCAGCAGTTACTCTAGTCTTTGCACCTCTGGGCTCTTGGTCTATTACCAAAGCTCCAGACAAGGAGCCTTCCCCTTATAAGTCCTCTTTTGGCTCTGATTGGGACATTTGGATGGTTCAGACCAATAAGCTAATGGACCAATTTGGTAAGTGGACTCAAGTATATCAAAGTGAGACACGGAAACCCTGTGTACTGGGGTCAGCGGGGGCGGGGGATGACACACAGGAGACCGAGGGTGAAGTTTGAGGGGTTCTCACCTTCTCCAGAGGGGCCAGCTGCTGCTTGAGGTTCTCTAACCTCTCCACGAGCTCCCGCTCTTTGTTGAGCTGATGCTGCTCGATGCACAGCGTGGTGTAGAGCTGCTGGACCAGCGTCTTCACATCATTCAGGGTTTCTGCATTTTCATGGCTTAGGAGGTCTGAAAGAAAGAGGTTCATAACCGTGGTCAGGAGATACTGTATGAGAGAATTAAAAAAAAAACCTTAAAATAAATAAATAAAATAACAATTGAACATCCCAGCCAGGAGATGGCTCAGTGGGCGAAGGTGCCTGCTGCCAAGCCTGATGATCCGAGTTCAGTCCCAGTGAACAACGTGGGGGAAGGAGAGAACTGACTCTCACAAGTTTTCCTCTGACTTCCATATGTGTGCAAGTGTGCACATGTGCACACACTCAAAGTACATGCATGTGCACACCTACATAAATAAAAAAAATGTAATAAAAATTGAACACCTTATATGAAGATGTGCTATTCCAAGATCTATAAGACAATGAAAGCCACGAGGCAGTCCCATCCATTATGGGAATCTCTCAGCATTAGACTGAACAACAGTTTCTAAAATATCAGTCTATCAATCAAGGAAGTAAATTTACATGAGGGCAACTCAAAAACTTTGAAATCAATATCCATTATTATATTTTTAGAAGCCCAAGAGCTCTGAATACAGCCATGGCCAAGGGAAATGGGAAGGGTAACCCCCAGTGGCTAGGGAGCTAGTCTAGCATACCAGGCCTTGGGCCTGACTCCCCAGACCTAAAAGACAGTCATACCAACAGACAGACAAGTACAAAAAACTTGAGACACAAGTTCAAAACGAGTCAGGAGGGCCAGGGTCAGTCTCATTGCAACTCTTTATTAATTCATTAATTCTTTATTAAAGTCTATTCTTCTATATGGGCTGCAGGTATCTCCAAAAATGTAAGATGTATTGAGGTTCTAATAATAATTCAGCTATATTTCAAGCTCTCATCAGTCCTTTCCCAAATCAAAATTTGGTCGCATGAACACGAACGATCTGTTTCCAATGTCCTTCAGTATAGTTATCACAAAGATAATCATGTAAGACAGGGAAGTGGGTCGGAGAAGAGCTGACGTGGTCAGATGTCCAACATGGAACCTTCCAGAGCTTCAGTAGATATGTATGGGGTCAATAACAACAGAAAGAAGAACACTATGACTTCTAGAAGTCGTCCACGACAACAGGATCCTCTCTCAGCAAGGCTGCAAGCTCTCACGGGAATAAAGTTTTTCAAGGACACTGCATCCCAGAAGTCATTTCTTCTGCAGCCTGTCTAGAACACTGGTGACTTGGTGGAACCCACAGCTCCCAACTCCAAGGTCAGGAGCTGAGGTAAAATGAAGCCACCTAATACTAGGAGGTTCCTCTTTTCAATTCAGTTTTCTTTTGAAAATGTATATCCTGAAGTTGATATAAATTTCCCGTACAAAATCTTCTCCCAAACAATAACCTATGCTGTGGTGGTTTGAAGGAGAATGGCCCCACAGGCCATGTTTGATGCTTGGTTCCCTAGTTGGTAGAACTGTTTGGGGAGGATTAGGTGTGGCTTTGTTGGAGGAGGTGTGTCACGAGGGGTGGGCTTTGCGGCTTCAGAAGCCTCCAGCCATTCCCAGTGTACTCTCTGCCTCCTGCTTTGGAACAGGATGTTCACACTCAGTTGCTGCTCCAATGCCATGCCTGCCTACCTGCCTGCTGCCATGCTCCCTGCCGTGATGGTCATGGAACCATAAGCCCAAACAAACCCTTCTCTAAGTTGCCTTGGTCATGGTGTTTATCACAGCATTTGGAAATACAGTTGTTATTTGTTTTATAATCAAGGAAATTTCCATCAGAAAATCATTAAAAATGTGTTAATTTTAAAAAGCATAATCTTCAGGCTATGAATTTTACTATGTAGATTTAATTAATTAGTTAATTGATTAAGAGACAGAGGCCTTGAATTCATCTCATGATCCTCCTGCCTCTGCCTCCTGAGCTGGAATCCCAGGCAAGCACATCTATGCCTGAGAAACCTATCTTCTATATCAGTCCTCCTGTGCTCACGGAGGCAGTACAGACTTTTTTCTCTATTAGATTGATGCTCTAGTTATAAGGTTCTTTTCCTCCCTTCATAGGCATAGAAACACTTCAAAACAATTTTTAAAAACTCCTTTTATTATCTTTAATATTTTTCTTCTTTAAAATTTAACATCAGATCCACACTCCCTCTATCAGGACAGTTCAACACGTTTTCCTGACATACACACAGCTACATCTTTCATGACATACATCCAACGCTGCCTGTAAACTGTGGCAAAAGATCAAGACATCACTATGTCCTGCCAGTAAATCATAGAACAAGCAGGGAGGTGGCCAGCGGACTCATCCCAACAAACACAGCACAAAAGCCACGGGAGAGGAGGAGGCATTCCGCATGAACTGGCGTTAGTCAGGCTTTTATACCTGGTCAGTGTGTGAAACTGTAGTGTTCCCAAGAATACCTTTCTCTGAGAGAAAGTCAGGGCCTCTGAGGCAGGGCTAAGCGAGAGAGAAACCTAGGTGAGGTTTTGGAAGGGGAAAGGAAGCGAAGCCAACGGCATCACGTCTTGAAGGGTGCCGAGGCTGGGAGGAGGCAGATGTGGGATGTACCTACTCTCTCCCACTGTCGGGCCACCGCTCATCTGTAGCATTTGCAAATCCAGGCCCAGAACCAGATGTAGACTTCTAAAAACGGCCTGTTCAATATGGGAACCACTAGCCACATGCTTCTGTTTATTTTTAACTTTATCTTAAACTGACAAGTAGAAAGCATATATATTTATCATCAGTATGTTATTTTGAAATATGTACCCACTGTGAATTGGCTAAATATAGATATTTATTACTTCACATGCTTTTTTTTTGGTAAGAGAATACAAAATCTAATCCTAGTGATAGCCAAGAATACAATATATTGTTAGTAATAGTCACCTCATTTGATCTTATTCAACTCCATTTTTTTTTAAATCTTCTGACTAACATTAGTGTAACTTCCCATTGGTTAAATTTAAAATACTCAAAAGGTTCAGTTGTCTGGTCACAGCCGTTTACTTATGGCTACTATATTCAACAGGGCAGAAGCATAACATTGTTAATATCGCAGAAAGACTTTCCTTTTCCGGTACTGAGGACTGAACTCAAAGCCCTGCGCCAGAAAGTTCTATTTAACAACACAAAAGGACTTCTCCACCTACAGTAAAGTACTTCACCGCAGGCCTCCACTAAGATCTGGATGCCCATGGATTTCCAGGTTCCCTAAGGGGCTACCAGTTATCCCACAGTGCCACAGCTTCAACACTTCTGACTTTTCCCTGACCCCCAAGCTCCCCGTCAGGCCTCTTCTTCAGCTCTAGCTATAATTTCTAAAAGGTCTTTCTCCTGATATGAATGTTTTTATGCGTGTGTGTGGGTACATGTGTGTACTCGTGCATGTGCGTGTGCTGGGGAGGCAGAGACAGGCAAAGACATATGTGTGTGGGTACATGTGTTTACTCGTGCATGTGCGTGTGCTGGGGAGGCAGAGACAGGCAAAGACATATATGTGTGTGTACATGTGAGTGCGGATGCTGGAGGATAACCTTGAATGTCGAACCCTGAACATCATTCACCGTTGTGACAAGGTCTTTCACTGACCTGGAGCTTGTCATTGGGTTAGACTAGTTAGTTGGTCAGGGAGCCCCAGGGATCTGCCTGCCTCTGCCTCCCCAGTACTGGGTACACATCCCGTGTCAGACTCTTCACATGTGTTCAGGGAACTGCAGGACAGGAACTTCATTATTAACTACCTCCCCAGGCCCTACCATCAGTCTTTATAATACCATGTGGCTCTGCTTCACTGAAACACAACACAAACAGTATGTATGATACGTTACTATTTGCCTAAAATGTGTTGTGTACACGTTTGCTTGTGTGCCTAAAAAGAGTATCTGAGGAACAGGGATTCAGTGATTTTTATGTAAGATTGTTTTAGACTTTGGGAGCTGAACCTTAGGAATGTATTATCTATTCTAAACAATAATAACAACACACTAATACGCTACCACAATGCCTTCTAACAGTGATTTAAAAAATCCAGAGAATGGTAAGTTTTAGGTCTCAGAGAGGTGCCATTCTAGACCTGGCTGAAAGTAAAGTTATCTTTAGGCTTACGCAATGGTAAAGCCTTGGTGGACTCAGAGCTTACCGTTTATTTATCAGGTTGCTTTAGCAAGAATGATGTGGCTCTAAGGTACTGTCATGGCACAGTGACAATAACAACACCAGCCCTTGACCCTGAGAAGTCACCGAAGGGGAAAATTTTTCTAACGGCTTAGCAATAGTTCTTTGGATTAAATCATGCACGGCTCTCTCACACACAACATAATAACGGCATGTTTACCAGCATCTCTGTAGACACCATCGATCCCAGAATAATAATAATGTCAGAGAGATATGCTAATATAATGAGCCATGGAGATCCTTGTCATCCACCAACATAATGAGAAGGTCTTAGCTATCTGAGTCCCTAATGAGGCAGTTGTTACCACGGGTTAGTTTGCCTTCTCGACCTCATTCTTCAAATTGCACCACCAAGAAGCAAGGTCTCCAACTTCCCATGGACGGCTAAATGGGAACTGGCTTTAGAAATGCCAATCAAAATGACTCTCCTTAGCAGGCAAAGCCACATCCTCTAGTAACATGGGGTACATTTTCTTCCTTTCCAAAAACAAGAGAAAGGTAATGAGCTACTTTTCAGGCTTCTGTGCTCCTTTCTATAGTCCTGTTTCTGTCCGAGACTTAAACGATGAACAACCATGGCCACTAAAAGGATGTGCTGGACCGGGCACCTAGCTTTCCTGTTATGACATGCCCCCTTGTCCCAACCTCGGAGGTAGGCTCTCATCTTGCTCTGGCTCAGACACAGGCTGTCAACACTCCAGCCTGCTGCCTCATGTACACATGGCGTGTGGCCATACCGGATTAGGCATGAATGGGTCCTTGTCCTCAGAATTCATAGTTTATACAACATTCTGAGTAGTTTTAGTTCTCACATGCCACAATATACCACCATACACACAATTCTTTAAAACTATATAGGAAGCCAGACACAGTGGTGTACACCTATACTTCAAACAGTAGGTGGAGAGGGGAGGGGGTAGGATTAATAATTTGAGGCCAGTCTGGGCTCTATAGTAATACTGACTAAAAAGACCAAAAACAAAACAAAAAATTCTTTAATAGTACTGCCAAGTTTACCCAATTCTACCAGTTATCTCCATAAATTTCAGACTCTTGATCCCCAAAACGTCATACCCCAGTATAATTCTAGAGAACCTGGGCAGGTATTTCATAGTTTTGAGACACAGAAAAGGAAAAAAAGTCACCATGTATCAAATATAATCCCTCCTATGATCAGTTTCTACTTCAGTTTTCCTTACTTCTCATGAGAGCAGCCTTATTTAAAAACAAAAGCATTTATTTCTGTTTGAAAAACATTGAGAAGCCATTGGATTGGTCGCGGTTTCCAGTGTGTACAGCTGTAGATGGAAGCTGATATCTACTTTGCTGAGGGTCACTCTTCCTTCACTTATTCCTTCGTTCTTTTCCTGCTGTTAGACAGGAGACTCTGGCCTCTGAACGATCAAAATGCTCAGGGTTTGAGTTATTTAATTCCTAAGTCACAGCACCTGCCTTCTTAGAGAACATTTCCAGAGAAAAAGAAGAAGCAGAGTCCAGAGGTTCATCACTTCTGGTTTGTTTGGAGCCAGAGAAAAAACAAATAGGATGCTTTAGGGCATCACAGATGAGCTGACCTGGAGATCTTAACATGAGAGAATGGAGGCAGAAAGGAGCAGGGAGAAAGGCATGGCCGAGGGCAGCTGTGTGATGGGAAGGCGAGTGTGGACTATCGTATGACAGAGCCAGCTCTTTTCAGGTGTATTTATTTATATAAATTCATATATATGCATTATGTCATGGAGGAAGGAGGATGCTAGATTCCCTGGAACTGGAGTCATCTGCAGCTCTGAGCTGCTTGATGTGGGTACAGGGAACTGAACCTGGGTCCTCCAGAAGAGCAGTGAGTGTTCTTAACTCATCCTTCTCTCCAGTTCACTAGATCTAATTTTTTTTTTTGAGACAGGATCTCTCTGTGTTGCCCTGGCTGCTGGCTGTCCTAGAACTCACTCTGTAGACCAGGCTGGCTTTGAACTCAGAGATCTGTCTGTCTCTGCCTCCCGAGGGCTGGGATTAACGGCGTGCATCACTGCATCTGGCTTAGATCCAATTCTTCAGAGCAGGACTAAAAGGAGTGTCATAGGAGGATAGTGTGGGGAGCACAGGGAGTAGTGATTGTGAGGGGCATTAGCAGCAAGCAACAGCGAATCTCAGGGCAAAGAGGGAAAACGGTCCAAAAAGACAGAAGCTTCTGTGGGGCCTGGGATGAAAAGGAAAACCAATAATACCAGAGCATGCATTTTACATATGTTTGTATATAAAATGACTATTAAAATGCTGCCTTGAATACTGACATTTTGGTGCCCTCTTAAAATGCACATCAAAGCTGAGCACCTCACTTTTTTTCTCCCCGCACAAAAGTAAAGATGTGTATATTGGAAAGTCCTAAGGATTCTAGAAGGCCCCAGGACTCAGAATATTTTGATTTTTATAGTACTGAGAAGGCACCGTGTATTCAGCAGGAACCAGGGCTCTCATTTTGAGAACTGATCTTTTCCATCAGAGTGATGTCCAGCACAGGCTGCCATCTACTGCCTCCAGTCAGCCATGTGATCACAATCAACCAATAGCCTATCGTATGTAGTATGTGCTGCCTGTTTTTGTTTTTTATGCTATGTTTTACATATGTGCATCCAATTATGTCTAAAAAATACCCTGCCATGCTCTGTACATGAGATTATAGAACTTTGTAATAAAGCAGGCTTTTTGTGAGATGATTTTGTTCAATAATATTCGATGTGCTTAAGTTCTGGATACACCTAAGATAAACTAAACTAAAACGTACTCTTTGCTGAGCTGTGGTGGTGCACACCTTTAATCCCAGCACCTGGGAGGCAGAGGCAGGCGGATCTCTGAGTTCGAAGCCAGCCTGTTCTATAGAGTGGGTTCTAGGACAGCTAGGGCTACACAGTGAAACCTGTCTTGAAAAACCAAAAAGAAACAAAAACAAACAAATAAACAAATAAATAAAAAAGACAAAATCTTTGGTAAGTCGGGTGTATCAAATACAGTTTATATATACAACTTCTTTGGACTTACTAACCACACTGTAGACCAAGAAAGATCCGAACAATTGACCTCAGACCGCTGAACTTAAACCGCTAAAGAAACAAAATGACCAATCCCTACCAGTGTTTCACAGAGCAGAGATACCCTTTGTTTAAACATAAAGATTTCCTTCATCTTAGTCTAATGTATAAGAATATGTCCCTGCCATGATGGATGTATTCCTTTGGAATTGTAAGCTAAAAGAAACCCTCTGCGAGAAAAACCCAAGGCTGGTGAGTTGGTTCAGGGGAAGGTACCTGCTGCCAAGCCTGAGGTCTGGAGTTCAAGCTGAGGGACTTTCACAGTGGAGGGAAAGACCTGACTCTGGAGAGTTGTCCTCTGACCTCCACAAGTGTGCTATGGCACACACACAGACACACACACGCACACACACACACACAGACATACACAGACGTGCAAATACAGACACATGCACTGACACACACACACGCATACACATAGATACATAGACACACAGACAGTCACACACACAGACACATAGACATACACACAAACATACACAGATGTGCAAACAGACACACGCAGAGACGCACAGACACACATACACAGACGGTCACACACACAGACACACATGCACACACAGATGCACACGTATAATAATGAAAAAGAATTTAAAGAGAGAAAGCCTGTGTCAGGAGGAACTTTAGGTAAGGACATTCAGGCAGATGAGACGGAATGACAACACACTCCAGTATCAGGCTGGAAGCCTGGCTTAGTGCTGAGCCAGGCTCGCTGTACGAAATGTGTGAAGACCACATGTTGTGCGTTTCTCGGGGTTATTCATGGTTCAAAGACCTTCCCACCTTCACAAAACCTTACTAAGGCGGTGTTTACCTCTCTTTGGTGGTCGTACGTGGTATGTTAAGTCGTTAATGACAAGCTTAAAGTCATCAAGGAGGAGGAGGTCTATTCCTGTGGAGGCAGCAACTCGGACGCCATCTGTGAAGATTTTAAATGAAACTATTCAGAAACTGATCCATAATTATTTAAGAATGGTCACACACACACACACACACACACACAACCCAACCCAGCAACACCCCCCCATCTCAAATAGCTATAGAGTACTTTATCCCATTTCTCTGCTGGCCTTTGCCTCACACCCCGAGGCCTATGCTAAACATAGATCAGCGTGTATAATGCTTTGTGTTTGGCCAGCTCTGATGATTTAACAATCGCTTTCCCCGCAGCTGTGGGAACAAGTGAAATAACTGCAGGTCATGGACCCACAGGGCTCAGCTGGACTCTGGAGCCGACTGCAGAGCAGTGTGGACCTTTCCATCGGGAGCCGGGACAAAGAGACTCAGAGCTTTCGACCGCAAGGTACTTGGCAGCCCAGCCACCCATAAGCTGCTAATTAATTCAGTAGGGAAGGATGTGACCAAATGGGTCTGCCAAGCATGTTACTAAAGGGTTTGGAGTGTTTAAAACACAGAAGTTAATACACGAAGGATGGAAGTTGACGGCTGTCGTAGTGGGTGACGGCAAGGGAAAGGTAAATGGGTAGTTACTAGTCTCTCAATCTTTCTGTAGGTTTGAAAGGTTTTCTGAGTCAAAATGAAAACAATTCTTTTGGCACTTAAACAGATGTTACATCAAATGAGAGTTTTTGGTGTCTTATTGTATATTCTCAAATCACAGACTCTATTTTGGTAAACATTCAAGGGCTCAGCTACTGGGAAAGCACATTCTGCATCTACAGTTATGGCAAGAGGCCTCAGGAACATGAGATGTGATTGCCTGCTTGTCTTTGTGGTGGCATTGATGTGAGCTGCTTCTGAATGAGACTCCCTGTGGGCACACATCTGCTGACATTGAACAGTTATGTCCCGAGGACCACAGGGACAGAAAGGGCGCTGTCATGCATATTTGCAAAGCAAAAACTCCCGTGTTTTCTAAAGTTAGACTAAGCAGTTTGGGGTGAGAGTTAAAAGTGGAGGCGACTGTACCTGGTGAGTAGATGGCAACCCTGTCGATTCCCCGGTCCTCCTCTTGCAGTTGTCGTAGAAACACACCAACAGAGTCGGAGATAGGTTTGAGTGTGAATTGGCAGCGTTCACGCCGAGACGGCAGCCTCACGGATATCACCGGCAGCCCATTCTGATAAACCACCGTCACATCTGAGTGAAAAGACCCATAAACACATGACAGGCATTACTGCAAGTCAAAGTCCTCATCATCATTACTCCCACCTGTGGTGGGGCCGCCATTACCACAAATTAAAATGCTTTTAAAGAAGGTTTAGGAATATGAATTTTTATGGTTAGTCTAGAAACAGACTCTTGAGAGATCAGATCAAGGGACTAATTTTTCATGTATGGAAAAAGGTACAAGGAGCTGTCTTCTGAGTGGGTCAAGGAGAGGCTTTTGTGGAACACAGCACAGGGAGCTCTTAGGACAACTGAGTCAAGTCCTGGTCCTATCTGGCATGGTTTTATTAAGTAGCCAAAGATGGAGACGATTGGACGATTGGAACAGCCTGTAGGAGGTGTGTCAGTCTTGGGACCCAGAGTTTTCGAAAACTCTTCCCAAAATCTACCAATAACTGAGGCTCTTCCTCAGAATGATAAACTGATGCTTAAGGTATAATACAGCTAAACATTCAGTTACACAACACGATGTGAATTGTGTGGAAACAGAATCCAGCCCCTTCTGGGTGTGTGTGCGCACAACCCTGAGTTCACTCGGAAGCGAAAGCAAGAGAATTCCACAAGAGCAATGTATGAAGAGGAGCACTGGCCACCAGCTGAGGGACTCGCTACACAGTACGGACAGCAGTCCTTATTCCCTTCTTTCTTTGGCAATTTCAATGCACAAAGCCGTAGTAAAATGAATCCCAGAAAACTTTTTCTAAGAATAATTTTCAGATATATTTTTAAAGCAAAGTTTTCAGCTCAAACCCTCACATTAGCAGCTAAACATTTACAGAGGATGCCAACATAAGGGGAAAACATAGGCTTAGAAGTAACATTTGGGATCGGACCTTGGCTCAGGATCTTTGGGAATTACATAACTTCTATGGGCCTCACTTCCCTCGCCCCCTTACACACACACAGACAGTGCGTTCCTAACTCTCAGAGTTGTAGGGAAAGAATGAACAAACCGCTCAGAACACTCAACACACTGATCGCTAGGTGATAATGAGCTCCTTTCGGGAACCAAAAGACACCTCCTGTTAGTCTCATAAGCTTCACACCCCTCAAAATTAGATCAGGAGAACCTGTTCCGGACATTTTGAGAGCATCGAACTTTCCAGAGTTGTCACTCACACTCAAGTTCCTCACCTGTCCTAACAGCAAAACCCCAACAATTCTTGTTTTCCGTGGACAGCGGATGAGTTTTGACATGCCTCAAGACCGAGAACGTCACGTTTCTCTTTCAGACTCCCTCTCCCCGCCGGTGGATCGCTCGGAACTTTGCATCTGCTTTTAGAGCCTAGTTCATTTGAGTCTGTAGTGCATTACTGGAGCTCTATGACTCATAACTCTTCGTATATGGCGTCCTTCCCTTGGCAGGGTTATGAGATGCCTCCATGCTATATGCAATTGTAGTTCATTCAATGTATTTAAATTACATTTTTAGGTTAACATGCAAAGTAATGGGGTCACCCTGATAGCTTCATCCTGCCAACTACCATCGGGACACACAGACCCATGGCAGTTTATCTTCACACCTGCTAATGGAAAGTAGGCTATTTCTGGTCTATCAATAAAGCTTCTGTGATTTCTGGTGTAAAGCCTCTTGTGTGGAACGTTTCTGTGGGACAGCCCACGGCTATCTGTGGCAGATTCAGCCACCTGCAAATCAGTATTTGGGAAATCTTTGTGCCTATACCAAACAAAATGTACATTATTCGCTAAGTAATATAATGACCATTCACAAAGCATTCATATTACACTCAGGACTCTAGGTCATCGTTTCCTTTCTGTCCGAAGAACCCCCTTAAATATCACAGCTGCAGAAATGCACTGGCAATGAGTTCTTTCCGTTTTTGTATGTCTGAAAAAAAGTCACCGCACCTTGATTTTTGAGAAGGATATTTTTAGTGTATAAAAGAAAATCTACTTGACAGGTTTTTCTTTTTCTTCTTGGCGCTTTTTGAAGAATTAGCTGAATTGTCTTGTCTCACATGAAATAAGAAGTTTGGGCATGTTGTATCTTTATTCCTCTATGTGTGATACATCTGCATTCCTGTGTGCTTTCCACACGTCCTGTTTAGCATGGGTTTCAATGGCTGGATTATGACATGCCTTGTTTTCCTTTATGATTATTCTACGTGGAAATGGCTCAATATCTTATTTTTTTTTGGTTTTTCAAGACAGGGTTTCTCTGTGGCTTTGGAGCCTGTCCTGGAACTCACTCTGTAGACCAGGCTGGTCTCGAACTCACAAAGATCCGCCTGCCTCTGCCTCCCGAGTGTTGGGATTAAAGGCGTGCGCCACCACCGCCCGGCGGCTCAATATCTTAGATGCATGTATTCACAGCATTCAGCAAACTCAGCAAACATCTGACTGTTATTTCATCTTTCTGTCTTCCACCCCTCCCCGTGAAAGTCTGCACTAGGTTTGTGTTCAAGCATATGGTACTGTCTCAGAACTTACTGAACCCTTCTTCATGTATTTTAGGTTTCTTTCTCCTCTCAGCTCCTGGGTCAGTTTAAATGCCATCTATTTCAGCGGCACAGATCTTTTCTTCCACATCATATATCTTCTTGTTAATTCCGTCCGTATTTTTTGATTTTGTATTTTTCTGTATTTTCTTTTTCCTTCTGTATTCTGTTTTTAAATTTCAGATAAAAAAACTTCAGACATTCATTTAAATTTTTAACAGCTTCACTCTTCATGTTACACAGTCTTCCTTCTCCTCCTCAGTGGAAGGTCACAGTTACGATAGCTGTTTGAACACTTGGCTACTGACTTCTTTGCTGTCATTTCTGGGTCTCCAGGCTGAGTTGGAAGATGTTTTCCTGCTGCTCCATGTCTAGTTAATTTTGCTCACTGGTTATATAGTCTCAATTTTGTATTGATGAGCACTGTATTTTAATTAGAGTAAAATTACTTATGTAATAATTTTATGCTTTCAAGACTAACTCCTTCAAGACAGAGGCAGAGAATCCTGTACTGTGGGGCTACTTCCTAGGTGATCTTTCTAGAACTCTCTGTCTATGGATGCAGGTGGTGTCCTTTATTCAGCCAGAGGAAGAGAAAATGATGTCTGGCCTTATCTGGACACTGAGATCCATTCATTTTATATTTCTGGTAAAAACCATTTCTGAGAAATTTTTTTTCTAGTTACTTTTTTCTAGTTCTCATTAGACTTTAGCCAGGTGTGGATTTCGGGAGGCCTTTCTTCATAGCCCCTTCCTCAGGATCACTGTCCCACAATCCCCTGGTCTGTTCTTCACTTCAGCTGGCCGGCCTGGCAGCTCTGCCCTCAGGATCACTGTCACACAACCCCAGCCGCCTAGCCCGGCTTGTTCAACTGCGCTGGTCTGCTCCTTCATTACAGCTAGGGAACCTGGGCCTGGCTGTCCCTCTGGTGCTGCAGTCTAGAAGCTGCCTCCTGCTGAGAGACTGAGAAAATGACTGTAGCCATTTGTTTCCCTTGAGCTGGGATTACAGGATCATGCTGCTCCCTATCCAGATTTCCGAAAATTATTGTCACAGGAAGGTTGTGTATGTTACAACTGTTGATAGCAGGGCAGACATTCCCATCAGAGTTCACCCACACAGAAATTTGACACAGAAAGGAAAATAAATTGAGTATACACTCAAAGGGAACAGGTCAACAACACACAGCACAGATTTGCAATATTGAAATGTATCCAATATGAAAAGGTTATTATTTTCCTTCTTAAAAAGGAATCCTTCCACAGCCTTCAGAGCCTCTGATACATAAACAGGCCTGTCTCTTCTACAGATAGCAATGATGGTATCAGAGTAAATTAAGTGATTAACTTATTCATTTGGCATCCTAACTGTAATTATCTTCTTTCTGTTATGCAAAAGACCAGCTAACTACAGATCTCTGAAGGAGGCAGAAGGGAGCTTAAATAAAAGATAGAATTCTTTGAGCATTATTCAGCTAACACTTGGAACATTTCATTAAAACACTCCATGCCTAGAGGTTACTGTCTTTAAAACAATAAAGTCAATGGGAAGAATGAAGATCCTCTGCAACTAGCTTAACGTCTTCCTTTAAAGAGTATGAAGCCCCTTGAAGCAATAAAATAGAAAAGCTTCTGGCAGCTCTGCATGGAATACACAAACCTTCATTATAATACTGCTTTGAAAAGAATCCCCAGGTCTCCCTCTTTCCCACACACTGGATTACATGTAAATGTTAGATGTCTCCGTTAGCAACCTAGAAGGACAATTACCAAAGTTTGTCAGGCTTAACAATAGGTCAAGAAAAAGCCGCTGGAAGAGAACCATCACCAGGGGCTTTTACAAGGAGGCGGCAGCACCAACTGCTCTCCAGAAACAGGCTTTTAGAGTGGCCTTGGCTCTCACTTCCTTATTACTAAAGTGCCACACCCACAGCGGTGTTGCCTGAGTGACCATGATGCCTTTGGCTCAAAAGTACACGGGATATTAAGGGGAGGTTAGTGCTTTTGGGCTATGCCTCCGGTGTTCCGCGGTAATCAGCTCCTCGAAAGAAGGATTGTGCTCTCACCACTGTCGTAGATGGTTAGCTGCCTCCGCTATTCTGTTTACTGATAATGTCTTTTGCTGTACTTGGCCAAACACGTAATTTTACCAGAGGACTCCTTGATGTCCCTGAAAATGATAATTCTGACTTTGGTATTAATACAGTACTCAAGATGCCTCCAGTGTTTCAAGCCGTTGTGCAAATTCTGGTCGTAAGCATTTAGAAATCAATAAGGAGAGTATTTTGGATGGGTTACAGCAACAGAAACTTTCCCTAAGTAAAAACTGATGATTTGGGGAAAACATAGATTAAGATCCAGTTGCTATTAGAAAATCTCCATTCTGGAAATATAGAAACTAGGAAAAGATTCCCTTACAAGATTAAGCATTCCA
>JAQHUG010000080.1:1427348-1498254 GCA_028555095.1 Dicrostonyx torquatus
AATTAGCCAATAAGAAGTTAGAGTTAATGGTCCAGGCAGTTTCTGTGTGATTATTTCGGGTGTAAGCTAGCCGGGTGGCCAGGACAAACAAAAGGCTCCCTCTCCTTGTAACAATAAAAATAAGCAAATTTTCTGTCCTGTTGTCCATCTGTAGCATTGTGGACATTCACAAAGGATCCTGTGTGATCCCCAAGCATCTGCTAACCCCTCCCATGCTAAACAAGGGCCCAAGGGGCTGAAGAGGTGGCTCAGTGATTAAGATCACTGTTTTCACAGAAGACCTGGCTTTGATTCCCAGCACTCACATGGAGGCTCACTACTGTTTAAAACTCCAGTTCCAGGGGATCCAATACTCTCTCTATGATCCTGATGGGCTCCAGACACACAGGTAGTACACAGATATACATTCAAACAAAACACAGAAAATAAAATAAAATGATTCTTTTAAAAACGGTGGGAGGAGGACACCTGAGCATGAGGGAAGAGACAAGGAGAGTACAGACATGGAACTGCCTGTGATGCCATGAAGGGGCTGCAACATCTGATCGGTATCCAGGATGTGAAACCTGGTAGTTAGGAAATACCAAGAGACATTCCTCTGACGCTCGAGTAACCATGGTCCTTGTTTCTAAACACGAAATAACACCAAGGACCTATGAAGACATGATGAACATGCTAGGTTTTCGTGGTTAACCTGAACTCACTAGACCCTTATCCCAGTTCCACATTCTTCTGTAATCCTCCCTTTCCCCTGATCTCCGACAGAACCACAAATGGGATATGGGTTATACATCAGTGAGCTGGGCTGGAGAGATGGCCCAGCAGGGAAAGGTACCTGCTGCCAAAGCCAAACAATCTCAGTTCAATCCTTAGAATGTACATGGCGGAAGAATGGAACTGATCCCCTCAAATTTTCCTCTGACCCTCAAATGCACATGTCATGCACATGCCCTTCCCCCAAAATAAATAAATATAATTTATATTTAAAAATAAGTTTACGTGTTGACTAAAAAAAAATCTGGAAATACTAAGATAAGGAAAAAAAAACAGTAAGACATAAAAAGGGATTTGCCAAAACTCACCATCAGAGGGCACAACCGTACTGCAGTAAGCAGCTCCCACACTCTGCCAGGAAGCCGGCCTCTGGTGTGCCTGCAAGACAAAAGTCAGGTCAACTGTCAGGGCGACTAATGTGAGACACGTGTGCCCCAAATAACACTAGCTTTTGACTCTGTAAGCACTGTGTATTCTCCGTGGAAAAGCTGAAAATACAACACAAGGAAACAACCAAAGAGATTCCAAGCATCCTACGGGCAACAAGCACTTTGGTGTGTTTCCACACCACAAAGAACACATACATGCAGATACATGCAGATAGGTACAGTATCAAATTGAACAAAATGAGAACCATGCCTGACAAATCATTTTTTTTAACCGACTTTTAAAAGCAATTCTGGCTGAGCACTATCCTTTCTAAATTTCCTTGCTTCTTCCCCGCTTAGATCTTAGGTCAGCACCTCTTTCTTTTATTTCATCAAAGAACAAGATGCACAGGCATTTACAGCATTTGAGTAGGCACTGGCCCTGGCTACTTATTAAAAACCTACACAGGCAACTTCAGTGTCTGAGCCCAGAGCATTAGAAGGAAACTACGGCCACACGCCTTTGCCACATATTCAAAGTACAGTGCCGCGGCTGTAAGTCCCGGACTTAAGTTATCAGAATTAAATTAGGTTAATTTAAGAGCACTGAATGCATTGCTATATCCTTCCTTGGTACCTTTGCCTTTCCCAGTCCCCAAAAGTATGATAGGAGGAAGACAGGAAGGCACTAAATAACTGAAACCCATTCCAAGAAAACGAAAACCATTTCCAATTCTGAAACAACGCACACCACCACGCAATTGTAACAGAAGACACATGAATCTCACCTCCTTCCACCAAAGACAGTAGGGACTGTAAATGAGAATGGCTCCCTAAGCTCTTGTGTTTGAATGTCTGTCCCTAGTTGGTGGAACTGTTTGTGAAGGATTAGAAGGTGTGCCCTTGTTGGAGGAGGGCTTTGAGGTTTCAAAAGTTCAAGCCGGACACAGTCTCTCATGGTGTCTACAGCTTGTAGGCAAGGTTAAAGGTTTGGCTCCTGCTTCACCTGCTTGCCACCAAGCTTCCCCAGTCCATGACGATCATGGACTAACCCACAGAGTTCTGTACGCAAGTCCCAATTAAATGATTCCTTTTATAAGTCGCCTTGGTCATAGTGTCTCTTCAGAACAACAGAAAGGTAACTAAAATGATAATATTTAGAAGAATGTAAAAAATGATTTAAAATTACTGGAGAGAAAGTTTGCACATTGTTTTGCCTTTCAGGTTTAAAATTTTGAGTCATAGGAGTGAATTTCAGTTGAATTTAAGAAATAAACACAGCTCCTCTCTCTCAGCAGCACGGCTATCCAACACAGTGAACAACCCATCTTCACCTGACCTCAGATGGCGTCATCATTTTCCACGTTAAATCTGTTCTGAACCTCTCTACTCTGTCTGGTGATCTACTGCTCGTGCCCTGGTGGCCATGCTGGGTCCATGTTCTATTTTTATGGCAAATTTTAGTATCTGCTATGTTTAGTCTTCGTGAGAACCAAATGAATGATACACACAAAGTATTCACAACAGTGCCTGGTATACAGTAAGGGCAGACCATGTTAATTCCCATGGGTGAGCACAGTGGAGACTATCATCCATAAGATTTCCAGTCTTTGTATCCAAGAATCTTTGTGTTTTGAGATGTTCTGATGAGATATTTGTATTCTGATTGCTGCTTTCTTGTTTTGTTTGTTTGTTGGTTGGTTGGTTTTGTTTATCAAGACAGGGTCTTTCCGTGTAGCCTTGGCTGTTCTGAAACTTGCTCTGTAGACCAGGCTGGTCTTGAACTCACAGAGATCCACCTGCCTGTGCCTCCCAAGTGCTGGGATTAAAGGTGTGTGCCACCACCGCCCAGCTGCTTTCTTCTTTCAAATAGTTTCCTTAGCAAACTAAAGCATGGTGATGCACACTGACAGTCCCAGAACCCGGGAAACTGAGGCAGGAAGATTGCAAGCTTCAGTTTATAAATGCTGGTTTTCATGACTATTTGGCTCCCTCTCTTCCCTTAGCTTCTTGAATGTCATTGCTGGGTAATGTTTACTCTAGCCCCACATGTAAAATATTGATCCAGCATTTGCCTCTCCTGATTGCTTCCAGGTGTATGCCCCTATCCAACACACTTAACTTTCCCCCGGGTTTTGGAAGATCCAATTCTTTTTGATAGATTATTTACTTTGTTTGTTGCTTTTATCCTCTGACCCATGGGCCAGAACTTCTGATTGGTTCAGTCATGGAGGACAGTGCTTGTGAAATAACAAGTCCTTATCAGATAAATGCTAAGTCTTGATAACTATAGCTTGTATAAGATATACTTTATGTTAAAACATAAACTCTAGTATGAGTACTGAGGCTTTTTATGTCTTTCTTTGTTTAGTTTAGTTCAGGTGACAGTTACCTACTTACCTACCAGCTTGTCTCAACCCTTATCATATGATGCCCTTGCTGGGATTTTCCTTGATGACCACCATTGGCGGCTGCATGAAAGCAGGCGTTTATACAGTTTTGGTCCTTCATTCTCCTCCCCACACTGCGGAGAGGAGACTCAGATTCTCCTCTGTGGATATAAACTCCACATTTGTTTTCATCTTAATTCTGTCGATTAATGGGCTCCATGCTCGCTGCCGATTCTGTAGCTACAGTTTCTGCTTTTACTGATCCGACAACCAAACTTCTCCCTGCAGAAGAGCTCATGAGAGCTGAATTTTCTGAAGCCTGACATATTAATTCCTGAACTAATCTTTCCTGGAGGACTTGGTAAAGTACTAAATGTTGCCTTTGGGGAGTCTGGGGCCAGCCACCGGCTCTGGAGCACAGTGCTCGTCTGGCTTTGCTGGGGCTCTGTAGCCACAGGTGTGGCCTCCTGAGGTCTTTCCATACACCTGTTCAACCTTTGCCAGATCCGGCGGTCTCTGTACAGCATGCTTTGAGACTGCTCCCCGGTCGTGTTGAAGATGAAACTGGAACTCGCTTTCTCACTCTACTTCCATTCTATATGGTGTGAGAAGAGAAAGGAGGAGCTGTTTCTGCTACCCAGTGACTTTGACTGTAACCATCTATGAACACATGGAAGGACAGAGCAAAGGGGGAGGAGAACCCCATGTCCCCATCACTCACTACAGCAGATACCAACATTTTGTCAAAATCAGTTTATCCAGGCCCACCTCATTTGCTTTCTTCTAACCCGAGTCAGTCAGTCCCTTCCTCCCCTTTCTCTCCTTCCCAGACCCCTTCTCTGTCTCTTGATATATAGGAAATACAGTCCCATACAGTCAAAGCTGGCTGAAATTTGCTATGTAGTCAAGACACATGCTGAACTCCTGATCCTCTCGCCCTCCTCTCTACCTCTCAAGTGCTGGGTTCATAGGCATGCAACATCATGCCTCACCTCCATCTTAAAAGACACCGAACTATCAAAACCCTTCACCTGAAAAGAGTTCAGACGATGTTTGCTGGAACACTGTAGAAGCTAGAAGCCCTCTATCTCTATGACTTTATAAATTATCCTCAGCAATAGTTTTTTTGTTGGGCATCAACAGTACACGACTGGATGATTTCTGCTAGATGCTACAGAGCATGGTTGGCTGGCTTTGCCACCTCTTTTTGTAGAGCTTTATTGGAACACAGTTGGGCTCACTCATACCCACAGCTTTAATCTACCATCTCTCTGAACAACGGAATCCAGAAGCTGCGTACTGGTGAAATAGCTGAGTAACTGCAACAGAAAGCACAGGTCTTAGAAATCTAAAGTCTACAGTCTACATCCCGTCCCCGAAGAGAAGCTTAAACAAAGCTTGCTATAACAAAGCTTCTGTCGTGTGGGGCTAACTGTCCACGCCACTTCTAGAGAGACACTGACAATCACAACTAAAAATGTGTTCAGAGACAGGGTTGCACTGATGGCCTCAAACTCCTGGACATATGCCACCCTCTTCCTCAGCCTCCCGAATAGTGTGACTTACAACCTCCACATTCAGGCTCTTATTTATTAAACAGTCCTGGCACAATACACATCCTTATTTTTCTTTAAGCTGTTTCATGGTTACAGTCCAATGAGACTAACATAAATAAAAATGATTTTGTTCTAGCCATTTATCCTTAAAATATGGTAACAATACAGAGAAAAACAAGCAAAGCAAAACAACCAGGAAATGGATAATGGATGTTCAATACCAAAGAAGAACTACTATCCATCCTACCCCATCCCACACCCTCGTATCCTGTGGTCCCCAAAATTAGAGATCTGTGTTGTATCTTTTTATTCTTCATATGTCACAATAGTAAGCTTTTTAGTTTTTTATTTTCTTCTAAAGTAGCAAGCATTTAATAAATATTTGGCTGACACTAACATTTAAAAAAACACATCAAGAAGTTTGTTGGGAGCAAGATATGATGGGTGTATAACCATAATACCAGCACCTAGGAGATTGAGAGACAGGAGTTCAGGGCTAGCCTGGGCTACCTGAGACTCTGCCTCAAAAACAAATCAAACAAAACAAACAAAAACAAAAACAAAAAAACAGAAGCAAAACCCAAAACAAACCATGAGCTTGTTAGGGGTGTGGAAGAGTGCAAACTTAGCATGCATCTTGGGTTTGGGTCTCAGTTCTGCAAACAAAACAAAACCTCAGCAAATCAACCAGCCAACAAAGGAAACAACAAACAACAACAAAAAAAATTAAAAAAAGAAAGAAATTTCAACAACATATTGGGCAAACAGTGCATATTATTTATGTATTTAAATTTCATAGGCAGAGACCACAATCAAGGTGAAGAGAGTCCTTAGAAGGCATAAAAATACCCAGAATAGGGAGAAGTCTCTAGATAGTGTTAATGCCAGGTAAAGAGACACAGCCCCTTGCAAAGGAAACCTAAGTTTTTGTTTTTAATGAAGGGAAGTCCACATTTTTGATAAGTAACCCAGAAGTGTCAAAGACAAGCAGATGTTTGTAACTAATATCAGGGATGCATGCAGCTCACTGCCACCTGTGCTGCAATGAGCTCCCTTTAGCCTTCGTCCCGGAAGAACAACACCCAGCAGCATCAACTTAGACTCCCAAATGCCGTAACATTATTTCCCCAAGTCATAGGACTCAAACTAATTAAAAACTTTCAGTATTGAAAAGAGACACTTAATGTCCTCAGATCCAATTATTCAGCCCAACTTAATGCTTACTTTCGGGTCCCTTATTGCTAACATAAATTAACTTTCCCTTCATTTACCTTTCACAGTCAGAAGAGCAGCCCTGCCAGTCAAGAAGACACTAAGAGTCTAAACAACCTGCCGACAGCTCCAAATAGTCACAGCCAATTAGACAGGAAGGGGAAGGAGGAGAGAGAGGGAGAGGGAAGCAGCAGTAAGGTTAGTTTCATTCCCAGCACAGCTCAGTTTAAGATCTTTTTGAAAATTTTTTTTTTTTTTTATTTTTTGGTTTGTCAAGACAGGGTTTCTCTGTAGCTTTGGAGCCTGTCCTGGAACTCACTCTGTAGACCAGGCTGGGCTGGAACTCACAGAGATCTGCCTGCTTCTGCCTCCCGAGTGCTGGGATTAAAGGCTTGCACCGCCACCACCCGGCCTGAGAGGACTGGGTCTTACTTATTAGGAAACAAATACCTGATACCCACAGCAAAGCATACTGCATTAGTGGTGCCGAGAGCTTTCGTCCAGAGCTGAAACTTGGTCAGACAAAGCTTCACTGTGCCACAAGTCTAGATCTCTCACACTCTATGACCAGAGTACCCAACAGGCTGGGGAGCTCAGTGAACAAAGCACTTTGCCTCCTAAGGACTTAACCCAAGTTTGAGCTTCAGAGCCAAAGTAAAAGCCCTAGAAACCATTTTTTTTTCTTGTTGTTTTTGTTTGCTGTTTTGTTTTGAAGCCACAGTGCTTGGCCTTAAACAGAATGGGACATTTTTCACTGACTCTGAAGCCCAGGGAATAAGGATGAAGAGGGGACTGGGGGATGGGGATTAGTGCAGTGGCTGCTGTTTTCCAGACAGAATATAAGCACTGTGATCAGGATCACTTGCTAGCTGTGACTGTCTGCATTCTTCCCTCAGTAAGAGGAGGAGAGTGAGGGATGGAGGGAGGAGAAAGGAAGGACACAAAGGTAGGAGAGGGCCAGCTGGGAAGGGAGGTTGGTGTGAGTAGAAACAGCATGAGAAAGGGTAGGAATGTAATCATAATGCATTATATACAAGTATGGTAGTACATTGTTATAAATGTATTTTAAAGCCGGGCATTGGCGAAATGTGCTTGTAATCCCAGTGCTGGGGGAGGCACCGGAAGAACCTGGAACCTGCCGACATCCACACTGTTAAATTCCAGGAAGGGAGTGAGCCTGTCTCAAAAAAAAAAAGGTAGATGGTGCCTGAAAAACCTTGGGTGACACCCAAGATGGTCCTGTCACACATATACACACGCACACACGCACGCACACACACACACACACACATACACACACACGCACTCACACTCCAGAGTTTATGGGCACACTATAATTAACTATAAAAAACTACTGTGGTGGCTTCCAGCAAAGTAACAATGTCCGCGATCTGGAGCTGGTTTTTTCCATGTTTCTCTGTCGACATAATAAAACTACTGAAGCATCACACTGGCAACAGACTTACCACGTTCAACCAAAGCACCAACCCCAGCACTCGGTTCTCAGAGCTTGAGAGCCGACAGCAGGGATGACCCTGGAGTGAGAAGACTAGGACCCAGAATCTCAATGCCCAACACGACCTTTGCTGACTAGTTCACATTTTCAGGCTGAGGGCCAACACTTGAATGACACGTTGTATTTGCACTTCAGTGTTCTATGGAAACAGAAACTCACAGTCCTTCATCTCCTTAAGGGATGTGCCTCTTACTGGGAGCAGCGGGAAGTACAGTGCAGTTTCCAAAGCACAAGCGTCCGCACCCTGAAATCTATGTAAGGTAAACCCACACTATGTGAAAGGCAGAGGGTCCAGGGTCTCCAGAAATAAGTACACTGAACTGCATGACATATTTTGCTCTTCCAGTAATGAGGAGACGAAGTGTCTGGTGCAGTTTAAGTTGGTATTCATATTTATGATGTAAAACATGCATCATGCTTTAGGATCAGAAAATTACCCATCCTTTGGTTATTTAAAATTATTATTAAACTTTATTCCACATGGACTAATGTTTCTCCCACTAGATCATTGTGACTTCATAGAAGAAGTCATGGTTCAATGTATATGCCTTTAATTTCCAAGGCAACTTCACACATCTAAAACACGACCACAGCAAGGCCTTCTATGAACTCTTTCAGCATCAATTTTCTAAGAGATTAAATCTATCATATGAAGTGACTTAAAAATACTTGTTCATGGGGGCTGGAGAGATGCGGCAGCAGTTAAGAGTGCTGACTGCTCTTTCAGGGGACCCAGGTTTGGGTCTCAGCATCCACACCAGGCTCACAACCACAGGTATCTCCAGCTCTGGGGGACCCAGTGCCCTCCTCTGGAGTCCTCAGGCTCCTGCATACAAGCAGTGTATATAACTCACAAGGAACCCCCCCAACACACACACACACACAGAGAAAAATAATAAATCTTTTAAAAAACGTCTTAGCTGGGACCAGAATGGTGATGCAAGCCAATGTTCCCAGTACTTGGGAGGTAGAGGCAGGAGAATCTAGAATTCAAAGCTAGCTTTGACTATGTAGTGAGCTAGAGGGCAGTCAGAGCTACATGAGACTGCATCTCATACAAATGAAAAAGGGCAAAGAGCTCTTGTTTTTATTTTGAACAGCAATTCTGTTCTCTGTAGCTAAGGGCGACTTTGAATTTCCTGTCCTCCTGCCTTCACCTCGCAAACACTGAGTCTAGGACACGCCTTGCCACCCCTGTCATTTGTGGTACTGGCACGGAAGCCATGGCTTTGTACATGTTAGGCAACCACATTTACCAGCCAAGCCACATCCCCAATCTTTCTTTTATTATTTTTAGGTACACCACACCTTCCAAGTCCTTTTCCTTTAGAACTTTCGCACACTGTTCCTAGATTCCGCCCATACTCCTCTGCCTCATCACGCCGCATTCTAGTTTACCTGTGACTGACTCCCCTTTGGGATCACAGTCGGCCAGGAAGGTTGCATTAATCTCTTTACATATTGGTGCCTCTTGGTATACCAGGACAAAGTAGAAACTTCATAAATATTTCTTTAACTGAGTTGTAGTGCTTTCTTTTTTTTCATATTTCAGCTTCTCTGACAAGCTTTCTAACTTGGCTTTGTACTCTACTCTTTCCATGGGGAATTATTACTGATGTTTTATTTTTACTGCCAAGGGATTCTGAGAAATGAGAAGAAATGATGGTTTCTACAGCATTTGGGGGGTATTTAGAGTATTTTGTCACCTATATATTAAAGGTGTGTTTTAGTTTTGGTTGCTGAAGGCGCATTTCATGTTGCATTGAGGTGATTAATAACTATACTGTTATTATTTTTAGACAACAGAATACCCAACCATGAAATCATTAAGGAACTAACTGTCACATAATAACTAGCATTTACACCTAATAACCATATATACAATTCAAAAGTAAATCAAACCAGAATATGATTCATTAGATTGAATAAACAGACCCAGTATTTAAAAAATGCTTGTACTGAGAATGTAGATTGGGATGCGTTGTGCTGCTCTTTTTGACAGTTCTACTTGGCAAAGGAACTTGAAACTGTGGTTCCCTCTGTGTTACCATTTAAGTCTGTGACATCTCTAGTCACTGGCGCAATGGTACTGAGAGACAGCTGCATCTAAATTAGCACACCAAGACAAAGCTTCTTTCTCTGATGTGGCTTAAAGTTAGAGAGATACAAAGAATTTCTGAGAGTTCCTCATTTTGGACCGAGGGCAGGAACACAGGGTTAATTACACCATCCTCTATACTCTATGTTTTATAAAGTGCAGTACTGTGGAATATTCTGGAAGTACCCTTTCCTATTTTGGTGATGCCTTGGGCTGTGAGAACCTGTGCTGTTCCTAACAGCTAGTCCCTGCACCTGTAGCATCGGCGTCATCCGGGAGCTTGCCAGAGACAGAGACTCCAGGTCCCACCTCAGCCTTTCTGCACTGTACAAGGTTACTAGGACATTCTGTGTAGTCCTGTGTAGTAGCTCTCTCGGTGCGGTATTCTCAGACCCGAACCTCTCTCACTTACCAAGACCCTGGCAGAAGCAACTGAGTTTCATAGAGAGACCATGTGATACGATGGAAACAACACTGCAGAGAGCTCAAAAACTAAATTCTTGCTTCACGTCTAGTTCCGTGACCTCGAACCAGACTTTTTGCTCTGCAAAATGAATAGATCTGAGCAGACATTGTGAGGCTTTGCAACCCTGAGGGTCATGAGTTTGTGAAGACAGAGAGCAATGGGTTCTTTCCTGACATGTAGCACATACGATGAAGCAATTGAGGGAAATGATTTAATGGTTTATGTAGCTGGGAGAAAGGGTTCAGAGACTGGGCCTGAGTGACGTATCATGGCCTTGTCTCTCCAGCACTTTATATGGAGCCAGCACAGCAGCGCGGCCTCTTTCATTTTCACACTTGAATTCTGGAAAATGCACAGTGGTGAATAACTTAGGCAGTGGGTGGCTGCTATTAATAATCCCCTCCCCTCTCCCTTTGTTCTTGAATACAGATAAAAACACAGGTAACAAAAGAGCTCCAGAGACGAAAACAGCTTCTACAGTTTGCACAAGAGCGAGAGAATGTTAGTGTTCTTATGAAAAGCACGGTTAAAATGTTTAGAGGTAAAGGATTGGGGGGGGGAATAAAACCAATATGCATGTATACATGTGAATGCACATATGTAGAGAAAATAAAACTAACATGCATGTGCATATGTGAATGCATATATGTAGGGAAAATAAAGTAAATGCAACATATTAATAACATAAATCTAGAGACATAAGACTACATGCAGAACAGACGACAGGCGAGAGTTCCTGCACGGTAATAGTTCTGCTTCAACATCCCTTCCGTCTACTCATTACTTTACCGTTTAAAAACACGATCAACGCACTGTCAACCTCTCCAGTGTGGCTATCCCACAGCAACGCCACCAGAATGTACACAGTCATTAAAGAGAGACTTTAAAACGTTTGCTATTAATACCCGGGCTTCAGAAAACACATCGAATTCGATGAGTTCTCTTCCTTTGCTCTGAGGTTAGCTAAGTGGATTTATTTTATTTTGCTGAGTTGAGCTTCATATAGCTTGCACACTACTAAAAATGATCACAAAAAGGTGGTTATTACAAGTCTTACACATCGTCACAGCATACGGTAGAGGGGTGAGCAGACAAGGCTTTTCAGATGGTTTTCATATGTAATCGAAAGCCCAACTCACAATGGCCCTTTGGTCATTCTGCCTGAAGCCAGCTGCTCTCCACTGATTGGCTAGACATCATGAGGGGACCAATCTCTCAGCAAACAACTGTAACCACAGCCTCACCATCTGAGACGGACAGAGGCTCAGTTATATATCGATAATTACTCTTGTTACAAACATCACTACCATCTTCACTTTGCAAGAATTACAGTTAGGAAATGCTAATTTCATAAGATTCACTTAGTACCAAAACTATCCGTTGATTTAAATATGAATAAATCTCAAACAATGTATAGCAAAAATGTAAACTATAGAGTATGTAAATTACAGTACTTTATGAATTAACATACAAATGCATACATTATTATTTTATCCTTCATGGATATATAAATATATATACAATAACATGGATATGTGAAGATGGTGACTATTAAAACCTATGGAGATGGTACATCGTTTTTACAGTAAGCAACTCTGGAGAGGAAGGTTTGGAAACTGGGGGTGGGCGCACAATTAGCTTTGACCATACTGTAATATTTTCTGTGATGGTATTAAATGTCAACAGGCTCTAAAGTCACCTGGGAGGTGCTGTCCAGTAACCATGGTGGGATATCTACATTAAGGTTAATGTCTGTGAAGTATTATCTCGATTATAATAACTAATGTGGGAAGCCCCGTCTACCTGGGTAGAACCACTCTCCAGGCAGGAGTTTCTGGACTTGATAAAGTGGAAAAAGCAAGCTGTGTGCTAGCATGCATGCGTTCACCGCTCTCCTGCTCCTTCTTATTTAATGTTTTTCCTACAATATATTTTGATTATATTCTTTCCCCCCTCCAACTCCTTCCAGAGCCTCCCCACCTCCCTACCCACTCAGCTTCATGTTTTCTCATTCTCATTTTCAAAAACAAAAATAAACAAACAAAACTCAATAAGACAAAACTCAAATGGCAGATGCAGTATGACCAGCTCCCTTCCTGTGCCATGATGGACCCAATTCTGTGAGCCCCAGTAAACCTTCCTCCCCTGTGTTTCTTTCCTTCCCAGCACCATGATGGACCCTGGTCTGTGAGCCCCAGTAAACCTTCTCCTCCCCTGTGTTTCTTTCTCAGAGTATTTTATCACGCAACAGGAAAAGAAGCTAAGGCATTATCCTTGGCTTTAAAAAAATTTTTTTGAAGCAAAGCTAGACAAAATGTGAATATTTAAGGGTGATAAGAATAGAGTTATTATACAACCCTTTGTAAATTATAAACGTAATTTCTAAACTGGCTGTAAAGCACTGCCTAGCTTTCAGAGTCTTCACTGACTCTCTCTGTGCACACTAAGAGAAGCAGAAGACCTAGACAGTATTAGAACCTTTTCATCATCCCCACAACCTGACATCCATTAGACACTATTTTCTGCTTGTCTCTGCTCCTAGCCCTTAACAATCGCTAACCTACTTTCTGTCTTCATGGATTTGCCTGTTCCTGACATTTCATATAAGCAGAGGGACACAGGATGTGGTCTTTTTCTGAGTGACTTTTACTTAGCAGCACAATGTCTTCAAGACAGAACTACATGGCATTGTGTGCCTGTACTTCAATCTTTTCAATACCAACTAATGCACCATTGCATGGAGATACAGAATTCTTTTATCAGTGGGTGGACAATGGGGTTGGTTTTGCTTTCTGGCTATTAGGAATAGTGAATGCTTCCATGAATATTCATCTGCAAATCTCTGTGCTTTGCCATTTTACATTCCCACCTATGGTGAAGATTCCAAATTTCCTACATCCTCATCAATACCTCTCACTGTTCGTCTTTCTTATGGGGTCTTCCTCAGCGGATGTGAATGAGTATCTCACTGTGGACCTCATTTCCTGCTCCCAGGTGACAATGATGCTTTGCATCATTTCAAGCACTTAGTAGCCATTTTCACAGGAGAAATGTCTGTTCTGATCTTCTGGCTGCTCTTAAAATCAGGTTTGCTTTTTAAAGTTCAATGTTTGCTTTGTAAGTTATGTTACTCTAGAAACTTTTGCGTGAACTTAAGTTTATTGGCAACAAGTTATTCTATCCAATTTTATTTTCCAGTGCTGGGTACCAAACCCCAGGTTCCACGCCCTACTGCTCAGCAGCATCCTGAGCTACCTTCTTAGTGGCTGTAGGATCTGTAGTGATAACCCTCTTTTCCATTTTTAATACTGGGAACTATGTGTACTTTTAATTTCCTGGTGTGGTTATTATTTCTCCTTTGATACACATTTCAAATATTGGAAGATTTCCTGGAGAAAATGATTCATTGCCCTAGCCAGTGATTTCCTCTGTGGTTAACAGAAAATGCTATATGACTTCAATCCTTCAGAATTTATTAACATTTGCTTTATGGACCAACTTGAGGTCAATTTCAGAAAATATTCCATGTGTACTTGAAACAGGAAGAACTCTACAGAAGTTGGATGTGGTATTACCGTGGCTTTTAATAGCAGATGATTGAAAGTTGGCTTAGTGTGTGTAAAAGAGACAGTTAAAGAGCTTAAGGTGTTTCTTGGCTGAATTGAGAATTATTCAACCTCGGCAAAGCTCTTCTTTAATAAGCTGCTGTGAAGAATGTCCCTACTATAATATGTTGCCCCCTCAAAGTGAAAAGCAGAAAGGCATGTTTGTTTCCTTTCCTGTGTGTGCATGTTGTGTGCATATGTGTGTGTAAGTATGCATGATACGTGCGTGTGTAGGTATGCATGTGTGTGTAGGTATACATGATGTGTGCATGTGTAGGTATGCATATGTGTGTGTGTGTGTGTGTGTGTGTGTAGGTATACATGATAAGTGTATGTGTGGAGGCTACCCTCTCCACTCTGTCTCATGCACTGAGACAAAGTCTCTCACTGATCCTGGGGTTTGCTGTGTTTTGGCAAGCTGACAGCTAGCAAGCCCTGGTGCTCATCCAGTCCCTATGCCCTTCTACCCCGTGTTAGAGTTATGGGTGTGACGCTACTCATAGCTTTAAAAAATTCTATGTGTTTGTGCCTTGAGTATATGTATGTGCACCGCCTGTGTGCAGGTGCCCAGAGGCCAGAAGAGGGCATTGGATCCCCAGGAACTAGAGTTATAAGTGGCTGTGAGCCTCCTGATGTGGATGCTGGGAATTGAATCCACGTCATCTTCAAGAACAGCAAGTGGTCTCAACCAATTAGTCATCTCTCCAGCCACTAAGGGTTTCTTATGAGTGCTAGAGATCTGAGCATAGGTTCTTAATGTTTGTGCAGCAAATTCTCTTACCTGCTGAGCCATCATCTCTCCAGCCCCATGTTTGTTCCCTTTTATGACAAAGTCCTATTTCATGTTAAGAATTCAGACACGCACATTAATCTTGTTCAGATTAATACAGGATGAAAAGATCAGACTAGTTTTTCCAATCTGAATTGAAAAAGGATCTCACTGTGTAGCCCAGGCTAGCCTTGAACATCCAGTCTCCCTCCTCAGCCCCTCTAGTGCTGAACTGCAAAGATTCATTACCATGCTTAGCTTAATCCAGCCTTTTAGAAGAAATGCACATTATTCAAAACGTTTCTCACATACAATTCAAAATATTTAAACACCAGATGAAATTTAAAATTAGCCAACTACTTCACTACATTTTATATCAAGAGAACACTTCATTAGGAAAGTGTCAATCTTTGTATCTCATGCAGATTTTAGGAACCAAATGTTTAGTGTCAAAAAAACTTAAGCCCTAATAGCTTTGTCGAAGATCTTTGCTCCCTTTCTAGGCTGTTTCCCACAGTACAGGAAGACGTCTCCTCTCAGAGATGGCAACGATGACCAGGAGGTAGAAAGCTGACAGAAAGGGGTGATGTTAGAGATAATGGATTCTAGAAACAGGACTGATGTGTGGAGTCCACGTTCGGTGTCAGTACTGAGTGACAAGGTTGACTGCCGCGTCAAGTCTAATATCATGTCACCATTGGGGGAAAAATTCCAGGAAAGGAGTATATAGGGGTCACAACAGGAAATAGTTACTGACCTAAACACCACTACCCTCATGTTGTAGCCCACTAAGAAATTCTACCTGGATGGACGAAGAATCCAGAAGGCTGTCTACTGGATCATTTTCTGCAATGCAGCAACAGCCGCTAAGCTCCTTTCTCAAAGGAAGGCTGGAGCAACCGTGACAAATGAGACAAGTCACCCAAACAGCTGTCTGGTAGCTTCAAGCACAAGGTCCAAAATAAAAGAGACAGCCAAACATTATATTTCTGTCCATAAATTAAGTTAGGCAGTCTGTGAGTACGATTTGTCTAATAGGAGAATCAGGAAAATGAAGGATTAAAAGTCAAACAGATCCTGTGACATGCGACAAATAATCCCTTATGCATTACAGACAAAACCCTCCTGAATATTCAGGAGTTATAGAAACAAAATCATAAAGCACGGGGCCAGTGAGACGGCTCAGCAGGTAAAGACACTCATCACACACACCTAAAGACTTGAGTTCAATATCCAGAACCCCATGGTGGAGGGAGAGCCAACTGCTTATTGTTATCCTCTGACCTACACACGTGATGTATGCACAAACCACACACACACACACACACACAGGATGTAAGTATTATACACCTGCACAGCACAGATGAAAAGCATTTTTTAAAACATTTTATTCAATAATATATACTTTTAAAATAATAATATGTAACTGTCCATCATGCCATATACTGCCCCATCCCGTCTGTGGAGTCTGTGGTCAGCTAGTCCTTGGGATCTGCTGGAGCAACAGGCAGCCATGGGACGGGCCAAGGGCATGGGGAGCAACAGTAACCAAGAACCATTTTTGCATACCCTTCACATTTCCCATGCTTTCTGGGTCGGGAGGAAGTCAACAAGAAGCCAAAGGCATGTGGACCTTTTACATTCGGAAGTGAGGTCTGATTTACGGTGGTGGGCTGCCCTTCAGGTGGTCTAGTTCGTGCTCGCCAAGCCTCCACCATTGTGTGTCTGCTCTCGGGACGTGACCTCGCTACACGCGTTAAGACGTTTGATTTTGCTCTTGTTCTGCTTAGGGAAAAGTATGAGGGAAAAACATTTTTGAAGCTTATGGAAATGGAAAGTATATGGAGCACTTGTTGACACACTGCCACGGATGAACGCTGCCTATCCTGTCAGAAATACAGACTACTCACTGTCACAGAGTAAGTGGCACACATTTCCCCCTCGGTCTTGTCAGCAAGGAAGAAATGTATTCCTCATTTAGGCAAGCCATAAAACAACACTTTCCATAGGCCAACAACTCTGTCTCACTTGCTTTTTCAGCAGACTGCCTGGTTCTGAGAGGAATGTCCTTCTGAGGAGACTGGATGTTTTAGGGATGAAATGTCAATGATGTCTCTCAGAAGGCTGGTGTGTGGGTGTGGTGGCAGCGGTGGCAGCAGCGGTGGTGTGTGTGGGGGGGACACAGACGGACTAGATGTGCTGGCAAAACGTTAACAAGTGCACACAGGTGAAAGAATCTTAGATATCGACTGGATTTTTTTGTCGATGAGAACTGTTTTCAAAATAAAAACTTAGGAAGGAAAGTTCCCATTGGAAATCCAGAAGTGCCAAGGCAGACAAGTTGCTACAGCGAGGAAGTGTGCGCGCTAACTTTACGGTATTGCAGCGTCTTGGCAGGGCGTCCCCTGACTCCCATTTCAAGGGAAGAGCGTGCTAGCATTTGACATCATTAGCTATAATAGTTAGTATGCTGGTGGAAAAGGGAACGAAAGAAATAGGAGTAGCAGCAATTAATTAAAAGACTAACAGTTTGTCTTAATTGTGTGTGAGCCATGTGTGGGCAGAGGTCTTAATTCTTATTTAAACCCGAGCCTCAGAAACAGGTTCTTCAATTTGGGGACACACTAGGACCATAAACACACCTCGACAGTGCCTGACCAGAGGGGAGAAAGGCAATGTCGTCTCTCACTATGTGAGGCTGGCAGAACCGTGAGAACCATGATGGACGATTTGCTGGTGGCACTGGTCCGGGGAGCTCACTCAGCTCCATCACCCTCGGCTAGTGTGGCATTGAATGTTTCTACCTGAAAGCGCTTGTCTCCAATGCCTATGTGACGTTACTCCAAATGCAAACATACAACTGAGCTTCAAACACGTGAGACACAAAGGCCTGGTGGGCAGCTGATGCCATCTTTCCAGACCCCAGCACTCACTGCCTCCTCCTCAAAGTGTACAGCTTGCCACAAAAGCTGTCTCCTCCATGGAGCTCTTCTTGCCAGCTGTTCACAGCCAAGGGGAAGATGACCCAGCTCCCTTTCTGCACTGATCTTGAGATGTTAGTCACCCTCACTTCATGAATGTGATGAACTGCTTCTCTGAAAATCTTTCATGTCATCCAATATCCAGAAGTTTTTAAAAATATTTTTTGCTTGTCCAACAGAAGAGGACATTATTGGAAGACAATAAAGTTCAAAGTGAAGGCTGCTTACATGGTGGGCTAAGGTTTCTATAAAAGGAGGATGAGGACCACTAAGTGTTAGATTACCTTTATTTCCAGGGCGCATCGAGGGGTGCTAAGCTTAGTGTCACTAACACTGAGGCTGCACCCTGGCCTCTCTGCTCCCTTATTTATAGCTTGACAACACAAGGACTTGAGGATTCTCCCCCTTTAGAGTCACACTACCAGAATGCAATCATTGATTTTTCACTGACAATAGTAGTATGTAAAACCTGGCCGCCTCTAATCGGGGGTTGCTAAGGGTGTTTAAACTTTTACAATGGAAATCATGGAAGTCAAGAAGGGCGAAGAAGGGCTGGAGAGATGACTCAGTGGTTAAGAGCACTGACTGCTTTTCCAGAGGACCCAGGTTCAATACCCAGCACCCACATGGCAGCTCACAACTGTCTGAAGATCCAGTTACAGGGGATCGGACACCTTCACACCAATGCACATAAAATAAAGTTAAATAAACCATAAAAAATATTAAAAAAAAAGAAGGGCGAAGAATGTCAGTGGCTTCTGAGAATAGTACTTGCTTCTTTATATTCATAGGGAAATTAGCATTATGTACATTAAGAGCACCACAGAACATGAGAGGCTTGGTCACAGGTGGCCTATCGCCTCCCACTAATTCACCTGGAAGCCCATGGAAATCTTCATCAAGTCACAGAAAAAAAACAACAACAACAACAACAAACAGTGGCCCGGAGGAACTTTCTGTTCTAAGTCACATTTTGCAAATCCATTATAGCCAGCGCAATGGTTTAATTACAAGCAGTCGATGCCTTCCACGTCCCCTATTATTTTCCTGTTGTTTAATTCCGTTCCAAGAGAGAAACTGAGCACTTGCCGACTTTGCATATTTCCAAACAGCCTCTCTCCACTTCACAAATTCTAAAAGAAGTTCTCCACATCTGGAGGCTAGTTAGCACCAGATTGCATTTTGTTAAGGTGTGAGAGTACATGCCAGGCTACTCATTAAATGTTCATTTTCTGTGGGATAAAAATCTGAGCTCCCTGGGTCACTGACATCCATTAAAGTTTCCACTAATGTATCATTATCAATTTAGCAATGTGAAATATTTCCAGCTTTTCCTGGCACTGTGGGTCTATATGTCATCTAGAAACAGAAACAGCATTGTATTCTTCTCATGAGCATTATAGTCACCATTTAATAACACTTGTATTCAAAGCACTAACAATTCTATACTCAAAAATGGGGTTACTGCAAGCAAAGTCTGAAGAACTGACTCACACCCTTAGCTATGGCTTTCTTGTATACCATAGCAAGCGGATTCTAATAAGAATGTGGCAAGAAGGTGAGCCTTGTGGTTCAGGCTGAGATGTAGCACTCGGATAAGCTCAAGGTCCACCCATGCTATTGGATGAGCTCAAGGCCAGCCTGGGCAACTTAGTCACAAATAAAGCTTAAAAGGAAGGAAGGTGGGGCTGGAGAGATGGCTCAGTGGTTAAGATGACTGACTGTTCTTGTAGAGGTCCCTGGTTCAATTCCCAGCACCTACATGGTAGCTCACAATTGTCTGTAATACTAGTTCCAGGGGACCCAACACTGTCACACAGATATACATGCAAGCAAAACACCAATGCACATGAAATAAAAATAATTTAAAAAAAAAAGGAAGGGAGGCTTTAGAATACAGCTCAGTGGTGCCTAACATGAATGAGGCTCAACCTTTAGAACTGGACAAAAGAACACAAAGGAAAGAAACAGGAGAATCCACCCCTCTCACTCCAGGGAAACCTTAGCCATAGTACTTCCTCTTCCTGGAATGGGTACCGAACAGGCACTTGCTTTGAATAGAGAGGTCTTGTGTTTGATACAACAGGAATTATGGAAGCAGCAGCAGCAGTAACCAGAAACTATTCTCTAGGACACTACAGTATTTTCAGAATGTGCACCAGGGGAGGAATAACAAGACATTGACCTTATTAAGTAACAATAAGTAATTATAAAGTCACCAGTAACAAAATAGAAAAAAATGTATCAGCAGTAAGTTGGCTGCACACCACTTCTTATTAGTAATTAGGTTGTAACTATTTAAGCAATGACATTATGTTTCCATTCCTCCTCACTTGTATATAAACATGCTGGTCTTCCTGGCTGCCCAAAGAGCTCTTTGGCCGTTAAGTTCAGCTACCTTGCTAAGGAATAACTTTGCTCTGGTCATTCTGTGTGAGCTGTTTAAAACACACCAGCAGGCTACAAAGGAAGGGTCTTTAATCACTGACCCCAGGAAGCCAGAGGAAGTCCTGCTGTGCCGCAGAGACCACAGTATAACTGACTAACCCCCACCCCCTGTCTATTTTTAAAGTTTTTTTTCTTTAATTGTTGTGGAACACTGTCTCTGTGCATGGCAACGGTTGTCTTGGAACCAGAGCAGCTATGATCACTAAGATGAGACCCTCACAGGATCGAGCTTGCTAACACTCCCTGGTGTAAGGGAGAAATGAGTCATGAGCCCAGAGGACCTGGGAAACACAAGTGACGACTACAGGACAAGAGACTTTCCTTGTGTGGTGTGGCAGCCAGTGAGTTGCTTACACTCCTGAAAATAGACACAGTTGAACTAACTGGTTTCCCAAGCTTGGGTTGGGTAGATTTGTCTCTTTGGTGTCCTATCTAGGGTAAGTGTTCATACCTACCCAGGGAGAGTTTATACAATATTTATTTTAATGCTCTGGTTGTTTTTAGTTTTGAGACAGGGGCTTGTAGCTGAGGCTGGCCTGAAATGTACTACGTAGCCATGGCGAGCTTTGAGTCACAATCCTCTTCTTACAGCGTCCCAAGTGCCGAGACTGTAGGTGTGCATCACCGCTCCTGGCTATGTTTAATGCACTTTAATGTCTACACTGAATTAACTGAAAAATTGTCTGGTGGAAAATGGAAGGCTTGGTTATGATTCTTGAATCGTGGAGTTAAAGAAATAAAATGATTATAAAAACATTAAGACACTGGCATGATTTTTAGCCCTGCTGGTCAGGGTGTGCTTAGTCATTTATTAAAGGGCAAGAGTTCGTATTCCTCATTTCTCCCTGCTCCACATGATCATCATTAATTTTATCACAACAAAATTATAAGCTCATAATTTAGTCTAAAAGCATAAGTTCCACTAAATTGTATTAGTTCTCCAAAGAAATATATTTACTTATTAATTATTCAATTTTATGTTTTGGTTTTTTTGAGACGGGGTTTTTCTATGTAGCTTTGCAGTCTGTCCTGAAACTCTCTCTATAGACCAGACTGGCCTTGAACTCACAGAGCTCCGTCTGCCTCTGCCTCATAAGAGTGTACCCACCCCCCCAGCTACTTACTTTAAAATCATTTTTAATGGGGCAGTGATAGAATAGGAACAAATCTTGTTTGAAAAGCCAGGATGAAACAAAATCATTTGTGAGTTAATAAAAATATGTGAAAAGTATTAAGGAAAACCAAACAACGTAAGGCTCACTGGTGAGCCCTGGAATGTGATGCCTCCTTTTAGGGAAATGAGCACGTTGCAGAGTCCCTGCAGGGGTCCAGCCTTCTCCCAAACCTAGACACTGCCATATTCAGCCAGTCCCAATTCAAAGCTTATACTTAAGCCTTGTGCCCTGGTTCCGCCAGGACAGACATCTTCTCTACTTTCCTGTCTTCTAGTTGTTGTAAGTTCAAAAGGTGTAGGGAAGAACAAGAGAGTTGGTCTCTTCCTCACAGAGATTTTAGAATGAGCTAATCTATAAAAATATAAGTTATAGACGGTGGGTGCTAATGCACCAGGGGACAAAACATAAAAGTGAAGACCAGCAGTGCGGAAGAACTGCTTAGGGGAAGGTTGCTCAGGGAACACTTACTCGGAGATCTGTCCAGTTAGCCATGCCAGCTTGCTGGGAATCACTGGATTGGGCGTTCTGCAGAATGTTCTGCTATGAAAGACTTCTGTGCCTGCTTGCAGTTTACAGTGTACTAGGATTAAGATGATCAAGTTCATGTGATCATCACTGATGTCCCGAGAGGCAGGTTGGATACATGACTCAGCTGGTGAAACGCTTGTCAAAGCAAGATGGAGGACCTGACCTGGAACCCTATAACCAGTAAAAATTCTGGGTATAATGGTGCATGCTTGTAACTCCAGGGCTGGGCAAGTGGAGACAGGTGGCTCCAAAGGCATGCAGGTCAGCCAGCCTAGTCAAAACAGTGAGCGCCAGTTCAGTGAGAGACGCTCCAGAGAGGGTGTTCATGAAGAATGACGCTGGAAGCTGACCTCTGGCCTCACACATATTTGTTGACATATACACGCATGTGCATCTACCCACCCATGAACATACATGCACACACAGTCACATGTTGCATTTCCTTTTGATCTGGCCTTAATTCACTGACATCTATGTGTGTAATTGCCTTTTTTCTTCCATCCTCTCATTTGGGCTCAACCTCTAATAATTTCAGGAGGTTAGATTAGTTGATAGGTTTAAAATCTTCGAGTCTAGGCATTAAATACCATGCTGTTAGCCACAATATATTTTATGGAGTAAGAAGATGAATTAGATGTTTAAAGTGCCCCTGTAACATACTAGAAGAGCATGCAATAGATAGACAAGGGATTATTACCATATAGTGTACAATAGTTATATATTATTTCACAATCAAAAAAGAATCATCGGAGTATCGATCATGTAGGAGCAATGCCATTCAAATTAATAAGTGCTTACACTTCCAGCTCGATTCTTCATCGCTTTTTATGCTTAAAGTTTTTGGGTTCTGCCATCTGTGGAGCTGTTCACAGCTCTGGAATTGACAGCATGTCGGAGTTGTTGCCACTGCTCACAAGGAGACTCTAATGTTCATTTCCAAATTGGCTGGTCAGCTGCACTCACTAGCAGTCCACAGCTGGCCAGACTGTTGGAATTTGTGTTCTAACGGACTCAACCCATCTTGCTAAAGGCTGTCTCATTTCAGCTTCCTATAGGGAATCTATTTGGATTCCTGCCATGAGTCAGCCTCAATATACGAAACATCCAGGATGTTGGATGGAGATGCTGGACCAGGAACTAGACTGCATTCCAAATGCTGGCAGCAGTGACCTCACTGTGCTATTTAATGTTTAGGACAGCTTGGAAGTGACAGCGATGAAACCGATCCAGGCATCAGATGCGACAGAGCACGTCTGTACTGTCTAAGCCACAGATGACTCCCATGTCAAGCTGCACATTGTGGGTTTACTCAGAGCTGAACGTCCCTCTCCACTAAGCTTGGATGGGACACTAACTGATAGCAATGACCTAAGCATATAGTAAGATATTAATTGGCTTCTTTTTGTTTTTCTGTCTTCAACTAACTGATTGAAGCTACAACAGAAAGAACGCTGTCAGAGAAAAGCCCCTCATTTCCAAGTGCATTTTGAAGCTAGAAAGACCTCAAGGACTGTTTCTCACTGAGGTCCACTGAAAATCCTCGCTTCACTCTAGACCAAATGCTCCAAATTTCTCTCTAGAACTCCACTCTCTCTGGCCCCGAGCCAGAGGCCTCCTCTTCCTATCTCCTGCTCTGTCCACTGTTTCCACCTCACTATAATAAGAAGCAGTGAAGGGCTGGGGTGTGGCGCACTGGGAGAGCACCTCTTCAGAGTGACAGACTCTAGATTTGATTGGAAGCATGTGTGCAGGCAGGTGCACATGCACACACACACAAACACACACACACATGCACAGAAGTTTTCACCCACACATGCACAGAAGTTTTTTATTTAAGCATGGTAGCATCACAACACAAATAGGTGTTTAATGTGTTCTTTACAGGAAAAGTAAGAGAATTGTTTATTTATTTACTTGTTTAATCCACCCCCACCACCAAAAAGCAAGGAAAAAAATGGGAATGCTTTAGGTTATATTTATGACGAAGGAAAAGAACCACTTTAGAACAGTATAATTACAAAAAAAAAAGAATAATATGATTACCAAAACAAGACTGAGAAAGCCAGAAGGATTTTTGGTAAAATTCTTTTTTTAAATATGATTTTAATGCTGTTGTAATTGACTAATATTTCTCTTCAAAGGTAAGTTTCTTAATAAGAAATGTGTTTTTCAGTAATTTAAACCATTACTACTTAGTATGAATACTAAGATACCTAAACGAATATAGACAGAAGGAAATAAGGAAATAAGTTCAATGGCAGCTTTTAATTAACAATGGAACCTTCTATCACATCACACCAAGACGAAGTTTTCCCTTGTTCTGGAATTCTAATGTATTGGTTGAAAGAAAAAAGCAGAGAAGAGAAACTTGGTGTCTGCCTAGTTGAATTCCTATTGGAAGAATAACCTGGAAGGTCCCCACTGACCTTACATTGCCATCCTGGTAACCAGACCACAGGATGACCCATTTATTGGTCACACCAGATCTCTTCAACAGCAATCAACACCACAGGCACAAGAAAAATACGTAAATGTCAACTTAGTTCATCCAACACACACATCAACAACATCTCAACAAATTTTGCTTGGTTCACTGAATACAGAATGTGAGTTCCCTTGAATGGCAATAACCATTTTCTTAAAAACAAAACCGTACAACACAACTGAAAAGGCAATCTGGTTGAGACCCAATCAACCATTTGATAGTTTGTCTTTCTTACATTATAAATGCACTTTCACTTTAAGACCCAGCAGCAGTAGGAGTTCTGGGTTTTAACTGTCTGGGCTGGAAAGGCAACCTTGGTTGGGGGAGAGGGAAATGACAAAGGGCACACTACACAGCTGCTTCTGGAGCACATTCATCTCTGCACCCACCCTGTGCATACACGCTTTCTGCTATCTCAGATTTATGAAACCCTATTTTCCAAGTTACCTACAAAATCCCCCCATAAGGCTTATTCTCTGCCCTTGTCTTATACTTCATTCTGTTTTTCAAGTGCAACCGTTCTTAGAACTCCTAAACTATTACCCTCAGTGAGAACACATCTAGTCTTTCTTTTCTGTATTGATTTTCAGACCCTAATTTCCAAGAGCCTATAAGCTGTTTCTTCAGTTCCTTGATGAAAACGTGTTTCCAAAACCTGTTCTACTCCTGTAGTCACTACCTTGATTAACTGCAACCACAGCCTTCTGGTCAACCTCTCACAGTAAAGCTCCATAGCTCTCTTAGAGTCTTCACTTCCTACTCCTGACAATCCATGGTCACATCTTCCCTGTCAACACTGTTGTAACCCAGTGCTTAAGAACACAGCTCTCTTTGCTTCCTGGCTCCCAAGGGGCCTGCATCTCCCTTCACCATGCAATCTTGCCATGATGTCTGCCTTCCTCAAAGCAACGGCGGCAATCAACAACAGACGGAAATCTCCAAAGCTGTGAGCCAAAATCAAATTGCTCCTCTTTGGAAGCTGATTTTCTCATTAACTTGTCACAGTAGGGGAAGGGAATAAGAACGAATCTTGGATAGCTAACTATTCACCAATGCTCACACCTTGAACTTGCTTGGGCTCTCAGTCTGCAGAAATATTAGAAAATAATTATCTATTGTTTAAGCATCCTTTCTTCCACCCAAGAACATATTGGATTTTAGTGTGATATCAGACAAGAATAGAAATGGCGCAATCACTACAAATAGCTTTTAAAATAGCCTACCTATCCATCTGAAGGAAACATACAAGGCTCATGCCTTGAAGTCACAAATACATTTGAGTCCTAGTCCCTTCACTTTTATTTGTGATTTCGAGCTCTGCGGGTTTTAAGCAAGTCTCCAAGCTTCAGTTCTCCGTCTACCAATGCAGACGTTGAAAGACGCCAAAGCCTCAATACACAAAGCCCTGAGCAAAGGACCTCATACTAAAATCACTATTGCTATGGTCAGTGCAATAACCTTGATATTTTGTCCTTCTGATGAGTATACCAGAGTGCGCCAGTCGCCTTCCATTAAGACTGAGTGACAGTGTCCTGTCTCCAGACATTATCGCTGGATCCTGGCTAATGTAAAGGACAAAGCCAAAACTTGACATTTTCAAGGGTTTCTAGAAACAGACTCCAGCCCCAACTTCTGAGACACTTAAAGGATGCCTCCTAAAACTGATCTTCAACACGTTTGCATCTTTCCATCTAACAGTTACGTGCTGTGTGGATTCAAAGAAAGCACCTAATTTTTTTTTTTTGATACAGGGATTTTTTTTTTGTTTTGTTTTGTTTTTTTTTATCACTTTGGAGCCTGTCCTGGAACTAGCTCTTGTAGACCAGACTGACCTCGAACTCACAGAGATCCGCCTGCCTCTGCCTCCCAGTGCTGGAATTAAAGGCGTGAGTCACCACCACCTGGCCGAAAACACCTAAATTTTAAATGGTATTTCTTCGAAACTTCATTCTCGATGTAAAACTGTAAACTATTTCTCTAGGTTCTACAAGCCTTTGTCACCGGTGAGTGAGTCCATGGCTGCCCAAGAGCCCATGGGAGAATCATCTCGTTTCAGGGTGAAGACTCATCTCATTCGGGCAGTAATGAGCGCTGCATCAGAAGCCAAAGGCAGGAGGGTCTGGCTTAGTGTCAAAGACGGCAGGTGGAAGAAAAGGCAGGCCAGCTGCTAACTATGACAAAAGAAGCCAAATGTGCACCATGACGGTCTACAGCATCGTGAAACATCATCATTCTTTAGTTAATGGTTAGTCTTTTCCTAAGTATCTCTAAAGAAATCAGTCTGCCATTTAATAAGATTATCAATAGATTGCTTAAAAGTTTCCCGTTTCAGGTTGCTTATTGGCCACACTGCATTTAAGTGCCTCCTTGATTCAGAAGAGTAATTAAATGTTGAAGCGGCACCTGGACCGAGACCAAGGTGGCTCCACATTTTTTCCTATTTCCTTAGATTATCCTACTGATAATCTGCAAATGAATGTTATCAGAATGCAAGTTTATGAACAATACATATTCCCAAGTGAGAAAAATATTTTTAGCATCCTATCTTTTCTTGGCTACCAATAGGCTAGGTAATCAGAATTTGGGAGGGGGGGGTTTCCATCAAGTGTTTTCATGTTTTGTTTTATATTATTATGTTCCCGACAGATCTCAGGTAGGCCAGATTGACCTTGAGGTGATTCTATAGCCCAGAATGACCTTGTACTTCCGATCTTCCCACCTCTGCTTCCAGAACGCTGTGAAAACAGGGTCTGTACCAACACACCTGAGTAGGCAGTACTGAAGACTTGCTCATTCCAGGTAAACACACAAACTGAGCTATTTCTCTGGCCGCCCCATTTAAAAAAAAAAACAAAAACCTTTTAATACTCAGAAGGGGAGAGAAAACAGAGATAAATGTATGTCAGAAGTGGAAGGAGGTAGAACAAAGTGCTAGATTCTGTGTCAATGAATGAATAAAAATTGAGTTCAGAGCAAAAAATTTCAGCTTTGATTATATCGTTATGAATAACCTCTTTGTCTAATAAAATAGAACTCACTGAACTTAAGCAAATTTCATTACTTCTCTTGGCATAAAACACATTCAAGTCACCAGCTCTAAGGGCAAGCACTGAAGGTAATTTTTAAAAAAGAGTTCAGAACAAGTACATTTGGCACAATGAAAGCTATTAAAATGTTATTAACCTTAGATAATTTAGTCTTCCAAACTCTTAAGTTTGACTTCAACTGACAGTATGATCCTTATCTGAATTGCTTAGGACAGGAAATGTTTCGGATACTGAGGGGGTTGTTGTTTATTGTCTTACATTTAGTATATTTGCATATAGATAATGAGATTCTTGGAAATAGGACTCATTCTAAACATGAAATTAAATTTTGATTCATATACCCCTTGCATATGTAGCGGCAAGATAATTTTGCACAGCATTTGTACCGCTCCTGTGTTTTCTCTGTGCCCCATCACAAAGAATGAGGTATGGAATTTTCCACCTGGGATGTCATTTCAGTACCCAAACAGTTTTGGATTTTGGAGCATTTAGTATTTTGGGTTTTCAGAAAAGGGCTATTCATCCTGTACTAAGCTGTAGTACATGCTGTCCAAGTGTCTTTTCCCTGCACCGCACAGATTTTCCATTTACTTTCCATCCATCCATTCATCCATCCATCCATCCATCCAGTCATTTATGGTTTTTTGAGGCAGAGTCTCTCTATAGTGGTGTAGGAGGTTTCTTCTGTATTTGGGTTGCTTTCATTGGTTGAATAAAGAAAACTGCCTTGGCTTTTTGATAGGGCAGCCCTTAGGTGGACAGAGTAGACAGAACAGAGTTCAGGGAAGAAAGGAAGTGAGGCAGACGCCATGATTCTCCGGCCCGAGATGGATGCAGGTTAGAATCTTCCAGTAAGTCACCACCTCGTGGTGACACACAGACTTTTAGAATGGGTTAGTTTAAGATGTAAGAGTTAGCCAAGAAGAGGCTAATGGACCAGGCAGTATTTAAATGAATACAGTTTGTGTGTAATTATTCCGGGTATAAGCCAGGGCCAAAAGGAGGCTGGCGGCCGAGCGACCAGGGAGCCAGGCAGGATGGAACAAAAGGGCCCGCGTTCCTCTCAGATGCTGGGAACACAACCCGCACCTATTTACTACAGTTATAGTCCTGACTGTCCTGGAACTCACTCTGTAGACCTTGAACTCACAGAGATCCGCCTGCTTCTGCCTCCCAGTGCTGGGATTAAAGGTGTGTGCCATACCACGCAGAGCTGGATATTCCACTTTATAACAGAATTTGTTTATGGATCAAATCAGGCCTTTGGACTCACCTAGACCTCTGATAATTATTGCTTCTCAGTGGGGTAAGAAACCACACTGCTACTGTATGGTTTGAGTTTGAGATGTCTCTCTCCTAAAGGCTCAGGGGCTTTCATAAGCGGTTAGATTCTGGAACTCTGACCTACACAGTGGAGCGATCCTTTAATGGATTTGCTCTGGTAGCTGCATTTGTGTAGGTGCCCTGCCGGGAGGAAGCTGCTCACTGGGCACATACTCTACAAAGACACACCTTCTCCTTCTGTCCCTTCATCACTTCCTGGTCACCAAAAAGTGAACAGCACTGCTTCCAAGTTTCTGTCTTCCCACAGCCCTAAAAACAACAGAGTCAGCTGGCCATGGACTGAAACCATGAATCAAAATAAATCCTTCCTTTTAAAAATTGTTTCTACTAAGAATTTCTTACATCCTAGAAAGTCTGGCTAACACAACCACCAAAGTAAACAGCATCCTTTAAAGTTGTTCTACCCATACTGTATGGCACAAAAGCTCACCTCCATGTTTGCACCATATATTGTATTCATAGGAAGCTCAAAGTCACCATGTGACATGGTAGATTGCACAGGTCCTTCTATTGTATTCATAGGGAGCTCAATGTCACCACGTGACATGAACGGTTACATAGGTTGTATCTACTTTCAAAAGAGAAGAGGGTAGAAGGTAAGATCTTCCCATCATAGGAACACATGCAGGCTCAGCTCAGAGAGTCTAAACAGGGGCTGTCAGCTTCACGTACTGATTTAAAGTAGCCATGAATTTTAGCAAGGCATCATCCAGTAAAATTATGGCCATTTAGATTTTATTGGTTTTGTTCAATGGTCACAGCTACATAGAGACGAGTTCCTCCAGCCTCATTATGCACCCTTTACCCTCACTTTGTATCTCATAGCCCAGTGCTTTCATGAAATTGTTGATCTTGTGTTGGCCTTCTGGCCTCACATAGCTTCTTTCTCTGTCTGAAATAACCTTTCAGATTGTTTTTTATACAGATATCTTCATCACTCAGGTTTTACCAAGCATCCTGACTTCCAAGGATGTTGCCTTCCGTGCTGTGTGTGAAGCTGCTAAACTAAACCCACAGCTTAGCTTCAGCTCTTTTTGGCACTTCTCACCGTGCAACACTTCCTTTCTTACTGACCTGTTTACTGTCCCCACTCTCTTCCCTCCAGCCTTCAACACTGTGAGCGCGCAAGGTCTACAACAGGTTCCACTCTGCATTCCTGACACCGAGAGTTGTGCCTGGTGCATAAAAACCATATTTGTTCAAACAATCACTGTGTATTTAAATGAATTAATGAGAAAAGACCTCCATATAACTGCCTAAAAAGCCCCTCCTGGTCCTTGCATAGATTCTGCTTCAAACGAACTAATTGAAAACACCAGTGGGAAAATCAAGAAAATTTCAATGATTGCTAGATATGTGATGCTATTAAAGTAAGCATTACTATTGTTAATTTGATGATGGCATTTTGACTTCTCTTAAATTTCAGAGAAATAAGTGGAGCATTCGTGGAAACATTTACAGCATGAGTAATTCGTGTAAAACAATCCAGTGTCTGTGTGTTCGTAAAGTGAAGGAGGGAGGGGGAAATGAAGCTCAAACTGTCCATGGAAACCCAGTCCCAGTGGCTCACAAATGTAACTAAAGGACTTGGAAGGTGAAAGATGTGTGAGCATCAAGAATTCAAGGTCATCCTCAGTAAGTTCCAAGCCAGCATGGGCTACAAGGGACCCTGCCTAACAAAGGAGCTTAAGAATGTCTGTGTTCGAAACTGACAAAGGGAAATATGAGATCCCTTAAAATAGTTCTTTTCAGAATGAAGCATTAAAAATGTAAGATGGAGGTTTATTTGTCATTACAAAACCAAACAGAGCTAGAGGCAAGGGTGGAAAAGCCTCTGGCCCCTCTCGGCTTGTACAGATTCACCAACAATAGAAGATGCAGCTAAGGAACAAATACAGGCTAGGTTTAAGGGTTCAGATCCTCTCTGGGGGACATTTACCCCTTCTTTTCGCTACTGCATTATTAAAGTCCTGCTGTCTTCTGAGGCTCACTGAGTATCAGACAGGCGGTGTAACAGCCAAGAAGAAGGTGAGAGACGATGAGAGACAGCTGGATAAAGAATCAGGGGAAATACTAGAGGAGAGTCGCTATAGATTTTGTGGAGAAATGGTCTCTAAAACAAACAACAAGCTGGGCAAACACTGCCAACCAACTACTCTATGAGCTGAACTGTCCCCACAATAATATAAACCAAGATGGATAACCCAGTTGGAAAAGCTCACTTCATTGTACTTCTGGAAATAACTGTTTTAGTCAATCTTGTCTTACAATAAAACTCAGAAGTGAGAAGAGGGGAGTATTATCATATTGTGTGTGGAAACCAGAAACAGAAAGCCATGAATAACACAAACGGGCTCTTGGCCCATGGCTTGAAGGTTGTGTGGGGAATGAAACCACTGCTGGTGATGTAGAGACAGACCTACTAGAACACTTTCCATAGTCACGGGTAGAACAAGGGCATAAACACAAAGGGAGGTTTACAGGTAAGACGCTTTGCTTGCTGCTTAAATCAAAGAGTAAGTATTGTGAGACCCAGACGCTGCATTTGAGAGAACAGGCTCTGCGGGCTGGATCCAGAGCTGAAGGCGTCCAAGTGCTTGCTTCGATCCTGGTTTCCCTTTGATTCAGCTTCCCATTTAACTATAAAGCTTACAGATCTTCACATTCTGGCCAATTCACTAATGACATGGTTCAGAATTCCTGACGAAAAGCTGTTATTTCTGGGTTGTTCATAAGCCTTTTCTTTTATTATAAAAAACAAAAACAAAACCAGGATTAATTTATATTTCAATTAAGCACAAAATTATTCCAGAAACAAAAAATATAAGACTACCAAACTGCCTAACTTATTTTTCAGCTCTAGTCTGAACACTGAGTTAGTCTGGAAATAACGGGCAGTAGCATGCCAGTACTGCCAAGGGAAAAGCAGGTGGGCAGAGGTGGTGGCATGCAGGTGGGGGCTCCTGGGTTCAACTCCAGTACTTTACCCGCCCCTCAAAGGACATAATACACCAATAACCTGCTTCTAGAGCCAGTCTGTCTCCCTAAAGTGTGCAGATGACTCCTACAAATTCACCAGGAAATGCCTTAGGCTTCCAGTATAGAGGGGACCAACCTCTTCAGTTTCTATATCTGAGCTCAACACTTTGGTATGTGAATTCCTCAAAAAGCCACACCAGTGCACACAAATGCAGATGCTGTTCTGGGGAGTGACCAGAAGTAATTACCTAGAATCCTCATCTAAAAGAACACTTCCTAGTCTCTGGTTCTAAAATAAAGCAGCAATTGTAAAGAAAACAAACTGGCAAAAAGTTGTCAAAGGTGGAAAGTGTATACAGGTTATAGCCAGTCCAAGCCTCTCAAAAGGAAGAAGGAGGTACGGAGAGAACACAGAATTAGGGCCAGAATGCAGCATTAGTGGGTGCGAGCTCCAGTACTGTCTAAGACTAGAGCCTCCCTCAGAGCCCTCATAAGACTCTGCTTTCTCCTCTTGACAACAGACTGGACTGCATGACCTTCAAGGTCCTGCCTAGAAAATTCTAACAAGCATTTTCCATCCCACAGTTTCTATACACTGATTGCAGATGATTAAAAATGGATTTACATTCATAATGATGTCTCTGAAGTAACTGGCAATAGAATCATTTTGAAGTTCTATCAGGCACTGTTACCTGCCTTACTCCACGCCATGACAGCATGGTACGGAAAGCACAGTCTCCTGAGAAGCTGATCACGTACCATACATATGGTTTTTAGCCCTCTCCTCCTTTCCCCCCAAATAATGATAATATGATAAACATTTTAGTGTCTCTTTTCAGAGAAACTACTTAAAATAATCTAATATGCAACACTCTGGCATTTTATGATATATAAATGCTACACTGATTTTTTTTTGTTCATTTTTGGCTTTTGAGACAGGGTCTAACTATGTAGCTTTGGTCGACCTAGAACTCACTGTGTAGACTGGACTGGCCTTTGACTCACAGAGAGCTGCCTGCCTCTGCCTCTGGAGTGCTGGGTATGTGCTACCACAGCCAGCTCTATCTTGATGTTTTTTATAAACCATATAAACACAATTCAGTTCAAAGACTTGTCTAGGAAGATACAAGTTTCTCTTCATTGAGTTTAGAGTATTCCTAAAGGTGTCATCTCGCCAGCAGCTGCCAGCCTTGCAAGGAGGAGCACAATTCAGAGCCTGTGGCTTACAGAAAGGATTTCAGGATGGGTACAGACTCATTAATGTTTTTTAGCAAATAAATCCTTATTTATTTGAAATAAATTTATTTGAAACACGGATGACAGGTTTCTCCATCGTTTTTGCATTATTTGTTGGACTGATTACAAAGATTGTAAAAAATCATTAATAATCACAGAAACAATGACTCAACAAACGTTGGATGTTTAAAAGTTCTCAAGAGAAACATACCACACTCGTATTTATTATTTGTGATCCTTAGGGTATGGGTAGATAGTTCATAAAAGGAGAAATGCAAATGGCAAGGACCTTGGGAAATGTTTCATTGTAATAGTAATGACAATTTAAAAATGAGAAGACAAGGCATGCCCCTGTATTTCAGGACTCAGAAGTCTGCACCAGGAAGATGCTGGATTTGAGATCAGTTTGAGTTACACAGTGAGAACCTGTCAAAAACAACAAAGCAATACAAATAAACAACCACAAACAAAAATAAAAACTAAATGTTTGAAAAGTGGAAGGAGGCCACAGGGACGGCTCAATGTTCATTTAAGAGCACATACAAATCTCTCAGAGAGCCTGAGTCTGGGTCCCAGCACCCTCCTTGGAGAGCTCATAAACACCTGTAATACAGCTCCAGGTCAGGATGCCCTCTCCCAGCATCTGTGGGTACTGCAGGCACACAGACCAGTGATGATCCCCTTGGAGGAATGAATGACCACAAGGGTCACATATCAGACATCCTGCATACCAGATATTTACATTATGATTCAAAATAGCAGCAAAATTATAGTTATAAAGTTGCAATGAAAATAATTTTTTGGTTGGAGGTCACCACAACATGAGGAACTGTATTCAAGTGGCAAAGCATTATGAAGGTTGAGAACCACTGACAGACACACATACACACACACAGAATTTTTTTAATCTTAAAAAAAAAACTCACAAGCAAACAGTAACAAAATAAATCCAAATATACATCAATGAAAGCTTATCATTAAGATCTTGGTTGCTAAAATTAAAAGATTAAAATAGCTATAATTGCTATAAAAATTATTTGACTTTATTTGTATTAAAATACAGTATAATTTTGTTGTATTTAAAATTTAAAAGAATCTATATCTAACTGCTAATACATTACCCTAGAAGAGAGGCCTTTTCGTTTTTTATTCTACAGCACTTCTATGTGTTGAATAACTTGTTTATAAGTTTCATAAACTACTCTAATAAGAAATCATTTATAAAAATTTAAAATAAAGATACCTAGAAGAAAGTCCTGGAAGGATGCACACAGACACAACAGTTGCCATGGGTACAGGAATTATGAGCATTCCCCATTTTGTACACTAGTTTGCTCTTTTAAGACATCAGTCTGAGTTCTTTTCCATTTACAGTCTGGGGATATTTCTCCTTTTCCTTTTTATGCATGCAGGTTGTGTCTTCTCTTTATGCATTTATAGGCTGAATAAATTTTAGCCACTATTAGTACCTTCATAATCAGAACCAAAAAAAAAAAGCCAGAATAAAAATTGAGAATCTCACTGAAACTCAGAGTTGACCACATACAAGGTCACACAGGCATTAATGTGGACTCTAAGAGAGCATCCTCGGAGACTCCAGGTAGAAGGCATGACAGGTATGGCTGCTATGCAGAGAACAGGGCACAGCCACTAGTTACCATAAAAGAGAAACAGCAGGAAGTTTAAGGTGAAACATTAAAAAACAAAAGTAGGCTTTTCCCACATTTGATTCTTTTTATTGTTTTTAAATTTTTATTTTATATGTATTGATATCTTTCCATGGGTGTCGGGTTGCCTGGAACTGGAGTTGTAGACAGTTGTGAGCTGTCATGTAGGTACTGGGAATTGAACCCATGTCTTCTGGAAGAGCAGCCAGTGCTCTTAACCACTGAACCATCTCTCCAGTCCTCCAACAGTAGGCTTTTACTTCACAGCTTGAGCAGAGAAAAGTAACAGGGAATTGGCTCGGTAGCTCAGCCAGTAGAGTACTTGTCTAAAGTGTACAAAGCCCTGGGTTCAGTCGCCAGCACCGCATAGAAGCAAGCATGGTGCCCAGCACTCCAGAGGTGGAGGCCGGAGGATCAGTTCAAAGGCTTTGGCATAGTCTTTCTAACCCGCCTTGCACTCCCCTCTGTAACATGAGATCAGAACAACACAGAAAAGGCCCCCCCTGTGCTACCACTCCGGGTACTGACCTACGCTGCTCCACGTCAACACCGGAGAGTTATGGCATAGCAATGCTTATCACAGCACTATCTGTCACAGCCGAGGAAAAGATGGAGAAAATGTCATGTGTGTAGTAGTTTCTTCTACAGCCATAAAAAAAGAATCAAGTTAAGTTGTTGGCAGGAAAATGGATACAGCTAGAAATTATCATATTAAGCATTTACACCACTCTCAGAAAGACAAATATTCTCTCATCTGTGGTTCCTATATTTTATATAGTTATATAAAAAACACCTGTGCAGACAGGTCTTGAAAGTAGTAGTGAAACCGTCTAGGGGAAGAAAGGGCCTAACAGTAGCAGGGAAGGGTGAGAAAAGTGGGGTTGAGGGGCATGAGCACAACATACACTCATATGAAATAAGTTTAATAACGAAAAGTGAAAAATAAAATTTCATTAAAACAGCTAAGAAAATTATTTTCCTTTACCAATTTCTATTTTTAAATTTATTTTGAACACAGGGAAACTAAGGCAGCAGACATATGGATCTAAGATCTAAAAACACTACTTTGGAGATAACTGCCACATTCTCCTACAACAGATAACAAATCTCCCTTCACTCATCTTGGCTGTGCCTATTTTGGCTTTAGACTCAAGAAAGGAACCCAATGTGTTTGGTTACAGTATTTCTAAAAGATTTTTTTAAAAACATAATCATGCTATCAGATACATATTTGCATTTTCAAGTTTTAAATACTTTTAATGAAAGCAGTTCTACCATTTAACTCATTTTCTATAAAGCATACTGAATATGCAACAGCTTCTATTTGCTAATCCCGGGTTGATATTCTCGGACATCAGGTGTTGTCACAAGAAATCATGTGGTCCTGATGCTGGGAAGCAGCAGGTGGAAGTAGGCCTCGGGAAGTGCCAAGAAAGACTTTCTGGGGAGGGAGGGAACTTCATGGGAAGCTAGGATGGTGGAAGGTGACAAGGCTGTTAGCAGTGGGAATGGGGAAATAGAAGATGTAGCTAACAAACTCAGTGTCTCCACAGGAGACTCTGGGCTGAGTTTCAAAGTTATGCTTGTCTTCCAGTTGTCTACAGTAGAACACAAGTCAAGAGATGAGCTGGGGGCAGGAGCAACAACAAAGCTCAAACTTTTTGTTTTCAAGGAAATTTTGGATGAAGTATGTGACAGATATAAAAAACAAATTAAAAATTATACAAACCTTTGTCTCAATCCATCTCTTGTCATCTATAGCAGAGCAGGGCAGAACAGAGCTAGGTGGGGAAAACTAAACTGAATGCTGGGAGAAAGAAGTCAGAGTCAGGGAGAAGCTAAGTAACCCCACCAGAGACAGACACTAGACGGAACTTTACATGGTAAGGCACAGCCACTTGGCGATACACAGATAATGGAGATGGATTAGTTTAAGAATTAGCCAGAAAATAAACTTCAGCTTTTGGTCAAACAGTATTGCAAATAATATAGTTTCTGTGTGATTATTTTGGGAGTCTGAGCAGCTGGGAACAAACAAGCAGCCTCCTACAACATTTACATTTCTAAGATATGCAAGGACACTGTCCAATACCACACTACAAGGAATTCGAAATGAAGAGGGTTTATCCTCAGGTTCTGGAGTCCATAAATTATATTATTGGCTTGGACTGAAAAGGGGCAGAGACAGAGCAAAGAAGGCTTTTGGATCTCTTAAAGTTCTACAGGAAGAACTAGGTCTATAATGGCAGTACTAAGGAGGCTGCGGCAGGAAAATCACAAGTTTGAGAACAGACAAGTCTTCACAGCAAGATCCCATCTCAAAAATTCAAAATAAGGTTAGACTCTGGGTGAGACTTGGTTGTAAAGTTCTTGACCAGCACGTGAGAGACTGGGTTTGACACTCTCAGCTGGAGAAATAACACAAACCAACAACACAAGTTGCATAGGCAAAGGATGATGTAGAGAAACACTCGTGCAAAATAAGGCTACTTTTAAAATAAGGATGCTCAGTGGAGCGAAGAGCCCAGTGGGTACAGCCAAGGCCCTTAGACATCCCACAGGCAGGAAGACAGCCTCGAAAGAAAAACAGGCAAGGAGCATCCTTGGCTGAATTCCAGAAATGTTTCGGATCCTTTAATTTCGCTCTTAATAGCGTGATTTAAAATGGTTGATCCACCTTTATCAGCTGTGTTTTTGTGGGGCAGGTGAGATACCCCTTTAGTAATAGGTCTTCAAATCAAGACATGGGTCTCAAGGAGTGGGTGCAAAGAATGAACCTGAGGAGCCTCACCCCCACACAGACTTGATTTAGGTAGTAAGATGACAGACTTGAAGTTGATAATGTAATGAAATGTGCTTTGGGAGTCTGGACAGGAGGGCTGAAAGTGATATGTTGGTGTAGGGGGTCCTTCTGCTTGTGTGTTGCTTTCATTGGTTAATTAATAAGAAACTGCTTGGCCTGATAGGGCAGAATTTAGCTAGGCGGGGAGACAGAACTCAATTCTGGGAGGAAGAAAGCAGAGGCAAAGGGAGAGCTGCCATGGAGCTAGCTGCCAGGTCAGACATGCTGAATTTTTCCCGGTAAGCCACGACCTTGTGGTGACATACAGATTATTAGAAATGGGCTAAATCAAGATGTGAGAGTTAGACAATAAAAGGCTAGGGATAATGGGCCAGGCAGTGATCTAATTAGTACAATTTCTGTGTGGTTATTTCAGGTGTAAGCTAGCCAGGCGGCCGGGCCAGAACAATATGTAGAAGGGATGTGAATTCTTTTTAAAAACAATTTAAGAGAGAGTGTGTGTATGATGGGGAATGGGCATTAATGCATCCCAGGAATCAGGAGGTCAAAGGACAACTCTGTGGAGTTGATTCTCTCCTTCTACTCTAGTATGGGTTCCGAGGACAGAACGCAGACCACTAAACCTAAATGTTAAGTCCTTTACCCAGAGAGGTCATAAATAGATGAAGGGATGTGAGTTCCTATGGGCAGAAGTCAGGCTGGCAGGTTGGGGGCCACAGTCTATCCTGTCCTCTTCACTTTCTCACAATATGACAATGTGGAGATTCCTTTCAAGAGATGGCAAGTCAATGCTTCTCTGAACCTGGACAGGCCTACTGATATGCCTAGAGTAATGATGTATAAGTTCTAAGACCAGGTCTGAAGAGGTAACAGTTTCCACTTGGTGATTTTGGGTGGACTCTAGATACAATGCAGTTAAGAAATCTAAGTCACACACAAAGAACAGATGTAGATACACTGTCACCTATGGCAACAGAAGAAGTCCCACATAAATGTCAGCTACCATTTGATTACAGCCACATAAATTATGCCAAGCTACAAAAACCAAACGAACAAACAAAAACCTACCTTGTTGACTTTGACATTGTGACACACTACATCATTTAAGGATTGATGTAGGAGGATGGCAAGTTCAAGGCTAGTCTGAACTAGTGAAAAGGACACAGCAAGAACCGAACATGGATGTTCAGTTTTGTCTTTTGTTTGTTTTAATGTTTAGAGATAGGGCTTCATGTAACCCAGGCTGGCCTAGAATGCACTATATAGGTAAGGATGGCCTTAATTTAACTCCTAAACTTTCTGTTTCCACCTCACAAATGCTAGGATTTAAATGGTGAGCATGACCTTGTGTTAAAAAACAAAACAGAATACCCCACTTTCCTGGGCCCAATAAATGCAAAACACGCCAAACAATGAGAAGATTGTTTTCAAGCTGGGCATGTGGGAGGCAGAGGCAAGCAGATCTCAAGGTTGACTTGGTCTACACAGTGAGGTCTAGAACAACTAGGGCTACATAAAGATATCCTACCTCAAACAAACAAACAACAAAGATTGCTCTGTCACTAATTTTGATTTGCTACACAGCAATGAACAACCACGCGCCGATGTATCCAGTTCTGGGCTTAGCTTTCATTGACTGCATGGTCTCGTACTGCATCCCAGGATAGCCTGGTACTTAGAGCAACCCTGAACCTCTGCCTCTTGAGTCTTGAGAGTGTAGGGTACACCAAACCTGTCTTCTACCTCTGTCTTAGCGCAGTATTTCCTAATGCCCACAGAGGTATACAGCGTAGTAAGTGGGCCACTGAGCTTCTAAAAAGTATTTTTTCTGTTCCCTATCTTTTCTTTTGTGTGCCAATCACTGCAAACACTTTTTTAATTTTTTTTTTTTTTTTTTAGTGGTTTGAACATCTGGCTCCCCATCTGTTGCTTTGCTTTCCCTATGGGAGGGCCCGGGGCAGGCTCTGCCTCATCTCTGTGACAACTGTTATTTCGAGATACCCGGGTGTATTATTGCAGTAAGGCCTAAAAAATTGGCATAATCACTCTGCCACCCATATCTACTGAGTACCGAGCCATGAACTACACTGTCCCTTGGTGCACACTGTTGTCATTTAACCTAAAAAACAAAACGACTCCCCAGGAGGCATTATATTTGTCTTATGCTCACATAGAGACTCCGAGGGCGTTTCAAAGTCAAACTTCTGGAAATCAGGGTCCAAATTTGACTTCAAAAGCTCAACTCTCCCACTGCTGTAATGATGGCTTTTTGATAAAGGGAAATGAGGCAGCCATCTCTTCCAGAGGCGACAGAAAACACCGATAAGGGGAAGATAAAAAGAAGTTTCTGCCTCTTCGTATTCTGTTTGCTTGTTTGTTTTCAAGACAGGCTCTCATGATGTAGCTCTGGCTGTCCAGGAGCTCATTCTGTAGACCGGACTGGCTTCGGACCCACAGAGACCCTCCTGCCTCTGCCTCCTGAGTACTGGGATTAAAGGTGTATGCCATGGTGTGAAGCTCTCATATTCTTACAGGGGAATGAAGAGATGATGTGTCAATCAATATACCTATATGCAGATAGTATGAATTCAAATGAACTGCACCTGGTGAACTGTAGTCTTTCCAGAACTATGAGAAAAAATATTGGGTTGAAAGGCTTCTTTATGATTAAAATAAAATAATTTCTGTAGTTAAATAGGCAACAATATGATTAAGAAAAAATGTCAAAGATAGAAAAACAATGTCTAAAATATTGAGGTGAAGACTGGAGTGTTATGAAGAGAGGAAACTCAGAAGGAAGATGAGTGTTGGGTAGCCAAGACCAAATGCTCAGTCTGGAGACCACACAGATGAGTACCACTGTACAGACCAAGCAGGTTTTATTTAGGAATATATAGGCATATACATGTACACAGGCAGCAATAAGAGCAAGGAGGAATATATGAGACAATTTAGAGGAAGAAAAGGAAAGGAGAAAATTATATAATTATAATCTTAAAAATAAATCATTTAAAGAGATTTTTTCTATTTAAAAAAATTTAAGGGAAGAATAGGAATAATCACTGATGATTTATATGGTTTAGTGCCCATCTGTGACATTGAGTTAAATTTCTCTCTTGCCCATTTTGTATAACTTTTTAACTATGGTAAGAGACAATAGCTGATCTTAGCAACTTAACTTTAAGACACCATAATCATTCTGCAATTTAAAGGATCTAAAATGGCAGGAGACTCATTGATTTTTGGAGAACGCTGGGGACAGGTAGGGCAACAATGTCTCAGTTCCCACGAGGAGGCTCATTTCTGGCGTCCCCCCTCCTCCCACTTGCTAATATTAGATCCAGTGTGTATCACTTTCTGGGGAGAATCAATGGCCCTGAGGAGCATCTACTGAGTGGGCGCCAACAGAGCCAGGCTTTCAAGATTCTGAAGAGCCTCCAAAATATCTGACCTCTCTTATCTTTGTTAAACCACAGTAAGTCTTTTTGTTTCTGTTCTCTAGATTCAAAATGAAAAGCTTTATTATAAGCTTAAATATACAGTGGCTTGAAGATCCTGGGAGATTCCAGTTCATCTGCAATGTTTTTATTCACAAAGGAGCTGCAAACACAGCTTTCCAAGCAGAGTGGCATACAGCATGCCTCATAGCTTTTCTGCTGCTCCTGCAGCACTCCCTAGATACAGACCTATAAATAAATAAGCACCAGGGAGTCCTAGGAACACCCAGAGTTATTTTATCATGCAAACAGAAATTCCATTTAATAGGAGATGTGAATGTATTTCACCCATATACCCAATATCTACGTCCACAAAACAACAATTTAAATAGAAAATACACTGGAGTTATCTTAGAGAATCTCCTTCATAGCAAGATTTCTAAGAGTGTATATGAGTCACCTTGGCTCTCATTTAGTTAATGATCTATACATGGATGATTAGGCTTCTGGGAGGGACTGTATCACACACAGCTACCTAAGGAGTTTCTCCCTCTACTGTCAACTAGAGTTAAGAAGAAGAATTAACTTAAACATGGTTTACTTCCTCCGGACAAGGCTGTCACTGGATACAAGTCAGGGATTAGCTTTTCTTTCTTTTTTTTTTCTTTCTTTTTTTTTTTTGGTGTTTTTTGAGACAGGGTTTCTCTGTGGCTTTGGAGCCTGTCCTGGAACTAGCTCTTGTAGACCAGGCTGGCCTCGAATTCACAGAGATTCGCCTGCCTCTGCCTCCCAAGTGCTGGGATTAAAGGCATGCGCCACCACTGCCCGGCGGGATTAGCTTTTCCTTCTATCTATGTTGCTGGATTTTGCAACATGAAGACAAACAGTAGACATAAAAATAATCCACAAGAGTTCAGAATTAGGAATTTTGGGGTATAATTTAAGTGGTCTATGACATGTGTGGCACAGACAGGTTCCATAAAGTCTGTAGCATCAGGTCACTATCAAAGCAGAGCTAAAGCCAGAAGATGCATCTCATATGTACAACCAAAAATGGCTGGTGGGCATCTGGTGGGCTGTGAAGTGAAAGGGAAACAGACGTCCCCTTTAGATGGCTGCTCATGCTGTGTCATTCCCAATGCTCTGTATTACATTTGTACAGTTAGCTATTTATTTACACAGGGTGGTCCAATCTGAAAACATATTCAAAGAGGACAATAATTTTCCTGCTATGACTAGAAATTTTAAAAAAAACAACTAATTTCAGAAGCCCAGGAACATTTTAAACATTGACATATTGATAATCCTACTTGGCTGCTAATATGATAGAGAATAACAAGAGGGAATGCCTGAACAAGGACTGATGGGAAACAGAAAGGAAAAGGCAAGAACCCTAGGGACAAAATTCACCAATGTTATTTTTGAGGGAAAGGAATTAAAAGGATTCATACTGTGTGTCAAATGCAGTTTAATCTTGCTTCATCTGTATATAGTAGGAAGGATGGAACAGTTCCACATAAAAACTTAAATTATGACTGGACTATAACAAGGCACACAATTAGCAATATAAATTCTTACAAGCTCTTACTTGACATGAAGCTAAAACTGTCACAACTCTAAAAACACCACAGAAGATACACGTTTTTAGAAACCCTATAATATGCAATGCTAACAGCTCAGATTTAAGCCATTTGATTCTGTTGGCCATTAACCAAGAAGAAAGGACGAATTACCTAATATTTAGATCTACACTTTCCTACAACCTATTGTGTTAGGATTGTCATTTTAAACCTCCAAGCTGTTGCAGAGTCTCTAGTCATTCAAGCTCCTTTTTAGCTTTGGTCAAATGATTCCAAGGAAAGTCGTAAGGCTGCAGTGGCTAAATGAGAATGTCCCCCCTAGGCTCATATGTGTGAACACTTAGTCTCCAGTAGATGGAACTGTTTGGGAAGAGTTAGGAGGTGTGACCTTCTTGGAGGAGGTGAGTCATTGAAAGAAGGCTTTGGGGTCATTCTCAGTGAGCTCTGCCTCCTGCTTGTGGATCAAGATGTATGCTCTCAGTGAATCAGCCTTCAGTCCACTACCATAGACTCTAATCCTCTGGAACCATAAACCCAATTAAACTCTTCCTTTTGTAAGTCATATTGGTCATAGTCTTTTGACAGGGCAACAGAAAAGCAATTAAGATTGGCTGTATTCCAACTTTTCTTGCCTAGCACCCAAATTTATCCCTTACAAGCCTCAGAGAACTAAGTCAACACTTATTCTAGAAAGCACAAAGGAATCAGGGTCCAAACTCCTACGTATAGTGTTTTTAAGTGGTGAGAATTCAGAAAACAGCACAACTGGCTCTAAGACATCACACTCCATTCCCAGCTGACTGGCAACTCATAAATCTTTTGCTTCAAGTACCGTAGTACTTAGATTATAGGCTACCATACTCAACCAAGAGGAGTTTTTAAGACACATTCTCTCTGCTGCCGCTTTGCAACATGGGCAAGGTATAGACCTTCCAAATGCACCAAAGTTTATCCATTACTAGTTTGGCTGTGGACCAGCCTCCTACCTATGTACTTCTGCATAATCTTGTCATTTCAATGCTATGCTGGAGCACAATTGCTGACTTGTTTAATTATCTAGTGATATACACTCAAATTCAACTGCTATTTGTTTAGAAAGGAGCTGGAAACTCATCGAGTGACTAAGCAGGAATGCCTCTCCACCCCGACGAGAGTACACAACAGAATCCAGTCTTCCTGACAACTATAGTCACTACCCTCAAAGACAAAGCACAATCAACTCAAGGGCCTATTATGTACGAACTATGAGGAAAATAAAAGATTAAAACACAATGGCGGGGACTGTTAAAGGGCTATGATTGGCAAGGCAGGATGCATGTATAAAAGCAGACATACTAAAGTGGGAGGCCAGTTCAGTCCAATCTATACAACCAAGAGAAATCTTTCAATAAGGAAAGATGTTTGAGGGTTGGAGTGGCCAAAGAAGGCTTCTTCCCATACCACCTCAGCCAGGTCCAGGAAGGGCCAACATTATGTGCCATGAGGTGCAAAGTCAGCAGAACTGTCTTTCAAATTGTATTTTCTTCAACTTGATATAAAAACAATTCATATTATTAGACTTGGAAATCAGGCATGGGGGCGCACACCTTTAATCCCAGCACTTGGGAGGCAGATACACACAGATCTCTGTGAGTTCGAAGCCAGCCTGGTCTACAAAGCAAGTTCCAAGACAGACAAGACTATTACACAGAGAAACCCTGTCTTGAAAAACCAATAAATTAATAAAACTTGAAGAAAGCTTATCTTAAGCTTAAGACTAACACATGGCCCTTGAACAATTCCTACATATAAATGCTCTTTTGCTTGGCTTTGTGAATTTAGGACATGGTGACTTATAAAATAAAGTAGGGAAACATGAACTTGAGATGTGGACAAGAGCACGCAGCACAGAAATGACTTATGTACCTACAAAGGCATGTCTCCAGGAAGGCTGCAGTCAGAAACCTGGGGCACTGTGCATGTGTGTGCTTCAGTGAGATTGACTTAGTCACTACCATCCGCACCCTTTCAATACACACTGTGCATGTGTGTGCTTCAGTGAGATTGACTTAGTCACTACCATCCGCACCCTTTCAATACACACCGTGCATGAGTGTGCTTCAGTGAGATTGACTTAGTCACTACCATCTGCACCCTTTCAATACACACCGTGCTCAGAGAGAGCAGGGAAGAGTCAGTCCGTGGTCTGAGCTCAGACACACGATTCTAAACACACCTCTTTCCACTGCGTGACTCATCTGGGGAGAACAAAACAATGGCTGCTTGTCCATGCTGTTCCGATCCAATTCCAAGCAGGCTAGCTAACTGAACCAGCCCGGCCAAAATTCCAGAACCAGCTGGAACCACAAACTGTGCCACCTCTGAACACTCAGTTCATATCTGCTGAAATGATCTCTTGGCAGATCATCTACTAATGTGTCAAATTTTTTCCTTTTTTTTTTTCTTTTCAGACAAGGTCTCACTGCAGCTCTGGCTATCTGGAACTCACTCTGTAGGCCAGGCTGGCCTCAGACACAGAGATCTCCGCAGTGCTGGGATTAAAGGTGTGCGCCACCAGGCTGGCTATGTGTCAGCACCTTGAACGTTCACTGCAGCAAACTGCCTTCCTTATGAGTCTTGTTCACTTCCTCTCAGACTGGTGAGAAGCAGCTTGAGGAGCAGGATGCTGTTATTCTTTAGAATCTCTAAATTGCTCCACATACCCCCATAATATACATTCAGTAAACAGCTATTAATTAAGAGTTGCTGAGCAACACTCCTTTGATTTCTATAAAAACCGCTTTCTAACGGGAGTCTCTTCACTCATTTCCATTATTACGCTGACAAGCGACACCAGATTAGAATAAGTGGCTACACACTCGTTATAGTGTTTTCCGTACAAATTAAGATGAAAATCGCTGCTTTGTAAGGTCTTACAGCAGACTGGGCCAGGGACACTCGGAGATAAAGAGCGCTTCCATCTCCAGTTGGAGAACTGTACATAGAACAACATTGTGATTCTCAACTACATACCATCACACAACAGCACTCATTCCAGCCTCGGATAAATGCCTACCCAATAAGCGTGCCTTCCTAGAATACATTGGCTGCTTCAGATTCAGGCTTCATCATCTGCCATTTACTGTGACAGTCACAAAAGGTTTCGTGGACACTGGGGTTTCAAGCAGGCCCAATTTTTTTTTTTCCTTTTAACTCGGAAGTGTGTTTTTAAAATGTCACCTGTGGTCCCTGCATACCACCTGCAGGTTTACTGACCTCAGTGGGAGGGGCTGTGGAGGAAGAGCTGGGATGGTGGGTGAGGGCAGAGGCAGCTGAAGCTTGGTAAACAACCACTGACCTTGTTGCCAAGGTTATGAGGAAAGTGCTCACAGCAGCACAGACAGGGTTGTCTGGAGAGGCGGCCACCACCACTCCATCAGATCATTACGTGATACGTGGGAGCTGGGGAGAACCCGGCTGGATCACGAAAGGGCATCAGCATGCCAAGCATCTAGGGTAGTGGGTTCTCAACCTGTGGGTTGTGACCTCTTCAGCAACCTTCTAGCTCCAAAAATATTTACCCTACAATTCATAACAGTAGCAAAATTACAGTTATGAAGTAGCAATGAAAATAATTTTGTGGTTGGGGGGTTATCACAACATAAAGAACTGTATTAAAGGGTCACAGAGTTAAGAAGGTTGAAAACCACTGGTAAGGAAAAACAAGAGCCGCCAAGATCCTGCTTGAACAGCTTCATCAAGCAAGTAAAAGATACATCCTCCAGAAACTAATTAGTGGTTTAAATCGCTCCCTTCATGCTTTTTGCTCCTCACTCCAACCTGAGCACTGTCACGGTGGTGCCGAGATGCATTGGCATTAGGAATCACCCAAATTGCTCTGGGTGGGAGGGATCCCGGGGCACGACACGGCTGCTGTGCAGCACACTTCAGCCAGAGTGCACCCGGCTCTCGCCCACGCACACCTAGGGCCAGGCTTTCCCAGCAGCCTGCTCATTTCAGAGCCTCCCTGGACAGCACACCACATTAGCATTGATGCTAGCTGCCCACAACCCAGAGGGCTTTTCCTGACAGACAAGGACACTTAGAGATTTAATCCCTGCAGACAACTGCTTTGTGGGACTTTCCAGCAAGCTTGCTGCAAATTCTTCAGCCGCTCCTACAGCTAAATGGAGCCCACTGAAAATATTCCATTTGCTTCTCAGGAAAAGCAGGCACAACTTCAAGGCAGCTTGACTTTAAGTTAATGAATCACATTCATATTAGTTAGCTTTAAAAACTGCCGTTGCTATCTGCACTGACAAGACATGCTTCCAGGAGATCAATTAAGACTGAGCAGCATCCTCGAAATGTGGTAGTATTCATTTGATAAGAACATAAAAATAAAACAAAAAGAAGAGACAATGAAAGTCTCCATGCTTCCCTTTTACGCTAATCAAGTCCTGGTTGCCATCTGCATATGATTCACCTTAGTTCTTAAGGCAAAGTAGAAGAAAGTCTTCTGGAAAATGTCACCACTTCACAGATCCAGGCCAATGAGCAACCCAGCCTAATAGCACAACACGATGGGTTAAGCCGGAAGCGGCACCACCCAGAAGTGTGGGGCTCCCCAAGATAAGAAGGGTTAAGCCAGAAGTGATACCACCCAGCAATGGTCTCCCCACACAGGAAGGGCTACGCCAGAAGCTATACCACCCAACAGTGTGGGTCTAACCACACAGGAAGGACTACACCAAAAGCGGCACCACCCAGCAGTGTGGGTCTCCCCCTAGCTTCCCTTGGACTCTGCAGCAGGGTTAATTATGTGAAACAGCCAAAAAGGTACAGTAATTGGATATTGACTTTTGGGGGTTGGTAATTTCTTTAATGCCTGTGGCCTCAGGCTTTCTAATAAGCTTTTCCTTAACTTGTTGAAACTGAAGAGTTGAGGGCAAAGTCTAAGATCTAAGAAAGACAAAAGAGGGGAGAGGGTCTGAACATGTTGCCGTTGCCCCTCTCCGCACCCCGAGCATGGCGGTAACCTTGGCAGATCCTTCCAGTCAACATCATTTTAGGGATGGATCACATCTTCTCCAGACTACCCCCAAACTATGCGCTTTTCTTGGCACACCCTCTGCTCTATCTGTGCTTGCACTGAATTAACACTTTACGATCCCCTCCACATCTTTTCACCCTGTAGGGTTTAACTGGACAGTACTTTTCTTTTTTCTTTTTTTTTTTATTTTTTGAGACAGGGTTTCTCTGTGGCTTTGGAGCCTGCTCTGGAACTAGCTCTTGTAGACCAGGCTGGTCTCGAACTCACAAAGATCCTCCTGCCTCTGCCTCCCGAGAAGGCGTGAGCCACCACCGCCCGGCCTGGAGAGTACTTTTCCACAGAAGAACACAGAGTAGAAATCTAAACAGACAGTATACCTACGCCGAGTGATAAGATTCAATTTGAAAGCAGTCTACACAATTATATTTCTATCCAGCATAAAGTATGTGCAATGCAGTGGCTTCAATCAAACTATTTAATGAGGGACTTAAGGTAGATATTGATTATGCTTAAAGTGTATTCTGTAAAACTTCAAGTCAATTGAATTACTGTTTCCCTTTTTATGGCTGGGAACTCCCTTCACACGTCCCTACAGAGCGGCAGACTGTAGACACCACCAGTCTCAATTCCTTGGCTAGCTCTGTGCTATCTAGGAGCAAGGATAGACTGCTGTACTACTCACGGTAACCTCTGCTGTTCCTGGGCTTGATAGCTAACATGAGGAAATATAATTCTAGGAAAATAAACAGCTAAATGCACATTCTGATGATAAAGGAAAAAACAAACAAAAAATCCACTAAAATGAACGCCAGAAAAAAGGTGGTTTTGTGTGTGTGTGTTTGAGACAAAGAATTCCTGTTGCCAAAGCTAGCCCAATCATCCCACTTCAGCCTCCCAGGAGCTGGGCTAGGTAGGAGACAAGAGAGCAGGCTGGAGAGAGCACACAGCCTGTGAAGGCAAGCATGGATGGACACATCGAATCACACCATACTATATGAGCACACCCACACCCACCCTCCCCCCCCCCCGTCATCTACTGCCATTCTGTGTTCCTCATTCCTGAAGAGTGGCCAGGCCAGTCCTTTTTCTCTTTTCTAATCAGCAATAGTGATGGAAGATTCAGGAACACAATGCAAAGACTCTTGATCCAGGAACTCTGGAGTATGAGAGAGAGAGAGAGAGATGTCTGCAGAGTTCTGGCAGCACTCAAGAGTTTCTCTCATGGAAGGGATCCCAGATGTCTGATGAAGATGAGAGGGTGCTTCCTGCTTCTGCCAATACTGCCTGTCATTAAATTGATTCCACGATCATTATCCTTTTGGCTGATTCGAAAGGACCATAAATGTATCACAGCCACCTAGGAAAGTGGGGGGGGGGGAGGAACTGACATGAAAACATGTTCATATTTTTCTAAGGAATGTTGGGAAGGAATTGTTCTCTGCTGAAGCTCTAACTCTCCGATTCCTAGGAAAACAAACCGGCATGTGTACAGCTATAGGGCCATCGGAGACCTGAGTCCCAACGGTTGGTTTTAGCACAAAAGGGGTTGGGTGAGTAGATGAACCTCTATCCCCAAAACTGCTTGTTTTGTTTTGGGAGAACCCACACGACCTATAACCCAACTAAGCTTAAGCAGAGTTTAACTCCACAAAGGTTCATTTAAAACCTAAGAAACTGAGGAGGTTGTATCCAAAAGCAGTGAGAGGCCAAATAAGCCATCGGGAACTCCTGGATGTTTGCAGCCAGGCTGAAAATACGATTAGTTCCTGGATCTAAACAAAGGGGTCCCTGGTGGCTTCAGGCTGCCTCTACCTTGACAAGCTCTTCTCTCCAAATTCCTTAATCTCCTGATCGCTAGTAACAGGAGCCCAGACCCTGCATGAAAATCCTTCCTCTCTGAGTTTCTCCACCATGCTCTCTCATTCCTCCCACCCCAGTAATCCAGTTCAAAAAAAAAAAACTCCAAATAAATATTAACAAAATTACTGTCTTTGCAGATCAGAACATCACAATGTATATTAAGTGACCGTTATAATGTCACCAAGTTAAAACACATTCTGTATGTAAAGTATTTGTGTTACGGCTGTAGGCTCCCCTACTTCTGTAAGGCTCTTCTTCCCATCTAAAAATGTGTTTTTTAATTTAAAAAATTTGGTGGTGTAGTAATAGCAGCGGCAGCAGCAACCATAGCGTGCACATGTATGGACTCCCCTGCCAGCACGCAAGCATGGAGGTCAGAAAAGGACTAGTTTACGGAGCTGGTTCTCCTTCCACATTTATGGGACTGAAGCCAGGGCAGCAGGTTAGCTCGGCAACTTCCTCTACCAGTTTAGCCATCTCAATGGGCCCACATCTAAAATCTAATTTGATAATAGCTCTGTGAGTGTGAGGAAGACATTTACATGGAGGACAACAAGGATGCAGTTGACATGGTAAAATCAAGGTATGGCCGTTCAAGTGTTTTCTCGACCGTCCCAGATACCGGGACAACAAGGATGCAGTTGACATGGTAAAATCCAGGTTCAAGTCTTTTCTCGATCGTCCCAGATACCGGGAAGCTTAGGAAGCAAAGCACAAGCGACACTGCTCTGTACATGGGATTATGGGAATTTTATTTAACAAGTTATGACAGCAGTATCTTGCCTCCTCTCTTCCTAATTCATCCATGCTAGACACATACAAACACACACACACAAACACAGACTCACACACAAATCTACACTAGAAAAAATTACAAGAACCCGACAGATTTAATTTCCCATTTTCTTCCCACACAGGACTTTTAAAACATACATTTGAAAAAAAAAAAAAACATACATTTGATATATAATTTATATTTCATAAAAGTCACATTTTAAAGCATGAACGTCAGTGGTTTTGTTATATTTGTAGTTACATAACCATAACCACTATGCCATTTCAGAGGGGTTTTATTACAGCAAAGAGAAATTCCATAATCATTAGCACTCACTCATCTATTCTGTTTTCTCTGGCTTTGGTAACCACTAATCCACCTTTGGTCTCTGTGAATCTACCTATTCTGGACACTTCATACAAACGCAGTTGGACAACTAGCTTATTTTGAAGGTCACTCACAGGACAGCCCTTCCCGATGCCTTCTCTTCCTGGGGTGCAGAATACCCTGCTGTTTAGTTATCCCACATTCTCTAGCCAGCTAATGGACATTTGGGCTGTTTCCACTTCGGGGCTATTCTGAATGATGCTGCTATGAACATATGTACATGTTTTAGTGTGGACATATGCTTTTGTTTCTCTGACATATACATCTAGAAGTAAAACTGCTAAGTCATAAGTGAAATGAACATCCAACAGTCTGAGGGACTGCTAGGCTGTTTTACAGAATAAGTCACGCCACTTACACTCCCAACAGCAATGAGGGTTCTGGTCTCCTCATGTCCTGACCAACACTATGGGTTTTTCTCTTTTACTATCATTATAGCCATCTTAGTGAGTATGGAGAGGACTCTTACTGGAGCTTTCATTTTCGTTTCCTAAATGACTAGTGATGGTGAGCATCTTCTCATTTGATTACGGGCCATTCATCTCTCCTCTGAAGAAATGTCATTCAAACCATTCTCGATTTTTAAATGGAATTGTCATATTTTTATTATTGAACTGTAAGAGTTTTAAAAATAAATATTTTGCCGGGCAGTGGTGGCGCATGCCTTTAATCCCAGCACTCGGGAGGCAGAGGCAGGTGAATCTTTGTGAACTCGGGACCAGCCTGGTCTACAAGAGCTAGTTCCAGCACAGGCTCCAAAGCTACAGAGAAACCCTGTCTCGAAAAAAAAAAATTTTAAGTGCAAGTCCTTTATCACATATAAGGCACACAAGCATTTCTCACATTTGAGGGTCTGCTTTTAATTTTAATGCTGATGGTATTATTATTGTTTGTTTATTTTATTTTTTAGACAGAGGCTCACTAGGTAGCCCTGGCTGGCCTGGAACTCACTATGTAGACCAGGCTGGCCTCAAACTCTTAAGAGATCAGCCTGCCTTTGTCTCCCAAGTGCTGGGATTAAAGGCAAGCCCCACCATACCCAGCATTGATAACATCAATCTGATGAAGTCCAATGACCTATTTTCTCTCTCTCTTTTTTTAACGTATGGCTCTGATGTTACAGTCAAAAAATCATGTAACTACTTACAGATCACGAAGAATAGATGGAGAGAAAGGAGGAATGGTACAATCTCTGAAAGATTGTACACATTTTTCCAATTAAGAGTTACATTGTTAGACATTTAGATTTTTGATTCATTTTGAGTTATATTTTCTCTGTGGTATGCAGATTGGTCTCCTATGGTTTATATACAATTGCCTTCACATAATTCCTTGGGGGGAAAAATCTACTCCTACCACTGTTTTGTCTTGGCACCCTTATCAAAAATCAGTTACCATGGACTGCGGTCAGAGTCCAGTGGTTGAGTGTGCTGATTATCCTGCGCTCAGCCTCCAGCACCCAAAGGAAGGCAAACAATGATGGTGGACGTGCTGATTCGTTTCTGGGTCCTGGCTTCTATTTGGCTGATCACCTTTATGCCAGTTTCGTGTTGTTTCTCTCAATTCTGCTTTTTTGTAAGTTTTGGGAATCACAAGCATGAGTTCACAGCTTTGTTCTCTCTCAGATTCTTTCAGCTATTCTCGTGTGAGATTTCCTAACAGTCCCCAGTGTACGTGAACATGAAGTGGGCATTCTGATGGCAGTCCTGTTGAATACGCAGAATGATCTAAAGCACTGTCGCCTTACCGGTCGTCTTCTGAGCCACGGACATAAAACGACATGCCATGTTTCAGGCTTCCTTGCTCTCGGTGTCTGGCAGTGGTCAGTGTACATAACACTTCTTTCATTCACTCCGTGTTTATTTAGGTCACAGAGACACCACAGAACTGAAACTCATTTATTAACAGGTAGGGAATGGTCCGTGCTGTGTTTAGAGGAGTTCCTACGGTGCTTCGATTGGCAAGGGCCTAGTGCATGCTAAGCAAATGTTCTACCACTGAGCGACATTATAAATATAGCATACGGATACATATACTGATTTATCCTTTCGTTTTTCACCTTTATTAACTGTATATTCACATAAGGCATCATGCGACCTGCCAATTTGTTGTAAAACCAACGGTCCCTGATCACACCCATCTCGGCCTCTACTTACAGCTCCCAAGCTCCGCAGGTAATTATTGGGGTTTATTTCTGCTGTGCTGAGGGATCACTTTGAGTTGATGTTTTTGGTCTGTGTTTTACATCTCTAATCCCATTTGAGTACCATTTTGCTTTTTGACATTTTGACTGTGAGCATCATTTGCTGACTTGTTTTTTTCTATGTATCCCTGGCTGGCCTAGCACTCAATATGTAATCCTGGATAGCCACAAACTCATGGTAATCCTCTTGCCTCTATCTCAAGTCCTGAGATTATAGGTGTGTGCCACCATACCTGGTTTATGGCTGACTTTTTACTACAAGAAGATAAAAGTTAGCTCTCGTCCACACGTACACATCCCTCTCTGGTTACTTCACTGGCTGTGCCATAATTCTGCTTGCATCACACAGACTACGTAAAGGCAGTTACAGTTCACCTACACAGGGTACTGTTGTCATTTTCTTTCCTGTACAGCTTTAGCTTCTGCAACTACTATTTCCACTTAGTTTCCTATACATTTAAGCTGTCAATTCAACTCCAATCCCTCTTCTACTTACGAAAATCTGTTAATATAGCCCAATATTACCTATCAATCTTTCTTAAAGAAAAATCTCCAGAACCTTTCTGAACTTCTTCTTCATGGACTGCTCTTGAGAGCGCCATATCCTGAGTTTCCCTCTCCTATAAGATCCTAGTTCTCAGAGACCATTTCCTTCTGCACATACTTTCCCATTATTGTAGCACCAACAGCTTCCTGAAAACAAATGCTTAAGAGGGAAAATGGTAGACTGTACATGTCTGAAATCTTTTTACCCTTCCATGTATGGCAATTTCCTCCTAATTGAAACGTTCCATCCCAGAGGAAAGTTCAATTAAGAATCAGAAAGAGGGGCTGGAGAGATGGCTCAGTGGTTAAGAGCAGTGCTGCTCTTCCAGAGGTCCTGAGTTCGATTCCCAGCAACCACATGGAGGCTCACAACTATCTGTAATGAGATCTGGCACCCTTTTCTGGCATGCAGGCATACATAGAGGGAGAATGTTGTATACATTATAAATAAATAAATCTTTAAAAAGAAAAGAATCAGAAAGAGAAAAGAAGACGGGTGGTGGTGGCACATGCCTTTAATCCCAGCACTCGGGAGGCAGAGGCAGGCAGATCTCTGTGAGTTCGAGGCCAGCCTGATCTACAAGAGCTAGTTCCAGAATAGCCTCATAAGCTACAGAGAAACCCTGTCTCGAAAAACAAAATAAAACAACAAGAAAGAAAGAAAGAAAGAAAGAAAGAAAAGAAAAAAAAGCAACAAAACCAAACAAACAAACATAAAACCAGGTTAAGAAAGCAAACAACTAACAAGTCTTAGGAAGTTCCTGAAACTAAGTTTCACAAGGCCCTGTCCCCACATACAGAAGCCTCCATCTCAAGTGCTGAGATTGCAGGCATGGTATGCCACCACCCCTGGTTTATCTGCTGGCTGACCTGGAATTCACTATGTATTCCAGGCTGCTGGAGAGAGGAAATGCTGACAAGCTTAGCTGCCTGCAAGTCCTACAGGGAGCTTCAGAGTTACAGCTTTCCTGAGTTCTCACCTATAGTGGGTGATACCTTTTGGATATCCATGCTGTTGTAATTAACACCCTCACTCATATAAGTTATCTTAATAAATTCACTGGTTCACTGAGCCAGACTTGAGTAGAATTATTTCTTTGGTCTATTCTTGGCGCTGAATTTATTTGCATGTCCCAAGAAAAGACCATATAACATCCTTACCCCAGACACTGGCTGAGCATAGAATTCTAGATTAAAATGAATTTGGGGTTGGGAAGTAGCTGACTTACCTAATGTGCAATCCTGGGTTGGTGTAGAGGTGAGTTTTCCTTTAAAATTTAGAGGTCACTTCTCCAGTGTCTATTAGGTTCTGTTGAAATGAAGCTCCGGTTTCTTCAGGATCAAAATCTCACAAAATCTCACAAATCTCACAAATGAAAGATATCTTTCATTTGAGTCTTGTGTTTGGCAACTGGCCATCTTAGTTTTGAAATTTGGCTTAGGTTACAGAAAGTTTTCTTCAAGTGTTTGTTTGATAATCATCTTCTCCATTTTTTTTCCCTATACGTTCTTTCTGGAATTCCTATTACTTGAGCCTCCTTTGGTTACTGGACCTTATGAACTTGTCTCCTAATTTTCCTACTTTTCTTTCTAAAGTTAGCACATATACTTAGTCACCTCAAAGTTTTCTATGGTGCTTCTTATTTGTTATTATTTATATATTATATTATTTATTATTATGTTTTAGATTTCTAAATTATTTGGCTTAATAAATGAGTTTTATTAGTAAGTCCTATATCAGTTTTAAGGTACACTAATTTGTCCTCTTGTCTCTGAAAATATTAAAGATTAAAAAGCAAAAAATTCTAAGAGTCATTAGCAAGCATAAAATGAACTTTGAAGAAAGTTAATTACTTCTATTCAGAAGACATGTGGGTATCATTTCTTTACTGGTTTTAACGTATGAAGAAGGTCCAGGGACTGAGGATGTCACTCTGGTAGAGTGCTTGTCTAGCTGTGCAAGCTGCAGGCTCAACACAGCACAGCTGAAAGGGAAATTTAATTTAAGTTGTGAAGACATGAAACCTTAAGCAGATAACATCTGGAAGTTTCTTAAGACCGATTCTAAACTAGTGCACGTGTGTGTGCATAGTGGAACAATGAAATGCTCTCAAGGAGAGGAAACTCGGGAGTACACAGAGCAAGAACATCGAGGCTGCTTTCACCACATCTTGGCCTTCTAACACCAAAGCAAATTAAATAGCACACAGCCTCTAAGGTATAGAAGGAAGTAGGCAGAGAAAACGGGAGACTGGAGACCACCCTCACACTTTCCCTGCTGTTTATCTCAAACTTCCTGTCTCCCACCTTAGCTCCCACGGGGCCACAAATCCTGATCTAGATAATGACTAGGCAAGTCTTGCATGCCCAGAAGTGGGAGGAAAGTGGGCCTAACTGGTTTTCTTTTTTGTTAAGTGGTTTAAATCCAGGACTGAAGTCTCAGCATTTAAAACCTTAGTAAAGAGTGAATTCTTAGTAAAACCTTAGTAAATTAGAAAATTCCTAGTAAAACCTTAGTAAAGAGCATATTCTTCTCCGCCCTCTTCAAACTGGACAGGTCACACAGAAGAGCATTTTTCTCCTAAACCTGCTCTGCCACTTGTTTATTTTCTCAGGGTGGTGCTAGGATATAAGAAGCAGACTTGCAGACTTGGGGATTTAGCTGAGTGGTACACAAGGCCCAGGGTTTGGTCCCCAGCGCCAGCAAAAATAAATCACAAAAAGAACACATAGTTGATTTCTTTCCCTGGTTTCTGGTACACAGTTCCTAAAACTCTGGGAATGACCAGGGTGATGAGTGTATTTTGTATGCTAATGAAATAATCAGGGCCTAGGAGCCCCTAGAAAGCTGCAGTATGGAGCAGATCACCACAAAGACCGAAGCCCTATGCTACAGAAAGGAATGTGCCCAGGAAAGACCTGGGTTCTGTCACTAAAGTTAACACTAACAGGTTCTAGGAACCAAGACTTGAGCATCTTTGGGAAACCCACCATTCGGCCACAGCAGCTGACAAATTAAAATGGTTTTGATCATCACCACACAAAAGGAATTTCAGATATTCAAATTCCAAGGTTTTTTTTTTTATTCATTTCTGCTATAAGAATAAGGAAAACCAAAGAAAGAAAAGACATGTCTATTAAGAAAGCAATGCAGTCATCCTCTTGTTTGGTTGCACGGTGTCTCTGCAAAAGCAGCTTGCGATCATTCAAGAGCAGCCGAGGTTTGGGACTGAGCAGGGAGGAGTGCATATGCACTGTGATGGAAGCTCCATCTTCGCTGGGCTTCCCCTTCCCAGGGCTCATGCCCAACAGTCTTCTCTATTTGATAAAAAGTCACAGCAGCAAAGGGGAACCTTCTAGAGTAATGCTAATTGCAGATGACCTGAATCCTCAAGCTTCTTCATTCCGTATCTATTAAGGCCCAGAGGATAAGTGGCTCATATACTTCCAGTATTTTCAATTATTAAAACAGAGGAAGAAACCGTGAACAATTACTGCTATCTGGTTATTTGCTATATTTTTTTCTTCACCAATGCACAGCACATTAAAAAACCTTAAGTAAATATAATAAAATATAAAACTTAAATATTCAATTATGTTAATCAAATATTCAATCTGATATTATGTTGAGATTTTTCTCCATTTTGCACAATTTTTGTGTTGCTACGCTTTTGTGGGAGAGCTAATAAGAGCACATCACCCCAGCCCTTAGGGGTAAGACAGTAGTGTTTCACTCTGGAAACAAGCCGAGACACTCAGCATTTCACCATCTGCCGTGGAGTGGGGGCTACCCATTTATAGGCAGTTAATTTGGGGAGGGGGCGGTTCTTTCATGTTGTAGCTACCAGCAAGGTTTCTGTGCTCCTGTAAATAACCCTTCCCCAATGCTCCCAAAGAAACCTCGGTTGAACTCATCCCATCACACACAGAAAAGGACATGAGAGGAGACGGGCTGGGAAGTAGATGGGGAACAGTGGAGTGGGCTCCAAAGACAGGGACAACAGCTTTGCTTTGGCCTTTTTGTCTTTAGGGGCTTTTGTTGGTTGGTTTTGGTTTTCACTTTGGGGGGAACAATCATGAAGACATGATGAAGTTGGGTGAGTAGGGAGGTGGGAAGAACCTGGGAGGAGCTGGGGGAGAGTAAGTAGAATCAAAATATGACAAATGCTTTAAAAATGAAAAGGAGAGGGTAACAGGAGTAGGAGATGCATATGATCGAAATTCATTATATGTGCATGAAAAGGTCACAACAGAACCCATTACTATGCATAATTAATACGTGCTAATTAAAACGTAAAATATAAAAAGAGTGATTCAAAGTATAAATTAAGATGATAAAGTAAGTGTAAGCGGTGAGTTCTAGAATGGCAAGATGAGAAACCCTAAACCATCTCCTCGGTCAAACAACTGTAATGGAAAAGCAGCCAGAGACATCTGAAGTCTGGAAATTGTCCTAAAAGCATACAGCAAATGAAAAAAGTGAAGAAACTCTCCTAAATTTCTCTAAGAGCACCAAACGTCTATACTATCCAGCCACAATCTGTTCCTTCTCTGGCCCCTGCCCTCCAGCAGGGCATAAGCTCCACTCTGCCAAATTCGTACAGCAGGGTGTCTTTCCCCCACAGCTCTCCATGTTCTCAAGAGGGGCAGGCCACCACAATGTCTCAGACTCCCCTCGCGGTGTCGCAGGACTTGTAGCAGGCACCAGCTGCTGAAACACTGGATGTGTACTTCCTCCAGGTGGAGTCTGCTAAGACAACACTACTGAACCCCAGCTGTCCAGGAGGTGAACACTGGACAATGAAAGAGGCCCAGGAGGCTGTGTAGAGGTGTCCCCCTCCCCTCCAGTTTCAGAGCAGCAGCAGGGGTGGGGAGCCAGGTAAAGCAGACCCTAACAAGAGAAACTCCAAGTCTCTTTGTAATGATGAGAACGAGGTGGAGAAGATTAAGCCTGATGGGGCCATCTAAATAAAGGGATTTGGATGGGGGAGCACTAGCAGAGTTACATGCCACCCTTGAACTACTAGAATTTGACTAAAGAGAAACAAAAAAAAAAAAAAGAGAACTAAAACTCAGAATAAACTCCAGACTGGCCCCAGATTCCTGCAATGAGGTCAAACTGACCTGCATGAATGGGGCAGAATTAATCCCACAGATACTATTAGTAACAACCAAGCTACCTGTTGTCCACTAAGCGACTTTTACATGAGTGTGCACAACCTAGAGGCAAACAGCCTAAGAGAGAGAACCAGGAAAGCAACAGCCAGACGCCCTGCTGAAATCTCCTCCATCCCAGGGTGATGGACACACCCAAGACATCAGTGGCTATACACCACAGCTTCCCTGAAGTATCCTGCCAAGATACTGAACACATAAGCAAACAGCAACATCCAGACAGTAAGGAGGTTTGCCACAATGTTAGCAGACTTTCAACAACAACAAAAAAAAAAACACAAAGCAAGAGAAAAGCAAGCAACAGAAACTACCTTTGAGAGAGCTAAGATGACAAACTCAACAGGAAAACACTCAAAGCAATGATATAAATACATTCAAAGAAGGAAAGGAGACAATGCTTGAGGAGGAGAAGCTGTAGGCGTGGCTTGGTGGGCTTCATCCTCAGGGGCACTCCCAAAAGGAAACAGTAACCAAAGCTATGAGGATATTCTTATCAGACTGTAAAATTCAGAAAGAATTTTTGAAAATGGAAATTCTGACTGGGTTTAGTGTTGCACATCTGCAATCCTAGCATTAGGGAGCCGGACACAGAAGGATATGGAATTCAAGGCCATCTTTGGCAACATAGCAAGTTTGAGTCTGGCCTAGGCTACATGACACCATACCTCAAAATAAAAAATTAAGTGTGGAGTTAAGAAGTACAATGTCTAAAATTAAAAATTCATTAGGGAGGATTAAATCACATATAACAACTAAACAGGACAGAATTAGCAAGTGGAATATACGGATGAAAAAAGACTGTGCCAGGAGAGTACAAAGTATTACAGAGAAAAAAACTGGAAAGCCATTCTCTCAGCTTCCTCAAAAAGTTCAAAGCTACAAAGAACTTTATAAAAAGGTCTAGACCTATAAAAATTAGGTTTATGTGTATTAAGTGTGCAGCATATATAACAAATATGTGTATGTACATAACATATGTAACATGCTGTATATTCTAATAGCACAAAGCAGGGAAAGGAATCAAGACTAAGTAAGAATAGCGTTTCAATACTTCACTTGGATTAAGTTCATATAAGCCTGAAGTATATATTAGTAAACTATGATGTATCAAAAGCCCGAGACTCAAGCATCAGTAAGAAAATAACGTAAGTACTCAAAGAAGACACTCAGTAAAGTGAAAAGGGTGGGTTCATCCTCAGTGTGCTCTCAGATGACCAATGAACAGAATTAGAAACTATGCAGAAGCAACTCTGGGAAGTGCACAACATTGTAGAACCAACACACTCCTAACAGCAAGCAGAACAAACGAGAAATCAAAGGGAAATTGGAAAACACTTTGTATTGCCTATCTTAAAAAATGTCTCAAATTAACAGCTTCAACTTCCGCTGGAAGATCAGTCAGTACCGGTTCTGCTGTAGGAATCTCCGGAGTGAGTAAACCCATAGGCAGGAATTACAACAGTGGCTGCCCAGAGGTAGAAGGAGTGGAGGAGTATGGGAAGTGAGCGCTAAGAGGTGCAGGGCTTCTTTATGGGGTTACTAAAATGCTTTAAAATCAACTGCAGTGATGGTTATAACACTCTGGGGCTATCCTAAGGAACGCTAACTTGGACACTTTCAATGGGTGACTGTATGGCTTGTAATGGCATCTCAATGGAGCTGTTAAAATCAACACGGTATAAAAAAGGTCAATAAACATTACCAAGACCTTTTCCCTGCAAACATCCTCTCATCTTTGAAAACAAGTACATGTACATTCAGGAAAGGACCCTCTGACACCAAGGAGCACTTGTGAGAGCTGTCAAGGCCTGTGCAGGCAGGAACGTGGCTTTGTGGTCAACTACAGCCCTTTCATTTCCTTCAACAAGCCACTTACTGTTCATTTCAGCAAAAAATTCAGTCTTGTTTGTTCTCTGGACATGCCACTGACACTAGGGTTAAGAATGTGCCAGTATCAGAAAGTGCAGAACACGTGTCAGCAGCTTACAACAAAGTTGGCACATTTTCTGAAAAAAATAGATCGTGCTGTAGGGAGAAACACAAGCAGCCAAACTCTTCATTCAGAAAAAGAGCCTAGACCTGAACTTAGAACCTGATGAAGTTTTAGGGCCAACTGAACCATTATTTCATTTGCACTTCCTTCTCTATGTGCATCTCAGAGTGGTAACATAAATTCTGCTTGTTTAGTTGCAGTGTTGAGACTGAACTCAACTGGCTTTACGCCTGCTAAGCAGGGGCTCTTCCACTGTATAAAGAGTTGTTCATTTGGGTTGAAGAGATGGCTTGGCTGCTGAGAGCATGTGCTGCTCTCCCAGAGGACCTGTGTTACATACATCCCAGCAGCCATGTCAGGTGACCTACAGGTGCCTTTAATTCTAGCTCCAGGTGGGGACCCAATGCTCTCTTTGGCTCCCAAAGGAACCTACACATGACATTCATTTACATAAGCATATACACCTAAATAAAAACAAAAACTAAGTCTTCTTTTAAAAATGTGTGTAAGTGTTTTGCCTACATGTACGTAAGTGTACTGTGAGTGCCTGGTGCCCAAAAAGGTCAGAAGACAGCACAGAAACCACTGGAACAGTTATGAGCCACCAAATGAATGTTGTCAGCAAGAATAGCAAGAACTCTTAAGTGTTCAGCTATCATTAGTCCCTAATACATAATTTTTAATCTGAATTATTTTTAATAAACACAAAGTAAAAAAACTCATGATAAATATATGATATTTTAATGATAATTTTTATTATTACTTTATAAAAGGACGGAATATCTGTTGGCAATGAGCCCAGGGAAGGAATGCTACCTAAGAGACCCAGGCCTGTTTGTCACTGGAACCCTGATTCCTGCTGTGTAGGGTGGCTTCTGCTGCAGGAAAAGGACAGCTCCGAGGGACTTGTACTTTCAAAGGGTGTCACCTCTCCTGCAGCCCTCCAGGCCTTGCTCTTGTACTTAATTAATGAAACAAGCTCTTGTCAAAACCTTGACCCAGAAAGGGCGCTGAGATGTTGGTAATAAAATGTAAGTAGACTACACTCATTATTGAAGAAACTGAAACTTCTCTCTGTGGCCTAACTCCATGCAACACTCTGAGCCTGTATTTTAGTCACCATACACAACACCTTAATAGAGCATATGCAATGTTACAAAAGGGCTGTGATGGTACTGGTTTAAGACTGCTTCTAATTTGCCAGATTCTAACATGAAAAGAAAACCCCAAATTCATTAAGATAGTATAAAAGTAAAAAAAAAAAATAGTAAATTACCAGAAGACTTCAGACTCTCAATGTTATTAATTGAGACTTTATTTTTTGAAAGAATATATAACCATCTGGCAACCTGGACAAGAAATGCTAATTAGTTAAGGAATGGTACCAAGTATGGTAGGGCTCACTTATTTTCTGAGCACTCAGAGGCTGAGGCAGAAAGATCATACTGAGGTCAGGGCCCCTGGGGGCTACATAAGCAATTCAAGGTCATCCTGGGCTCACGGCAAGATGCTGCCTTGTATATGAAATGAAATAAACTTCACAGTGAAGCAATTTTACTCAAGAGCATTCAAAGACCTCAGATTGAAGATCCCATGGTAATTTGAAGCAGGAAAAAATGGAAATGGTTTTCATTTTAATTTAATTTTATTTTTTGCCCTTCTCTAGTTCAAAGTTAACTGGTCTTTACTTTTCAATTCTCTTTTTACTTCTTGGAACTGTTTCACTCCAAAGAGATGGTACAAGTCATTTTTAAGAATCTTGACATTTTCTAGGTTCTCTTTGAGATTAGTTTTTGATGTAGTTCTGATCATGTACCATCTACCTAAATTAGAAGCCAAAGCACTGAGAGGATGACGACAAAACAGCCAGCTCCATCTCTCCAAACTGAAACGAACCTCTGTCTATTCAAGTATTCCCTTTCAATTCCTGCAACAACTCTGAACTTCTATTTGAGAAAAGTTTTCTCAAAAAAATGAAGGGTGGAGTGGGGGTGGAATTCAGGACTCCAACACAAGCCTTCAACCTTTCATTTGCTGTCCTTTATAAACTCACCAGAACCTAACAAGATAAAGACAGAAGAGCTGAAGCAAGCCAACTTAATATCAAAACCCACAAGCATGGCCAAATCAAAATATTCCCATGCCCTTCCAATTCCTCCTGAGCTCCATTTGCAAAAGCGAGGATCCCCCAGTCCTGAGTAAATGCTGAGCCTGTGGTACCTGTGCCAGGTTCTTAACTGTCGCGTGCAGGTAATCCCTTCCCAAAAGCAGCCTCGGACATAATATCATGGCACACAAGAGAAGAGAAGTGGGTAGTGGGAACCCTTAAAATCATAAAGCAGAGTAATCCATTAAATAATAAAAGGCTATAAAACAATCCTGGCTTGATAGAACACTTTTATACAGGGTCTCTCTAAAATTAATCTGTAATCCACAGCAGGCCAGTGGATGCGCTGACTGCAAAGGGCACATGGGGCCGTCTAGGACTGTGGGGACGCTTATTTATTTGATTCCAGCGGTGATTACACGGATATGTACACTTGTCAAACTTATTACTTGTACATGCAAAACAGGTTTGGTTCATTACATGGTAAATTATGCCTCAATAAAGTTGGTTTTAAAACAATCAAAAGATACAAAATCAAAACCTACGAGAACAGTTTCTTGTTGATTGTAACTTTCAGATCTAACTGCTGGGGAAGGTAGTTAATGAATTTTATTTTGCTGCTGATGTTACCAATATCATTCATTTATCCATTCATTTCTTTGGGGGGTTTTGAGACAGGGTCTCATTTAGTCCAGGCTGGCCTATAACTATTTAGCGGAGGTTGGTCTTGAACTCCCGATCTCCTTCCCTCTACCTCCCAAACACTAGGAATACAGGCACACATCACCATATCTGACATGTATTTTACTTAAATTAGAAAAAAAAAAGTCTTTTAAGTTCCTTTCTGAAGACCTATTGAGTATTAAAATCTGGTTTCCAATTATCATAGAGTAATAAATATCCAAAATATAGGCTCAAATAGCAATGAAGGACCAATTTTAAAAAGAAAGAGCTATCAGGAAATGGACTATGACCTAATATTCAGTATCAATACTCTAATTGTAAGAGTCTGCAAAATCCTTAAAGTACATACAAGAAAATAATTATTTTTAAGTTACTTAAAGATAAAACTGAAAATAGTTCCTAGAAGCAGACAGTTTCTATGAGTCCCATGGTTTAGAGTTCTTACATGTGACCTCAATAATCTAAATGCGGGAAACAGAAACTTCGTATATTCCCTGCATTGCAGTATAACAGGTCACCAAAGGAAATGCAGCAAGCCCTTATTTCACTAAGAGCCTGTGACACAAACTGAATGGACAAGGTTAGATTTAATATGAGACTGAAGAAAATCTAGTCTTGTCACATTTTTTCTATGAACTATAAAAAGACAAACAGTCTACAAAAGGGATTTAAGGTTTTCAACCTTCTAGGAACTTCAAGGAACGAAAGAAACCGTATGAACTGTTTTCACTCAGGGCAGTTTTCAAAGACTATAGCACAGTGAGAAAAGGGTTCCTTTCTACTAGTGGAGATATGGGCCTTAACATCACATGCAACAGGTATTTCAAATCATAATCCCTGTAGATATTTTAAATATTCATCTTTGAAGGAGAAAACATCTCAGGAAATAATAAGCCTACAGGTGCTGGTGGCATAAAACTGAACAAAGAGCTAATAAAATCCTCTCTCTTATACATTAATCTCTTCCATTATCTCTCATTTCTATAGAACCTGCAATAAAACAGACTGACAGATTTTGCACCATTTTATAGAAAAATTGTTTTAATTACTGTATCTCTAGACAGTTATAATTTACTGTGCCTTCAACAGTTGAGCTCTTGTAGAGGGGGATGATGGATAAAACACATTTCCATTACGGCACTTGTTCTGAGGGCACACTGCTCTTGCAGAGAACCAAAGTTCAGTTCCCAGCACCCATGGTGATACATACAGTTCAGCTGCAGGGGATCCAGTGCCCCCTTCTGGACTCTGTGGGCACCTGCACTCACACATACATAGACCCCACAGAGATATACACATAATTATTCAAAAAAAGCCTTGTTCTGGATGTACTGATATCTTACCAATTATCACATTTTCCTGTCTTAAAAATCTATTATTATTAAGCAATCTATGTAACAGTTTTCTCTTGTGAACAGCGAATTCATGTTACAGAAACTTATACCATCTTCCTGATAAACCTCACTCTCTTCATAAAGTCAGAGTCACATCAAATCTTCTTAGGCCTTTGTGGCAATTATATATCTTAGTTTCTGTTCACAGACAGGGGTTCATAACTTAGAAATATTTAAAACGAACTCTCAATCTTTTCAGGGGAATACAAAGTTTTAAATTCAAAAGATCCACATTGTCACTGTGGAAAAATCCCGAATGAAAAGGCACAGTGGTGCTCCTAACAGTGGGAGCAGGGCTGTCCCTAATGCTTTGGGGAACCTATTCCTCATACTGGATGGCTTTGCTCAGTCTGAATCCAAGGGGAGGTGCTTAGTCTTCCAGCAACTTGATATGCCATGCTTGGGGGAAGGGGGGCAGGGGAGGAAAGGAGGGAGGAGAAACTGTGGTCAGGATGTAAAATAAATAAATTAGTTAGATAAAAAACAAAGAAAATAAAAGTATAATATTTTTAAAAAAGAGGAAGGGAGGAAGGGAAGAAGGAGGAAGGAAGGGAAGGAGGGAGGGAGGGAGGGAGGAAGGGAAGGAGGAAGGAAGGGGGAAAGAGGTATAGACACCTTTGCAGTATCCTGGAAGTGAAGCCAGAGCATGTACAAACCCTTAGTTTGGCTAATCAATAGAAAATATATGCACACATGAACTACATCAACTGTTATGTTAGCTATGAAAGAACAGATCCAAATGCTGCGTGACTATAGGGAAAAAGACCACGACTACATGTCACTCCCCTCCACATCAGTAACCACTTCCCCTCATTTTGTTGTTATCTTCAAGCATGATGTAGTTCAGCAGCCAGAATCATACTGTCCATTAACCTGAATAATGGACTACTTGGCAAGCCAGAAACTGGCTCAACCACCACAGCACAACAAAGGGAGAGAAAGCAAATTCAAGTAGACCTCTATAGCCTGGTTCCTTAAATCATTGAGTAGAGCTGAAAGCCACAGGCCAGAGGAGAAGCAAAATATGTGGTCACTCAACAGTATGAAAATGGGGTGTGGATGCCAAAGGGAAAAGAGCTTTTATTTCAGAATAGAAGATCTAACAGTTCAGCCTAGTTTTCCCTACACAGTACATTTTAAGGAAGATGAAGAACTATGTTAATGTCTGTATGGAGCACTTTCTTTGGGTGAGTGTAAATGAGGATATACTATATGCATCAGACTTTCCTGGGCTCTCCTACTGCAGATGGTACAACCCAGCAACCCAAGCCAAAAACACAATCAAATGAATTATAGATAAAGACACCTGAATGGTAACAGCATTTTCACTCTGCCTCCAACCCTGTTCCCCACCAGCTGAGAACAAGCTATCTAAAGAGAAATCTGATCATGTCACTCCCCAGTTTCAAATACTTCAATGTCACACAGCTCATAGGATAGACTGAGACTCTGAGATATGAAATCCAACCAAAACCAAACCTTCATTTCCATTTCTCTGTCTCTCAACTCTACGACATCATACTACATCTTGAGCTTATTTCTAGTTCCTTGAAGATAAACTTAGAGTCAGCCAGAGTGACACACACCTATAATACATAAATAGGAAATGAATAAGGAAATTAAAAATGTGTGCCATCCTATGTGCACCTGCACATATACTCATGGAGTCCCCTGAACTCAAATGTTTGTCCTACACTGATCTCGGTACATCAGTCCAGCAGCCACAGCACTACCTCGCCATACAATTCAGGGTACAACTCATCTCCTAAAAGCAGCTTTGGTTCCCTAAATTAAGTCGGTACCAGAATTTCCCTTCTTCTTCTGGTGTGCTAAACAAAATAATGGCTCTCATCTTTAAAGACTGGGACAAGGCTACCTTGTTTGCGGTAAGAGACTACAAACATTGTTACACCCTCATCTGGGATGGGTCCACTTTAATCTAACCACATAAAACCAGAAAACTTTTCTTAGTTGTAGACAATCAGAGAGGCAGCAGCTTGAGAGAAGCTGGACCTTCCTTTCTAGTGTTAAAGGGCTCCCAACCAAGAAATGCAGTATTAAAGGCAAAAGAAATGTCTGTCCTAAAGAGTAGGCAGAGAGTACTGATAGATTGACACCTTCTGGTCCAATGAAATCCCAGACAAGCTTCTGACCTTGTTGTTAAGCCACAAGCATAAACAGAAAAGGTCACAGGGGTTGGTTTGGTTGGCAGAATGCTTGCCTAGCATGCAGAGCCCTGGGTTCCATGCCTAGCACTTTTATAACAGGAGCATGGTGGTACATGCCTGTGATCCAGCACCTGGGTGGTAGAGGCAAAAGGATCAAGGTCATCCTTGGCTACATAGTGAGTTGGAGGCTAGCCTGGGATATAGGAGATTCTGTTTAAACAAACCAAGCTTCCTATACCTGGAGACAGTTTTGTACATTACACCATCGCTGTCTGCTCTCTAGCTAGCACATACTATTGCTCAGAGCAGGGGCCTGACATTACATAAAACTGCATTCTTTTTAAGATTTATTTATTTATTATGTATACAGTGTTCTGCCTGCATGTATGCCTGCAGGTCAGAAGAGGGAGCCAGATCTCACTACAGATGGTTGTGAGTCACTATGTGGTTGCTGGGAACTGAACTCAGGACCTCTGGAAGAGCAGCCAGTGCTCTTAACTGCTGAGTCATCTCTCCAGCCCCTAAAACTGCACTCTTGGTACAGCATAGTTCCTATGCATAGCTCCTAGAGCTCAGCAGGACTTCAGAACCAAAACTACCCTGTAATTTAATTCCAAAGATGCTATCACTGTGATTAAAACGTTTTCTCTTCAATCCAACATCAGCAATATGAATTTCCCATTTCACTAGTCAGCCATTCTAGTCTTAGCTCACTTCTCACATATCAGGGCAGGTACTCACTTCAACCCAGTGCTTCTATGAAACATGCACATATATAGACAGTTTAAAACGAAACAAACAAAAAAAATCTACGTTCTCCAACTGGTGACATGGCTAAACAGGTAAAGGCTCCTGCCACCAAGTCCAATGACCTGAGCTTGATTCGTAGGATGCACATGGGAAGGAAAGAACTGAGTCTCTTGATGTTGTCCTCTGACCTCCATATGTGTGCTGTGTGTGTGTTTCCCTCATCCCCACCACCAATAAATAAGTAAATGTAAAAAAAAGTTAAATCTGTATTTTCTGCTTCATATCAGATATGTGCTAAATCGCATTCTATCATAGGAACATATAGTGCTGTCACTTCTAAGAAGCAGAAAGAACTACCTTATTAATCCACAGGGCTTTGTACTTACATCTAAGCATCAAATAAAACAATTTAATACTCAAGTTTCATCTCTTGAATCAGGATTTAGAAATATTCATAAGTACTAAAATGCCACTTTCTAACTCTCTAAAATTGACATTGCTTTCCCCCTTTTATAGGCAGAGTCAGTACTATGGTTCACATTATATCAATTACCAGCTTCGTGTGTGTATGGAACGGTACAATACGTGCCCATAGCTGTGCTAATTAAGTCTACATGAGCTTTGAAGCATTTGCAATGACCCATGAAGTTGAGTCTATATATTTACTTCCCCTCAAATTGCACTGGGACGAATGGAGATTCAGAAGCACTAATATCCTGCTTAAGATTAATTTGCGCAGTTTATAAGTAATAGAGCTGGAAATCCCAAAGACAGCTCATTAGTAAAAAGCAAATTGCACAAATCAACATTTATATAGCTTATTCTCCTAACCAAAAATGGAATTTGGGGAAGGTCAGCCTTCCCACTTGACAAAGAACTTTCAGGGTCACCGGCAATGACAATAGTTATTGCATAATATCAAAGGGCACTGGGGATGTAGCTTAGCATATGTAAGGGTCCAAGTTCAATCTCTGGCAGTAAACTAAATAAAACAAACCAAACTAAATAAAATAAACCAAAAAGTGGCGCTGTGTTACAAAGTGGGACAAGGTATTCTGGCCATAAATGACTCCACTTTCTTAGTATCATAACATATGTTTCCCAATGAAGACAGGGCTGTAGGTTGTGCCTGCCCTGGATGTCTTTCCCATAGACTACTACTTCCATTCTTAAGGACACAGAAAGATTCTAACTTTAGATTCAATTGAACTTGGAGGCTTTTAGAGAATGTCATCCTAGGGTAGGACGCCCTGATATGCTGATTGCTTTACATTAAAATGCTTGGAGGCCAGCAGGAACAAGAAGAGGCTTTTCTCAGAAATTCCAGAAATGTGGAATTCCTTCTTCCTGGCATAGCACGGGCATTGCCATTTTAATCAGAGTGGCAATCAGTGTGATTACCTACATGAGATCCTCCCAAAACCGGGCCTGTGGATGCTTCTTCAAAGTGGGTATGGGGTTAATCCCAGCACTCGGGAGGCAGAGGCAGGCGGATATCTGTGAGTTCGAGGCCAGCCTGGTCTACAAGAGCTAGTTCCAGGACAGGCTCCAAAGCCACAGAGAAACCCTGTCTCGAAAAACCAAAAAAAAAAAAAAAAAAGTGGGTATGGGGAGGGTCATTAGAACCTCACCTGAGACTCCTCCTGCCTCTCCCTCCCTCTGCTTTCCTTCCACTCCCCTCCCTCATCTCCCCTAAAACCCCGCCCCCAGCTGTCCAGCTACCTGTGGGCTTGACACAGCATGTGGAAGGTTAACCAAGAGAGGGTTCTGTGTAACTTTTGGGAAGTCCTACTATGCTGGGCTGGACTTTCCAGTGATCCAGTCATCCACACACCTGTAAGTAAGCCCTCACCTCCAGTAAGCAAGCTTGGAGCTGACAAGCATAGGGAATAGTTCAGCGGCTGCACCTGGCTTGAATTAAACACACTTCTAATACTGCATTTGGTGGCCTAAGGGCCTTACCTGTAGGGACTATGCAAATGCAGCCCTCTCTAAATGATGGAATAAGTTTTTTTTTTCTTTTCTTAATATCAAATTGGATATAGACTGCTCGAGTTATAGTCAGTTATGAAAACAGGAAGGTCGATCTAGCCCAAACTAGTTTAGATAGAGTACATGAATAAGTAAACTATGCCCTGTGAGTGAAGTTTTGGGAAAAATCCTATACTTACCGTCTTACGATTATTTATGATTGGGCATGGACACATACATGATTAAAGTCAGATGCATTATTAAAAAGGACATCACATCCATCTATCAATGGAGAATCACCCAAACTGTGTCCCTAGAAACCAAACTGCTCCTAATTTTAGTGCCATGAAAAGAAGCCCCAACCAACTGGGCCCTTGAGTACGTTAACGCATGTGACCTGTTGTCAATCTTGACAGGGTATTCCTTTCTCATCTATAGTTGCTTCACTTTGAGTAAAATTTCATCACTACTTTTGCAATCTATGTGAGACATTATTTCAGCTCTTCAACTAAGAGGCCCTACGCCTGGAAATACATAGCCCAGACTCTTGACATCAGTGACAAGCCCATCAATAAACTTACTGGCTGGACTTGGGTGGAATTTGTCTTTGGCCTGTCACCAGTGCCCTTTCTAGAATGAACAGACATGTTTACATAGCACCAAGAAAATCTTACCCAACACATACCAACCTAAAGGTTAGATCCAGGAGGGGGAAAAAGGTACAACAGTCTTCAAACCTCTCCCCGAGAGTCCAGCAGGCAGAGAAGATTACACCTTAACCATGAGAGGGGAACGTTGTCATGCCAACTTTGACTTTGGCATCTACTCCTGCCATCCAGCTTTCACACAGAACCATGTACAAAGCAGCCTGCTCTTAGCCCTTCGAAACCCCTGAAAATCATCTAGCGACCCTCACTGTCCACATTCCCCACCTCCCTTACAAGTAGGCTATACGAATTTTCAACCTCATTGGATAAGCCTCCTATGCATTAGTAGAAGTGTGTGCTTTTTCTGCTGTCATACAAGGACCGAGGGGGAATCACCCTATGCTCTCGCCTCTTGTTCACTAGCTTCTGGCGCTTCTCGTTATTAATAGTATTTAAGCAGGCTTAAATTTGAACTACAAAACATTAGCAGTATTGATATTCACGCTTCACTAATTACTAGGTAATCTTAAGTGAGTTCATCAACTTTCTCGTATTGAGCCTTCTCGCTCTCATAAAACCATAAAGTTGGATTAACTGAACCCTAAAGTCCTCTCCTAATTCTAGCATCCTAATATGGCAATAATCTTTGTAATCTGCCTGCCATTCTAGTGAGCGCCATACAACCAGTAGATGAATAGAAAGAAACAGGGCGTAATTAAAAAAGCTTTTAGCCGGGCGGTGGTGGCGCAC
>JAQHUG010000080.1:1499044-1562249 GCA_028555095.1 Dicrostonyx torquatus
CAGGATCCCTCCCATAGAGAGCCATTTCTTAAACCAAGATTTCAAAGATTTATAGGATTTTAACTTAGTGAAATATTAAGTGTCTTAGGACACAACAACAAAACCTTATGGAGTGGCAGAGTCTTACTCTTCTAGAGGCTAGCAGTCTCAGGTCAGGGTTCAGCAGGCCTCAGGCTAGTGAGGGCTCTCAGCTGCCTGCCAGCTGTGCTCTCTTCAGCAAAGGGAGCTCTTGTGTGTCTTACCTTGAAAAGATACCAGGTCTCATTTACCCTTCATCATCTGCTCACAAGTCTTGTCTGTCAACAGCCACAATGAAGATTAGGGCTTCACTGTACAAACTCATGGAGGGTAGAGACCTTCAGTCCGTAACAGAGTATCACTTCACTTCTGTTTTTATTTATTTTAAGACAAAATGTACAAAGTTCATTAAAACTTCATGCTAAGTTGTGAAGACAAGCAAAACTATTATCCTACATGCAGACTTCGGGAGCAGATGGAAGCATACTTGATAGGGAAGATCTGAGCATGTGCGAGGCCATAGATCTGAGTCCTGGAAGCTCATTCTAGTAAATGTTGCATTTAAAATGAAACAAAAAACTTTTTTCTAAATGTATTATTTATCATTATCTTCTCTCACATTATTTCTTAATCTACCTTAAAACTCTAATTTCAATAGAAAGTTTAAATATTATTATGGAAAAGGGATGCTAAAGTGGCAAGAATCACTGGGCGGTGGTGGCACACTTTTGATCCCAGTACTTGGGAGGGAGATCTCTTGAGTTCGAGGCCATCCTGGTCTATAAAGAGAGTTCCAGGACAGCCAGGGCTACACAGAGAAACCCTGTCTTAAAAACAAACAAACATAAGAATCTGCGAGAATCAAGTCAGGTATGGCAGCTGGTGCCCAACCACAGAGAGGAAGAATTGCTAAGATGAAGGCCAATTGGGCTACAAAGCAAGAATCTGTCTCAACTCCCTATTTCCCCCAAGGAAAACCATTTCTCAAGGCCAAGAAAACAAAGCTTTGAAAGCCAGAGTATAACTACCTTTGCGGTGTTCAAGCAAGCAAGTCACACACAAGAAGCCACTGGTGCTCTCAGCAAAGCTGCCAGCCCATTTCTCGGCCAGCGCTTATCTGTGAGCCTCAACCATCTACAGACTCAGGAACAGGTGGCTTTCACAAAGGTGTTTCAGTTTCAGCGACTTTATATGGCATCTGTTTGTGTGCTAGTATACAATTCTCAAGGGGCAAGAGGGTGCTTCTTTAGCAGGGAACACACCGGCTTGCATTTGCTATAATTAAATCTTTTTTCAAATGATGTCTTCATAATGCTTTTACCAGCAAGGCATAAATTCTTTTCCTTGCTTCAGGTTCAGGAGAGAGAGAGAGACAGACAGACAGAGAGTTATTCTAACTCTTATGTGTATTTTTCCCCTACTTTTATGCTTTAGAACCGACATGCAGGCTGGCACCTCAACTAAAATGTGTAGAACCTATATTTAAAAATAGCAATTTTTACAACAGAGTTTTCTGTACAGGAAGGTGGGGGGTGGGGGGTGGGGGATGACTTATCCTTATCCAATCCAACAACTTCTTTCCTCCCTGAAATGTCTGGATTTCCTGTGCAATACTGTTGCGTCTTCCTGTGTGTCCCCAGCTGGAAGAGGTGAAGGGGGCGACTTCCTACTGCTAATCTCCACATTACCTCACCGCATCCTACTTGGCTCCATCAGTGCCTGTGTTAGAATTTTCCTATAGCAATTCCCTTCTGCTGTAAATGCCAAAAATGCATTCTCTTCCTGACGAGGCTCTAATAAAAACCTCTGACTTGACGAAGAGCTGTCTACTGTTTTCTGAAATGTTAATTTGCTTTTTTGTATGTTTACCTTGCTTTCATACAGTTCTTTCAAAACAGCAAAATTTTCAGGTCAGGTATTAAAATCGAAACCCCAACTTTTCAAGGCACAGGCTAACATGATTACAGAGGTTGAAGAAATAGGCAAGGAAGGTCAGAGTATGAAGGAGGTAGCCAAAGCTACTTGGGTAACATGCTAGCTTTACCAGCGTACATTCAAATCAACAAGTCTCACACTGGGTGGCTCTGAATATGACAGGAGTACTTTTAGGAACATCTCAGAACAGACACTGCCTATGAACACAGAAGCAATGACTATGTTAGCAAGCCCTCCACATCACAGGACTCCCATTCACCCAATGTACTGTCGTTCCTTCACAGATGCTCTCCAAATGGACTAAGGATCCAAAAGAAAACTTTTATGTGTAAATAATTGTTAGTGGTTATAACCTGGAGCAATGTGTTGAAAATATAGCTCTTTAAATGCTAACCATCCAAACAAACATAGACTGATGCTATCATGGCAAACACTATCACCTCAATGAACGGAAAACACCACATGGTTGTGGAAGCTTCGTTTAAGACTTGGTTTCAGAGAGCTGGGGACATACTCAGTGGTAGATCATTTGTGTCGCATGCACAAGATCCTGTACTGCCAGAGGATAAAAATAAAGAATTGGTCTCAGTGGAATGACTGTCCTTCAACCAAGGACTCTGATATAATCTTCACAAAGTCTTGTCAGGTGCGTGGGCTCATGCACACTTGTAAGGAATACTTCATCAGGATGTAGATGATCTTTGCACTTCAGAAATTCAAACTGCCTTTGAATTTGGCTGTCCATATAAACTCATAATGATTGGAGGTTAATGACATTAACAGTAATTACTATACCTAAGAGCCACATTTCTAAGGGTCAAAAAAAAATTTAAGTGCTTTTTGTCAAGCAGTGTCTTAGATATAGGACTCACTGGGACAGGAAGTATAATATCTGCTTTAACATTACATGCCAGGCTGAACGGCTCCAAGTAAGCTGCCTAGGTTCAGAGCTATAATCCGATCCCGGGTAGTCCAGTTTATTCTCTTAGCCGCGCTATTCAACACTCCCTAAGTTAATCAAACTTACACAGCTAAGTAGAAGGTAAAACCAAGCTGTTGAGCCACTTAGCGAAGAACAAACTGTTCACTCTACACTTAGGAATCTAACGACTTTAGCATCACCCTCAAAAACAAACAATACAAAAACAAAATGAATTTTGAATGAATTAAATGAAATGTATGTCCTGGCAATGCTGAAGCATGTGTGGGCAGCCTGTATATGGTGGTTCTGTTGGACTTGACCACATTGGATTTTGTGGTCTAAACTGATGAAGACAACTGACCAGGTCTCATCTTCAAGAGGGCACCAGATCTCATTACAGATGGTTTGTAAGCCACCATGTGGTTGCTGGGAATTGAATTCGGGATCTTTGGAAGAGCAGCTAGTGCTCTTAACCACTGAGCCATCTCTCCAAAAACAAAGCAAAACAAAAACAAAAAAACCTGTACAAACACAGAGAGTAGAAAAGGATAACATGGGACTCCAAGGTCATTTGTATTTTGGCCAATATGCATTGCAAAAAAGAGCATGAGGAGAGTAAGTTCAGAAGGACTTACATTGAACTCCCCACTTTCCATTAATTGAACACTTACTAAGTAGGAATACAGCTCTGAGGTTAGACTTGCATAGACACCCTGGCTTGAAGATCATCGGATGGAGCCATTAAGTTTTGCCCATAATGAGACACCCAGGAGAAAGGGTGGCACATGCTAGAAGGGACAGCAAAAGGAAGTCAGCTTCCTAACTGGCTCGCCACAGGAGGAACCTTTTCCCAGTTCAAACAAATATGGTTCACAGCTTCTGATGACTCTCTGCCTGCTTATTCTCCGGGTTTTGTGATTGTAGGTGAGTTACTTAGCCCTCAGTTTCCTCAAAATGAAAAATACGATTGAAAATAGTACTTGCCTTTAGTGTGGTTTTTGAGGGTTGCATAAAATGTTGCAAGCTAAAATTCATGATAGTGCCAAGCACTAAATAAGTATACAATAAATAATCTATCAAAATCTGCTAAAATGAATACTATCTGTCTTAGGGTTATTACCGTTCTGATGAAACACCATGGCCAAAAGCGACTTGGGGAGGAAAAGGGTTTATTTGGCTTACATATCCCAAGTCACAGTCCACTGTGGGAAGCCAAGGTAGAAACTCAAAAGGGATAGGAACCTAGAGGCATGAGTTGATGCAGAGGCCATGTAGGGGTGCTACTTACTGGCTTGCTCTTCATGGCTTGCTCAGTCTGCTTTCTTATAGCACTTAGGTCCAGGATGGTACCACCCACAATGGCCTGGGCACTCCCCCATCAATAACTAATTAAGAAAATGCCCAACAGACTTACCTACAGTCCCATCTTATAGAGGCATTCTCTCTCGCCCTCTCTCATTTCTTAATTTATTTAATTTTATTTTATGTGCATTGGTGTGAAGGTATCAGCTCCCCAGGAACATGTAAACTGCCGTATGGGTTCTGGAACTTGAGCCCAGGTCCTCTGGAAGAACAATCAGTGCTTTTAGGCAATGAGCCACCTCTCCAGCCCTGGAGGCATTTTCTCAATTGATAGTCCCTCATTTCAGATGACTATAGCTTGTGTCAAGCTGATATAAAATCAGCTAAGCCACCACCCATGTCATCAAGTGTTCTTTCAGAGCTAGGAATGCAGCTAGGTGGTAGAGTATTTTCCCATCATGCACATGGACCTGTGTTTGCTACTGTGTTAGCACTATAGAAAGAAACCACACAAAACGCCCAAAGGCATTCCAAGGATGCTAAACTAAACTTACTGAGAGTGGGCAAGCATTTTTACAAACCATGGCATACGGTGTGATAATTAGTAAATACAAAATGTTCTTAGAACCTAGCAGTTAATAAATGTTCTGTGCAGGGGCTGGAGAGCGGGCTCAGTAGTGAAGATCATGTGCTGTTCCTACAGAAGACTGGGGTTTGATTCTCAGCACGCACACTGCGGCTCTCAACCATCTGTAACTCCAATTCCAGGGGAACCAGGCATGCCAATGACACACACACACACACACACACACACACACACACATGTAGGCAAAACACTATACATATAAAACATAAAGTAAATCTGAAATGAATGTATGTATAATGGATGTTAAAATAAATATAAAATAAATAATAAATATATTTATTTATAAAAATAAATATAAAATAAAAATAAAATGGGCTCTCAACAGCCCATTTAGAATTTTCACATCACATATTCTTGTCTGGGCACATCTTATTTTAAGGAGGACAATCATGTCCATGTGTCATTCTGCTTTTTTTTTCTCCCTCCAATCTGGGGTTGGAATCCAGACCTTACGCATGTTGGGCAAGTGGTTTATCGGTGAGTTCCACGCCCCAGTCCTTTCCTGGATCATTTTATATCATGAAAGAAAAATGGTCTTGCTGGAGAAAGCTGGAAAGAAGCCTAAGGGCTCTCAGTTCAGGGGAAAAAAGAACCAGAGGCTCCCAACAGATGAGACAGTTGCTTTATATTCCCAGGGACGCACAAGCCACCAGACTTGCACAGAGTGGCCTCCATCCATTTTCTCTAGTTGCGGCTTTCTTCAGAACCCGATTGTTGATTCATTCCAATCTCAGAATAGATGTCTGGCCCTATTCCCTTTTAAGAAAGAGCTCCTTCTGTCCATACTGCAATGTTTGGGATATTTAAAACTTCTATTGCCATAAATTCCAAGCTGACGGTCTCATAGCAGCCATAATTCAGTTGCAAGGAACACACATTTACCACAGGCCTGCAGACTAGAAGACTGAATAGGCCCCTAGCTGTGTAAATGAATGGAGCTCACTGTGACCCAGCAGCAAACAGGACCCAAACAGCTAAGACCTGGGTCAACCCTTGCATTCCCTCAGCCTTCAGACGTGTGCTGAGATCTGGATGAGCTGCTATTTGCATTGATTTTCAACCCCAGAAAGCCAACTATGAATTTGTGACTGGACTACTAAGGGAGGAAAGTTCTCTTGACTCTATCAGTGTCTGAATCTTCCTAGCTCACAGGCATAGGGCACATTCTCACATTTACTGTAGATTCTTCTGCCCACTTAAGAACCTCTTGATGGGAATGAGCCCCAGATCATTTCCCAACGCTTTGGGATCAAATCAGGACCTGTCACTAAGTAGTGCTATAGCTGGTGCTGGCTCGGTGGACCAGCACTGGGCTGGCCTACCACTGAGAATCCTGTAATCCCACCACTCTAAATAGTGTTACGGACTTACACAGCATTTAACCCCTCAGTCTTCTCTGAGATACTGCACACATACACAAAAAAAAGACTTTTCTTATTGAAAGGTAATTTATATATGGAACAAGTTGATATGTTATACAAATAAACACAAAACTTTAATGCACTTTATGACTGTTTTTTTAGGGAAACTATGTTACCAAGCTGGCCTCACACTACAGGTCCGCCTCACTCGACTTCCCGGGTAGATCTATATCAGCATGCCCAGCTTTAACGCACTGTTTGCAATGACAGAAACATTTTACAAATGCAAAGCCTTATTCTTTGTGACATGTTTTATTCCTCTAGAATCTTATTACAGCACTATCATCGCAGAGGCAAAAAGCACAAACGGTTCAATCAAAAAGTAACCAGGTTCTGGGAACGTTTGCAGGTGCAAATTGTTGACAGAATAATCCTCAATAATATTATCTGTTCGGCAATCCTTGGCTTATGGAGAAACATTTTGTGCATCAGACACTACTCATTATGTAAGGGCATAAATGTGGAGCCTCAAATCTACCTGTCCTAACATCCCTCAGTGACAAGAAATATGACCTCCATCTAAAGAATAAGAAAGCCTGTGTAGCTACAGAGACATATGGAACTGATAAATGAAAACACTTGTACATTGTGCAACAGAGCAAGACACAAAAAGTTTATCGTCTAAAAAACTTAAGAAACTAACTTTGTGAAACTTTAGGTTTCTACTTGGCGAATGCATACATTACATAAACACTGACCTCCACTAAGATCCAGCCCAGACTCACGTGACTCAAGTGGCCGCGTATGGGAAGGACATGCCAGACATCTGGCAAAACATTCTGTCGGTGACAGGCTCCCTACATCTCGGCCACAGAGATGTGCAGGGCTGCCACTGGCCGGAGCACAGAACACCTACTGCTAATGTGCACTTTCACATTTGACTTCAAATGCACTAAATTGGTGAAGAACATCATCTTCTATTTGCTGGCGTGTGCTTCATGTATGAGACCGGCCACAAACAAAACATTACCTCAGGCAGTTTGAGAGCTTGCAAGATGGCTCAGAGGGTAATGGTACTGTGGTAACTTAAATGAGAAAGGCCCCCATAGGCTCAGATGTTTGACACAGGTAATATTTATGTTTCCTTGGTAGTTAAACTAAATATCCAGGAATGTTTGTATAAAAGCTTTGTTTTGTTTTCTTTAGCAACGAGGGGGCAGGGAATCTTTTCTCTGGATTTGTGATATCACTGGAAACTTCTAATCACCTAGTTCTTTCCTTTTATGACTCAATTCAAACACTTTACTGAAGCTTCCTTCTGGTGTTTGAAAAACTGCAGCCAGGCCAGTGTGGCTGGTAGTAGCCCTGTGTTATCTATCGCTTCAGCTTCCAGGCCATACTACAAACACAGAAGGCATCTCACAAACATTTGCTGAGCGGGTGAATGAGAGGAGGGAAGCATATCCACTGCTACCAGACTGGGGAGAAAAGCTGGATACAAGGAACGAGAATATAGGCAGAACCCAGCGGGATGCCCTACGTCAAATCTTGATTTTCAACTTGGCAGGGTTTAGAATCACCATGGAAACACGTATCCGGGTGTTTTCAGAAAGATTTGACTGAAGAGGGAAGCGTGGGTGGCCCTATCTCATGGACTAGGTCCCAGGGTGGAGTGATGTCAGAGTGTTTCCTGAGCGCCAGCATTTACTCCTCTGCTTCCAGTTGCCGCACCTTCCTTTCTCCACAGCTTCCCCACCATGATCTGGACTGCACTCTCAAACTGGGACACAAAGTAAACGTGCCTTCTTTAAAATGCTTTCCTTGGTTTTTTTTTCCCAATCACAACAAAAAAATAATAATACACCAAAGACTATGGAGCCAGAAACGGATTATTTATACCACACACCCTCCCCACAAGGCCCAGGAAGCATCACAGGGAAGGGAGTAGAAAGGCCATAAGAGCCAGAGGTCAAGGAAGACTAGGAAGGAGACATGTCTTTTGGACATGATGGGATCACCTCACTCATGAACTCAGAGCAGCTAAGGCCACTGCCTGCACCAGAGCCAACCAGGCAACACTGCAGCATGGAGGGAGGGAGTAGGTGCTTGTGAGCCCCACCTCCAGCTGGGGAGCTATTGACAGGAGATGCCTGCTAAGCAAGGGAGAGACAGTTTTCTTTAAGAGCATGGCCCCTGGTGGGTCAACCCTGACTCTACACCTTGTACACATGAGCATTAACTGGACTTGGTGAGTTATTTAAAAAAAATAATTTTAAAAAGAGGACATGAAGTTGGGAGGGGAGGATCTTGGAAGAGTTAAGGAATAGAGTAAGGGATGAATCTGCTCAAAATATGTTGCAGGGATGTATGAAATTCTCAAAGAATTAATAAAAATATTGTTTTAAACAGAAAGGCTATCAGTGTGAAGACAAAGCAGTTCTCGGGGTGTGATGATGATGGACTACGGCCATGTGAACATGCTTTACATTACTGACCTGCATGCTTTTATTTGCTTTGGGGTTAGTTTAGATTGCTTATTTGGTTGGTTTGTTGAGACAGGGTCTCACTCTCTGGTCCTGCCTGGCCTGGAAATTGCTAGGTAGACCAGATGGCTCAAGCTTACATCCATCCTCCAGTTTCTGTTTCCAGTACTGGCATCAGCTGTGAGTTATGCCTTTCAAGGTTCTACAAATAGGTAAAAACCCATCCTATATAAAAAGAATAGATAAGAAAGGTCATTTTTCAAAGGGAAACTTTCTTGCTCTAAACACTCAAGCAAGGAAAAAAGTATGAAATCTCAGTCAGTGATAGGAAGGTCGATTGTCAGCTACAAGAAGTCTACCTAAGCATTCCTGCTGTTTTCCAATAAGTTCAGACACTGGCCAGGCAGTGAGAAGTCTATGCGACCCTCAAAGAAAGCTGATGGAACCCGAGGTTTTTAAGAAAGGAGAGTGAGCCTAACTCTGCAAAGAACCCCAGAGCTGTTGTTCTTTGCCAAAGCTGTGAACCAGAACTTCTGCCTGATTCTTGAACTACAGGAACTGTGGACAAAGTGGCATCAGTCCATCCTTGCTGTTCTGTTTTGTTCCAACACTCTATCATTTTCTTCTCTCCTCCAAACCCTTCTATAGTTAAGGAAGTTATTGGCAAAACAAAAGAAGAAGAAAGAAAAGAAAAAGAAAGAAATGAGCCACTGCTCAAAACCAACATTTAGTCTGTTCTCAACCAGGAGCACACTATTGCTGCTAAAGTCCTCCAAGAGACAACCAACCAAATACCTTTTCTTTTCTTTCCTCTCTCTTCTTTGTAAATGCTGCTTCAGACCTGGGATCAAAAAAATAAGGTCAAAAAAGTTGTTTGAACCAGGAGTACTAACACATGCCTGTGATCCCAGAAGGAGCATTATTAGACTCAGAGGACAGCTTGGGCTACACACAGTGAGATGTGTGCGTGCATGTGTGTGTGTATGTCTGTGTGTATGCATACACATATATGTTTATACATTTGTGTGTTACACACATGTGCATGCAGGTACACATATGTGTGTGCATGTGTGTATGTGTGTGCATGCATGCAGGCACACATATGTGTGTACATGTGTGTGCATGTATATATATAATCATTGAGAAGAAATGAAGACCCTAAGCTACAGCTACACCTACAAATACCAAATGGCTGGATGTCTGTGGAAACCTGCAAGTTCAATAGTACCATAATACAGACCACGGCTCAGCCTGCCAGAATCAGATTCCATTAGGCACTAACTCAAGTAGGAGGAAAGTTACTCCACAGAGTTAAGGTGATTTTCAAGCCTAATTGGTCTCAAATTCCATCATGCAGTCCTAAATCATCCAGGATTCCTTCACGGCCATTCTTCAGATAAAAGTGTCTTTAACTCCAGGTAATAATGCAAAATGAATTTAAATTGAAGTTTCACCCATTTACTTTAAGTCCAAAGTCTAATAATTTATGTGATAGAGATTACATTGCCAGCCTCTAGAGGTAGAGACATAATTAGCACCTCACCTTAAGTGAACAATTCAAGAAAAAAAATGTTTCCGATAATTAAAGCAATAGCTGACATACAGCAGATACTAAAGTATTTGCTGAATGGATAAAGGAATTAATTATCATAAAATTACCACACAGCCTTCATAAGGATGGCTGTATGAAAGGTGCTCTAAAAACCCTCACCTAAATACCTAACGATGAAGCAATGCAACGCAGGGGCCAAGCACCACGCATATGCATGCATATATAATCTGAAAGACACCTAAACCCAGTATAGGGCCTTCCTGTCCCCAGTCTCTGACTGCCCTGACTAAAATCCCCTAAAGGCATTTACAGTTTTGAATGGGGAAGGGGACAACCTACCTCAGAGGCTATACAAAGAGGAAAGGGGAAACTGCCCTTCTAATCACATCTTCAGAAAAAGACCTCTTCTACCTGGACCTCAGGAGCTTTCTGTCTCCTCCAGTATAATTTGTCCATCACCTACACCCTGCTCGAGAATGACAGATTAGTTTAAGACTCTTTGGCAGGACAGTGATGGTGGGAGGCACCAGTAAGTCCGAGTTACTTGGGAGGCCAAAGGAGAGTCACTTGAGTTCAGGAGTTAAGGACAGCCTGAGCAAACAGACTGGAACCCCACTCCAAACAAACAAACAAACATGCTAATGATTCTTCATTACTAGCATACCAATCCAATCTATCCCTCACTGAATCTGGCATAAACGTTACCAGATATGATTTTTTTTCACGCAATTAATCAAATTAACTGAACAGCCAATAAACACAAGAGAGGTGGGGCAACAAGAAGAGTATTCATTTTTTTAGCTTTATTTAATGACTAAGCGATCTTTCATAGTGACTGGGGGTGGGGGGTAGTGGAGAGATGGCTCAGTAGGTGAAAGTGCATGTCGCTCTTGCAAAGGATCTGAATTTGGTTCCCAACACTCACATAGGCTACCTGTAACTCCAAGAGATCTAACACCGCCATCCGGCCCCCAAGAGCACGCATTTGCATGTGCACGCGCACGCGCGCGCGCGCGCACACACACACACACACACACACACACACAGAGCTTTAGATTGGTTTTTAAAAGATCATTTCAAAATTGGATTGATGGTACTGAAAGTCTTATGTCCAGGCATGTGGTATACACCTAAGTTTTACCACTTTGGAAGCAAAAATGGGAGAAATTTGAAAGCAAAAATGGAAGAAATGAAATGAAGTTTTAAATAAATGCTGATAAGATAGATTAGTGGGTAAAGACACCGGCCACCAAACTTGATGTCTTGAATTTGATCATATCTTGAATATGATAGAAGGGGAGAACTGACACCTGCAAATTAAACTCACAATTTTCCCAGGTTTGTAATTCCAGCTACTCAACCTATACAGTAAGTCCAAGACCAACCTAGACAACTTAATGAGAAACCATCTCAAAAGAAAACGGGAACGAAGGTAAGAAAGTAGCTCGATCAAAAAATAAACAAAGAAAGAAAGCTAGAGAATCAATATTAGTATGCCACACCCTGTCGCCATCATCGCCCACACACACACCCCACCACCGCTGTTGAACGCTGGTTAATAAAATGCTTGACTTGGGAAAAACATTTCTTATAAGATATTCTGCCATTCAGTGTCTCACTCACATGCAGGGAAAGGAACTTGTTATCTTGGAGTAACAGAAGAGAAAGCTTCACAACGAAGAGGAGGATGCACTCCAGGCTGACCACTGAACAGAAAGGGGAGGGGGTGTGTGCCACAGCACACACACGGACCCAGGGACAATCCTGTGGAATGAGTTCCTTCTTTCCACCTTTCCGCACGTTGTAGGAATCAGGGCCTCAACCTTTCCACATCTTGCTGATCAGAAGATATTTTCTGAACGGGCTGGAGTGGAGGACAGGATCTGGCTTAACTGCTCAGCACCACACCCCACACATACTTCTAAAGGGAAGATGCTGCTCAACCATAGATTATAGACCCACAGGCACAGGAAAACTCTACTCTGGCCTTTCTTTCTTTCTTTCTTTCTTTCTTTCTTTCTTTCTTTCTTTCTTTCTTTCTTTCTTTCTTTCTAAGCAGCATTATTTTCATAGAAACTGTTTTTCTATTTCATAAAGAGAAGGACTGCTACAGAGGCAGTTGTTAAAAATGCTAAATTCCATTCCTATCTCTCCAGACTCAGTCCTACTACAGCCAGCCCCCACCACCACCTCCCTTCCCTGGCACTGACCTAGGATCCCCCTAACTCTTTCCCACTGACCCTCTTAGCCTTCCCTTGTAGCCCGTCTCCTTTCCTATGTGTCACCCACCAACCTCAGAAGAACTGTCTACCAGGGACCCAACAGCCTAGGATTCAGAGTAGGCAACAGCCAAGTGGGCAAACAACAGCCAACCAGCAAAGATAAGACCAGATATCTATACCAAAAAAACACTTCAAACACTGTAACTACAGATGCCTAGATCCTGACACAGACATAAATAAGAACACAAACATAAACAGCCAAGATACCATGCCTCCTTCAGATACCAGTACCTGACTATAACAGGCCCAGAGAAAGGCAATTTAGCTGAGGCACAAATCAAGGACATCAAACAGCAATTATGAATATATCCAAAGACCTTAAAAAGCATATGAATAAATGCCATAATGCATACTATGAAAATACAAATAAGCAGTTGAATAAAATAGTGACTACATTTCAAGACAGGAAAGTAAAATTTAACAAAGAACTAGAATCATTAAAGAAAAGTTAGAGTGAGGTAAAACTGGAAATTAAAAAACTTAGGATGTCAAACAGAAACCTCAGAGGTGAGCTTCACCAAAACAGTACAAGACACAAAAGACAGAATCTCAGATGCGAAGACAAGGTAGAAGAAATGAAAACGTTAAATCTAAGAAACAGAAATCCAGGCACAAAATATCCAGGAAACCTGGGACACTGTGAAAAGGCGAATCTAGGAATAATAGGGAGAAAGGAAGGAAATCCAGGTCAAAAGCACAGAAAACTTTTTAAACAAAATTATAGAAGAAAAATTCCCCCAAATAAAGAAGGAGGTGTCTATCAAGGTACAAGAAGCATACAAATAGGAACAGAAAAAATTCCCAATGACACATAATAATCAAAACACTAAATCTACAGAACACAGAAAGAATATTAAACGTTACAAGGGAAAAAGACCAAGTTACATATAAAGGCACACTCATAAAAACAGTATTTGAGTTTTTGATGGAGACTCTAAAAGTCAGAAGGGCCTGGACAGTGATACACTACAAATCTAAGAGATCACAGATGCCAGCCCAGACTACCCAGCAAAACTATCAATCACAGTGGACAGGAAAAGGAAAACATTTCATGATAAAACCAAATTTAAGCAATTTCTATCTATCATTCCAGCTCTACAGAGGGCACTAGAAGTAAAACTTCAGTCTAAAGAGGTGAAAACACCCAAGAAAACACAAAGAATAGATAATCTTGGAACGGTCCATCAAAAAGGGGAGGACCCATACCATAACAAAATAACAGGAATCAATAAACATGGCTCATTAACAACTCTCAATTTCAATGGCCCTAATTCCTCAATAAAAAGGCACAGACTATTAGACAAGATTAGAAAACAGGATCCATCTTTCTGCTGCAACCAAGAAACACACCTCACTATCAAAGGTAGACATCACTTCGGTGTCAAAAGATGGAAAAAGATTTTCCAAACGAAAGAACCCAAGAAGCAAATAAGTATAGTTATTTTAATATAGATATTTTAAAATATATATTTAAAATAAAATACAGATATTTTAATATCTGACAAAATAGACTTCAAAGCAAAACTAGCCAGAAGATACAAGGAAGGACACTACATAATCCTTACAGGAAAAATCTATATAGAGGATATTGCAATTCTAAACACGTACGCACCAAGCACAAAGAGGAATGGCCTATCTTACATTTGAATATGAACTTCACTGCAACGTATACTGGTTATTTGACTTTTTTTTTTTTTGATAAACAGTCAACCAGACACTAAACTCAAAAACTGTTAAAGAAAATGACACCTGCACGCACAGTCTCACTTCAGCAATTTGATCACAATGAACTGTGTATTCATTGTGTATACACACTGCCCTGACAGTAACCACTAAGATAAGAGAACGGGTGACAGGGTGTGATATCAGGCAGCACCCATTTCCTTTTTGTGAGACAATTAAGAATCCATCTTTCTTTGCTTACCATAAACTTTCAGGAAAGTTGCTTCGTCTTCCTGCCCACTTTATCTAAAACGATAGCACAAGCCAGTGAGGAAGGACCCTTCTAGGATTTGTTCACCATACAAGCTGAATCCTGCGGATCAGCTGCACATTGCTCTCATGAGCCCCGACAGCCTGTGTTCCTCACTCACTGGGCTTTCCAGTCTGCAGTGCTGACCTGGAACCCAGGGCTCAAGCATGCCAGGCAGGCACTCCGCCACCCCGCTACCCTCCCCTCTCCCTGGAGGCTAACTTATATTTGTTAGCCTTATAATGAAGGAGGGGAATGTGGGAGGAATTTCTCAGTGCCCCCGAGGCCTTTGTTCATACCATTTTACTCTGGTTCCCCTACCACTTAGCTCAAATAAATTATTTTATAATTACAAGCTTTATTCCACCAACAGTGAGACAGCTTTCCCAGTCATTTATAACACACTATAATTCTGCCCCAGTTCCAGCCTAGGCTTTCTTATTCTTTTAATGAAGCCTCTGAGTCCCAGAGCTGTTAAACAACTGCACCTACAAGCAGCCCCGCCATGCCACTGCTCACTCCAGTCTATGGCCCTACAATGTAGCAACAGGGCAATGCACAGCCCACCTGCAGGCCTAAGCTCGTACAAGGAATAAATGTTAAGACAGCACTTTCCGCTGGCTTGTGTTACTGTTTTAGATTAAAAAAAATAAGACAGAAAGACAAAGAAACTGCAGAACTGAACAACAGAGTGTAGCCATAGGCATGATAGCAGCCTGCTGCCCTGGTGTGGACATAGGCCAAAGCCAGGAGGGCATAAAGGGAAAACAGTGGCAGCTGCCATTCTGAAGAAGCCACACAGGATGCAGTATGGGTACAAACTGTTGCCTTTATTCCTTCTCTAAGTTTTAAATTTTAAACACCATACCTTGACACGGTGGTGGACCTCTGTAATCCCAGCACTCAGGAGGCTATGGCAGGAGGATGAAGAATTCGAGCCCGGCTTGGGCTACATAGGGAGCCTGTGGTGTTTGGAATCTGAGACCAAGGACTAACAGTGAGTCTTTTAGAGAGAAATACAGACTATTAGCTTTAAATAAAATGAGTGCTTTTTGAAATGAAGTTTCTGCTCTATAGTACCACCTTTGTTCCTGCTGTTACATCTGTGATTCTTTGTTTTGGGTTTTGTGCTTGTTTGTTTGTTTGTAGGACATTTGTTAACCTATGTGACCATATCCAAAGGAAATGGCAGTCATATGCCTGTATTTAATGCGAACGCTAGTCACAGAAACTAGAAAGACAGACTCAACCGAACTATCCATTAACAGATGACTAGATTTTAAAAATGTACATTGCATATACCATGTGATATGATCAGGTCATTAAAACGACCAACACCTTAACTGTGGATGAACCTGGGAAACATGTCAAGCAATGTAAAGAGGCACAGAAAGATGAATCCTGCATGATCCTTACAGAAAGAAGTACAAAGCAGGACGGCGGTTAGCAGAGGCAGAAATGTGGTGGGGAGATGTCAGTCCCCTGAGTACAGCATTAGGAGGGATTTTAAAAGAATATCTCCAGAAGGGTGGGGGACTGGTCAAGAGATTACACAGTTGTAATTAGATAGCAGGAATGTTTTCTAATAGTCCCATAGCAGGAGAGCACGAAGACACACAAAGGAGATACATGATGACAGGGATGGGCTAGGGCGGTGGGCAGTAACTGCTAATGATCACGGGTTTCTTCCCTATGTGATAATAGGGATCTGCCATCCCCGGTGGTGCTCCTCATTCTGTTATCACACTAAAGACATAACGTCAGCAATTTGGATAATGGCTGATCTTAGATAGCTTGATGCCAACAGAAAGCTGCTTGGCATCTGACATGGTGTGCTAGGAGAAACTGTTCTGCTAGCATTTGGTCAAACGGTATTTAAAGGGGGTGAGTTGTAAGACACATGAATCAGAGCTCAAGCAGCTGCTAGAAAAAAAAAAAAAACCCAGCCGGGAATGCAGCTAGTGGTAGAGAAGGGACTTAACAAATCCCTTCAACCCTGAGCATCAGCCCTCATCCCGAATGCCAACACACATATGTCAGAGCACGAAACATCTCAAGTCGTTTACAACGGCAACAGCATCAACAACTCCCACGGTAACAACTGAGAAGTTTCTGAGGTTTAGAGAAAACAAATAAAGAGATATATTCAAGAAAAACCTTTATGGCCATTTAGAGCTGAAGTTTGCACAAATGATATAACCTACACACTTTACTAATAAGACTAAAAAAAGAAAAAGAAAAAAACTGGAGAAATGTCTTTAAAATAAACAGATCTTTGCAGAAACTTTACAAATATTGAAAATGATCAGCTCAGGAAAACATTTTGATTAAAACTAACAGAACAATGTCTCCTCCTACCACAGACATCAAGCAGTAACTCCCCAAACCATCCACTGTTGGGACTGCCTAAATGTCTGGCCTAAAATAACCAAAGGCAAAAGGACATATTAAAAAGTCTCTTCGCTGACAAATAATGCAGATTTTAAAAGTGTATGAGAGCCCTACTGCATTGCTTTGATGTGAAGTATCTTTTTTTTAGATTATAATTTAATTACCACATTTCTCCCATATACCCCTCCTTGTTCTCTGCTTTGATGTTTTCATGTATCCGTTAAAGCATGTCAGCACAGCCCTGTTATCCCAGAGCTTCAGAAGGCAAAGACAAGAGAATTGAGAGTTCAAAGTCAGCCTTTGCTATGCTGTGATACCCTGTCTAAACCAGAAAAAAATCAATTATAAAACTACAGTCCAGGATAGCTTTCCAGAGGATGACAGGGTATAATATCTTCTTCTTATGCATTCTTGCCCATAATGTCTTATGTATAATAGCTATATAAGATAGGGTCTCGTGTGGCCCAGGCTGGCCTCAAACTTGCTATAAAGTAGTGCAAGGCATCCTAGCCTTCAACTCTTGTTGTTACTGCTCCCAGCTTTCAAGAGCTGGGAGGAGAGGCAAGTGCTCCCATGCCTGGCTCTGATACCTGAAAATATCCTAGGAAGTGTGAAAAAACTGGAAATTGACCTGGGGTAACAAATTCTGTTCGTTCTATCAGTCTTCTTGCCCATCCTGTGTAGAGAGAGCAAACCCAGAATCACTGTGCCTCTTAAATAAACAGGAAGATCTGCTAGTGATGATTTTTAAAAAGAACTAGATATACCCAAAGCTCCTGGCCACACTGTGAGCTTTGGGGAGGTTCACACCAATCTGCTGCTTGTCAGTTCTCAAATTCGGAGTCAAATAAATGTAAGTAACACCCCCGCCAAAAGAAATTTTAACTGAAATTAAAAGGCCTGCACCATTTAAATAGCCCAAATCCTAAACTAACATTTACTAAGATTAACAGCGGAGGAAGGAGGTGTGGCTTGGGGTTTCGTTTACAACCTATTGACTGGAGTATCTTAGCAACACTTTCCCTAACCAATCCCAGAAGGCAAGAGTGGGTCATAGTCCTGCTTTCTCAATAAGCACTAAGGGCCAACCCTTGGTCTCTGTGGGGATGTAACAGAAGCCATGCAAGGGAAAGCAAAAGATGCCTGTGTTAGCAGGAAATATTTTCACAGGAGAAATAACCATTCTCTCCCACTCGTGCTTCCTTTTAGAACTAGCAGCCCTTCCGACACAACAGCCATTCTAGGCAGCCGCAGTTGGGGAGGAAATGAGTCACAAATATTAGTCAGGATATCCTATTTAGTTACTTAATAATCTAAACCTGGAGGCTGGAGGTAACTCTGAGTAGAAGGATCTGCCAAAGCCCGACCCTCTCTAGCACTAAACGAGCCAAAGGCAAAAGAAAACCCACACAGCCAAGTCCGGCCTCAGTGTGCACACACAGATCTGAAAGCACGCGTAGGCACAGAAGAGAGGACTTTCTTCCTGCCTGTCACAGGGAGTGATGGCTGCCGTTCTTGAAAGATGGGCCAACAGGAAAAGGGCAGAGCACGTGTGACCTCATCATATTTCACAGAACTGAAGATCCAAAGAACAAATGAGAACCATGCATTTTTTAGGCTTGGGTTTGCTGAAGCACAGAAACCATGCAGAATTATGACTAGACAAAAGGCGTGATGGAATGCTATAGGCCAAGGCCTGGTCCGGGGGGCTTCCCTTCCTCTGCGTGTAGTGTTTCCCCTCCCAGGGCTGGGACAAGACCCCTGTGCAATGGTCTTCTGACAGGCTATCAGAGAAGTGGGGTCAGACAGCATCTTTATGACTAGCTATAGGACAGCTGAGCAGGGGAGATGAGGGTAATACTTCTAGGTTTTATGGCTGGCTTTGGAAGAAAGGGTTCTGGTTTCTGTGAGCTCCCTTGTGGAAGAGGAATGAATTCTAGTTTCTGTGGTTTAACTGAGAGAGACTGTAGGAGGGATAAGATACAGGAGGAAGACACGAGGCATATTGTTTTCTGAGTCCCAGCACAGGGAAAGGCTGATGCAAACTAAAAGAACTTCTATTTATTTGCTTTGTTGTTGTTTTATACTAAGAAACAGGCTGTGTGTTTCTTGATGGTACACACAGGAGGTTTTTTTAAGACAGGGTCTCCTGCAGTCCAGGCTTACTATACAGCTGAGGATAACCCAGAACTTCTGATTTTTCTATGTCATTTTCTGCTGGGCTTATAGGCAAGCAATACCACACCCAGTTTATATGCAAGGCTGAGCACTGAACCCAGGGCTAGGCAAACACCGTCAACTGAGCCGCATCCTCAGACCTAAGCTATTCGTGTGGTTGCTAGTTTTCAAGTATTATTGTTTATTTGCAAAACAAGAGTATCTCTTTACAACTGCTTTTTATAGAGTAAAATATATTCACTATTAAAGCCAAAATTACATACAGACATACAGAACTGAAAATAAGTCTTCTCCAGTCCCATTAACTATGAACACTTTAAACTCAGAACTGTGCGGTATCTATTATTATAGACTCTCAAATGTGCAGGAGTCATAAGGTATTATGCAGATTCAAGCCCCTCCTCTACCTCTGCTGGGAAGCTACTAGCTTCCATATTCTAACAATGTACATGGCCATCAGACTGCTCATACAAATAATGTGACAAGGACCTGAGCATCCAGGCAGACCTCCACTCTCATACCAGCTTGGGATCTCATAGTGAGCGGCTACTACCTTCCCATAAAATTATTCTGCTTTTTCTTTGACGTACATACATTTTAAACATTTACCTTTAAGATAAGGTGGTACCCAGGCATGAACACAGTGGTTCATGCTCAGTAAGTGTTTCTGTTAAGAGAGCCCAAGCCAGGCTGTGGCCTCACTGTCATGGAAGATTATCAGATATTTTTCGTATTATAACTGAACCACATCGCATTCATTTATAGTTACACTATTGTGTGAGAAACACACATGGAATTTTACATCAGTGATTTCCACAGCTTGATGAACTCAGTCTATCCAATAACTATTTTCAATCTCTATTTGGAGAATTCAAAACTTTAATATTGCTGCCAATTCCATGTCATGTATAGATTTGCTAGGTAAATCATTAATATTCCATCCATGTTATTAATAAAAATGCTGCATAGTAAAACACTACTGGTTCTAAAGGGGGATAAAAGTTTGACACATGATACAGTATCCATGGGTCTTGAACACATTATACTTTGTAAAAGCAGGCCAGAATCAGAAACACAAATAGTGTATGATTCTTCTTACATAAAATATATAGACTAGGCAAACTCATAAAGATGGAAAATAGAATAAAGGTTGCCAAGAGCTGGAGGGGAGGGAGCTTTTGACTAGGGGAGTTCTTAGTGAGGTTGTTGGAAACAGATATGGTGATGGTAAATTTCTTAGCACGGAACTGTATACTTGCAGATGCTAAACAGATGGCATGGATTTTTACCACAATAACCATTTTATGAAATAACTTACTGGTATAGACAGCAGTTGAGTGAAAACAGGTAACCTGGCAGGTTATGTACTGTGCGACTCTACATAACATTGTTAAAATGACAAATGTATAAAAATGGAGAAGAGATTTACTGTTGCCGTAGAGTAGGAAAGAAATCGGTGTGGTTAGAAGGACCTGCAGAGGAGGTGTCAGGTGACAAACTGGTTCTTTATCTCTTTGCTCCTCCCCAATCCCACCCTGAACTTGAACCCAGGTCCAGGACCTTGTGACATGCCAGGCAAGCACTCCCCTGAGCTCCATCCCCAACACTGATCTTTTTGTATCTTGACTGTGGTGCTGGAAGCAGGGACCTACACCATGATAAAACGTGCCTGTGTCTAAATACAAACCCAGATGAGTACAAACCAAAGGGTATCATGTCACAATCAGAATACCTACACTGATATAATTTTTCTGTCTGGGACATAATATATGATTTGGCAAATGTTGCCACTGGAGGAAGATGGGCTAAGGGCACAGGAGATCATGCTACAGTCTTTCTTACTGTTATATAAATCTACAATCTTCTCAAAACTTTTAACTTAAGAAACAAACAAAAAAAATTATTAAGCCAGGCATGATGACGATTTGTCTTTAATCCCATCACTCAGAGGCTGGGGCAAACAGGTCTCTGCAGGCTCAAGGTCAGCCCATTTTACACAGAGCTCCAGGGCAGCCAAAGCTACATACAGACCCTATCCACAAAACAAACAAAATATTAAAAATAGTGAATAAAAGAGGCAAAGTGTACCGTCTCCCCCACTGCTACCATTTCCCACATACTGCTGTTACCATAGTTACTAAACCTACAACTTTCCCTCCTTAGACATCTCCATCCTTTTATTAAAATTCTTCATGTTTGTTTAACCAATTATAAGTCTTGTTTATAAGGAAATCATTAAAATCTTGGTTTAACAGTGACTACATTAAGTTTAAATTTCCAAATTTCTCAAAAATAACTTAGTAAATAGTAAAACACTTAAAGCTAAAGCACTGTATTATCCAGTAGAAAGATGTGAGTCACGTGCCTAGCCTAACAGTCACATCAATAAACATAAGAGGAGGAACTGGGGCTGTGGCACAGTGCTACAGTACTTGCCTGACATGCACAAGGCCCCAAGTTCAATCCCCAGCATCAAAGAAACAGATACAATTCTTTATTTTATTATTTCATTTTTATTTTTACTTTTTTAAGAGGTCTCTCTATGTCATCCTGACTGACGTGGAGCTTGCTATGTAGACCAGGTTGATCTTCCTGCTTCTGTCTCTCAAACGCTAGGATAAAATGTATGAGCCACCATGCCCACCCTAATTTATTTATTTGTATGTGTGTGTGGTGTGTTCATATATGTGTTTCTCTGTGTACATGCATACACACGCATGCTCAGGTGGGGGTCAGAGGTTGACACTGGATAGCATCCTCTATTGCTCTCTAAGGGTCTCTCACTGAAGTTGGAGTCCTGACGTGGCCGGCTGGCCAGCTTTAGGGATGTGCCCATCTCTGCCCTGCGTGCCCAGCATAGGGACCACAGCAGTGCTTGGCTTATTGCGTGAGTGCTGGGGACCTGGACTCGGATCCTCACACTTGGACAGCAAGCACTTCACTGACGGAGCCATCTCCCAGCCCTGTGAAGTGCAGCTTTAAAAATGTCTTTAATCTCCTTAAATAAGCACATTTCATCATAACAAAGAGAAGTCCTTCAAGAAAGAAATCCAGACTTGCTTTATGTGCATTTTATAAAATTAAATTACCAGAAGGGCTTATTGAGATTGACGTGATCCAATTTAAACAATATAAGATTTTCTGACTCTTTCCCAAGAAATAAATAATTTTGAAGCATTTTTAAAGGATGGTGTCATCAAATATGGTATCGCACAGGCCTGTTGGTGCCAAGCACCAGGCCAAAGGCTCTCCACCCACTGTCTCACTTCACCCTCACCATCTTATATTTTATGGTTGTGAGCCTAGCCTTTAACGGCTGAGCTATCCCTCCAGGCCCACCCTCACCATCTTAGAGGCAGACTGAACCCCTTCTGCCCTACATGTGAGAAGACAAACTTGACAGAGAAGAGCATGGATTGGCCAAGGTCACTCAAAGCAGACGGCAGAGCTACGATTTGAAACACAGTCTGGCACCAGAGTCTGGGCTCTTTCCAGCCCTCTTTGCCCCCTCCCCCTCTTCTTACAGCTCTTCTGCTTATGTTCTTTCTCCGTTTTGTATTAGTAGACACGAAAGCTCTTAATGAAAGATTACACCCAGATTAAGGCCACTGAATGTAGAAAAGGCACTCAAAATGGGCTATTTTGATCTCACAAATGCTCTTAACCATAATTTAATCAAGTTAATCAATAGTCTACACTTGCTATGACAAGGGATGAAGCATATGCTAGAGATGTAAAATCACTCTCGGGATCTAGTTAGACTAGTTCCCACATTCCTAATGAGGGAAGGGAAAACAAGCGAACATTCAAGGTAGCACATAAAAGAGCTTGCAATACTAGATTCTGTGTATTCCTGATACGGGACTGTGCTTAGGGAGCACGCCAGAAACCAGCATCGGTTATTGGAGAAGGTCAGTGCTCAAACAAAGCTGCTCAGACCCCTGAGTTAAAATCCAGCTCACCAGATCTTATCACACCTGCTTTATATTACCAGGGCTTTTAGTGTCGTCCTTTGCACATCAATAATCTCCATTTCAACTGTTTTAATTATAGCAATCTCTGGTGATAGCATCTAAAAGCTCTGAATGACCTGCCTCCTTTGAAAAAGGATGCTGTAAATTATTGGTTCAAATAAATTAATGGATGCCAGATTCATAATGAAGTAAAGGATTTTGGAAAGATACCCTTACTCTTATAACCCAATAATACAAAGTAATCCAATTTTAAAATGGGCTAAATTTGGGGGGCTGGAGAGATGGCTCAGTGTTAAGAGCACTGACTGCTCTTCCAGAGAACCTGGGTTCAATTCCTAGCAGCCACACAGAAGCTAACAACCATTTATAACTCAGTTTGAGGGGGATCTGAAACCTTCTTCTGGTCTCTGTAGGCACTGCATGTATGTTGTACATACAGCAGCAATACACATGAAATAAAAATAAGTAAATACACTTAATAAAAATAAGCTAAAATTTTTAGGCATTTTTTATTAGTCACAAATATCTAATAAGCACATGAAAGTATGTTCAACATGGTCATTAAGGAAATGAAAATCAAGCCCATACTGAAGATCTGGGAGAGTAGCTAAGCAGGAGAGGATTAACTTACTAACAAGTACGAAGACCTGGATTCCTCCAGGTGTTTGTGGGGGTGCATTCCTTTAATCCCAGCATTGAGGAGGCAGAGGCAGGAGGAGCTCTCTGAGTTCAAGGCCAGCCTGGTCTACAGAGTGAGTTCCAGGAAAGCCAAGGCTACATAAGGAAACCCTGTCTCAAAAAAAAAAAAAAAAAAAAAAAGATTCAACGCCCAGCACAAAACAAAACAAAAGAATCCAGTGAGAGACCACTTCATATCTTCCAGGAGGCTAAAGAAAAGACAAGAATAAGTGCCTGAACCTTTTTACAGTGTTGGGAGAATTTTAAAAAATAGCGCAGACTCTGGAAAACAGCTCAGAAGTTTTTCAGAAAGCTATGCACAGGGCAGTCCTGTGACTCAGCAACTCCAGTCCTAGAGAAGTGAAAACATGTGTCTACAGAACAACTGCACATGTGTGTTCTCAGTAACAGTGTCCATGTCAGACGAATGAAAAACACACAAATAGCCATCAAGAGATGACTATGAACAATACGTGTATTCATATGATATTTAACAAGCACTCTGTTAAAACGTGAATAAATCCTAAAAGCATGGTTAAGTGAAACAGACCAGTCACAAAGAGCCATGTACTGTGTGAGTCCATTCAAAGAAGTGTTCAGAGAAGATCCATAAAAATGAGAAAAACTAGGAATTGAGTTTACGGGAACGTAGTTGCTTCTCGCATCTTGAAGTAACTCATTCCCAAGTCCAGCTGTTGAAGACGATTTCATCCAGATTCTGAAAGCACAAAGTGAGCTGCAACATTTATTCCCAAACAGCACGCTTTTGTTGTCCAGTCTCATCTGGCAATACTTGTGAGTTACAGGTAGAACAACAGCTAAAAAGTGGCTTAACCATGCGGGAGGCACGCAGTCTCTGGAAGATCCCGTAGTGGGCATCAAGTGGTGAATCTCTCAATCCTGCTCCCGGAGTGCCCAGGTTACACCAGGTTTAACACAGCGTGCTTCTCTGTACTCACGAGGCAGAAGAATAAGAACCGAGACAAGGGAGGCCTGATCCAAAGTCCTTTCCTCGAGATGACTGGGCCAACTCGGAACACAGGCCCATTCCAGAATCAATGCCAGTTCCCAGAAGGGAATTCCATGTGGAATTCACTTCTACCTGGGCTGCTTATCAGTCAGTGGCAAGGATGGAACTGACAGCGTTAGCTTGCTCCAGAGTGCCCTATTCTTTAACTGAAAGCTACAATAGGAAACAGACTTGCAGTGTGCAGTAGCACACACATGTGCCCCACCTCTTGAGAGGTGAAGGGAGCTTGGGCTATACAGTGAGTGTGGGGCCAGTCAAGATCCTGTCTCAGAGTACCAAAACAACAACAACAAAAGTATGTGGATGTGTGTGTGTGTATCAAATATATATATAACATCAAAGCAAACAAACAAAATCCCCAGAGTCACGCTCTGCATAAAGATAGAAAGACATTCCAAGGAATGCATTATTAGGCAAATTCACCCTTGTGCAAATATCAAGCCCAAACTAAGTTATCAGTGAGTGCGATGGCATTCTAACGTTGTGGAACCATTATTGCATACGGGGTTGGTCAGTTGCAGAATGCTGTTGTGCCACACATAACTGAAGCTTGTAAGACTTGGTCCACACAGATGCAGAGAAGGGACACCAACGCTTGTTAAAGAATACTGCTCCTGACTATGCAGAAAGCACTCAGACATCTTTGGGCTGCTTCCTGTGACCCTTTAATACGCTGTGTCTGTCAACTTCAAAATAACTGGCTTACCTAATCAGAGACCACACCCGCGGGGAAGAGCGACATGCAAAAGCCTTCCTACCGCTGCTTGATGGAGAAAGGTTCAATTGCCGTTCCAGAATGAGCCTCTGCACCCACAACGTCACCCATAGTACACTCCTGCATACGTCATCTTATCTGATCTTACGAAAGCAGTGCTGGAGAAATCTAAACGGCATACACACAATGTGAACAGAGCTCTGTCTTCTCACTTGCATGTTTTCTGGAAAAAAGTGTGACGGTGCACACGTACAATCTCAGCTACCTAGGAGGCTGAGGTTGCAAAGACAACTTCAACAGCTTCATCCCAGGGGTTCAAGCCATCCTGGGCACACAGTGATGAGACCTTGTTACCAAACAAAAAAAGCTGTCTCAGAGTATGGACACTAGACATCAAAAACTACAAATCAGTCTTAAAAGACACCCAAAGAGAAACAGAGCAAACAGAAATGATATCTGGCTATGCGCAAAGCCGTTCTGGATTATCACGCTACCTCACCTGCTGGGTAGGGGCCAAGGATGCTGCTACATAGGAGGGGTTCCCTGTCACAAAGGATTAGCTCATTCCAAACAGCAGAGCTGTGAAGGCTGAATAACGGAGGATAACCTCCTACACTTCCAAATGCCACTCTGAAGTGTGGAGTACTAGATAAATCTGGATCGTGTTCTCATTTTAGGAGCCAAGTTTAACAAATGTAGGAAACAGGGTCTATTCAGAGTGTTGAGATTCTGGATTCCAAAGGCAAATTCCAGTTGGCATAGTAGTTCAGCAGGTAAAGACACTTGCCACCATGAGAGGCCGGACAATATGGGCCCTGTGTGGTGGCAGGAGAGAACCACTCCCACAGGCTGTATTCTGACCTCCACATATACACCAAGGCAGGTACACACACATGCATATTTGCTCACAAATAAATGCAAAGACAAATTCATCTTACTTGTATGACTGTTTTCGATTATAAAGGGTACCCAAAGGCAGTTTCCTATTACTTCACTATATAATGCAATTATTCTTTTGTTCATTTTGTTGGGGATCAAACCCAGGGCCTCACACATGATCTACCACTGAGGTATATCTTCGGGTTAGTCTCGAACTCTCACTCCACCTGCCTCTACCTCCCTAGTGCTGGGATTAAAGGCATGTGTCCTCACACCCAGCTCAGAACGCAAGCTGGAAAGGTCTCACCTTTGAGACTGCAGGCTTTAGTTAAACTGAAGCAGTCAGTAGACCTAGCATAGGGTGACTGTAACCATAATCTTCAAGGCTCTCAAGGTACAAAGAATAAAGAGGTTAAAGAGGTAATTTGTTTCCAGGTCCACCTGAATGGGACACTGGCTTCAAAACAGAAACTTTTGTGCCCCCACCCCGCCAGACACACTCTTTCTAATAATTTGCTAGATCCCCTATGCTATTCTCCTGCTGAACAGCACACCGGTAACCTTAGTTACGTGACATCTAACAGCTCATAGAACTTCAGTTACACAGACAGGCCTTTCTTGTATTCACACCGACAATTACATCCCCCCTTCTCTGCAGGACATCTCAGAGGAGGATAGGGAAGTAAGGTGAGTGACCTTGAACTTTGAACAAAAACACATCTCCCGTGTTACTTCATAACACCCTCCCCCCACTCATAAATTCCAACCACATCAGCCAATCAGCGTTTCCTCCAATTGGAAGCCCATATAACATCCAGGCCGCGTCCAGTTGCCCCTGAGTAGTAGGCCAAGGCCTTTTTTCTTGTTTTCTCACTCACCTGTAACCTTCCAAGGGTTTCTCCTTGTCATGTAAGCATCAGTTTAGTACCAAGCCCTACATGAGCCCTTCTGTAACTACTAAATCTAAATTGATCTTCTAATTACTCTCTACAGCATGAAATTCCCCGTGGTTTTTAACTACTTAGTAGTTTTAAATAGCCTTTTTGTTAGGGGTAAATTCTCATCTTATAAAGCTTGCCTCCCATGGCAGAAATCAAAAACTGACTTTCCCAGCCTCTCTGCAAACAAGTAGCAGATACGCGGCTATGTTCTGCCAGTCAGACATGTCCATGTGGATTATTTCTGTTAGAAAGCAATGATATCACGAAGATGGCCACGTGGGATCCATTCTGACAATTTCGGAGTGACATCAGCTTTCTATCAGAAATGGACATGGCAGAGGGCCGCATGGCTACATATCTTACTTAGTAAAGACAAGGCAAGAGCTAGCACTTGTTCCAAAGCGAAAGCAGCAGAGTCTCCAACGACTGTAGAACAGCGGTAGAACCTTGGCATGGTTCCTGGCTAAGTATCTGCCAAGACTGATTCTCTGGTTTCTGTGAACTACCTAATACACGTTTTAAAACATTTTTTCCTGCTTAACCTAAGTGGGTTCTGTCATTTGCAACTAAGAACTCTGATTCATCCACACATTTTTTTTTCACATAGCACAAATGATGAAATGTTTCTTATTAATTGTTTCATCACTGGCCGTCTATGCCTGTAAGAGTGTATACTTCACGAAGACAGAGATGTTGTGTATGCCACTCATTTCCATAAGTCCAGTATTGAGAACAGTGTTTTACATACATGAGGCCCTCAAGGAAACACACACACACCAAAACCTTTCTACTACTATGCAAATACATATTCATGACCCAGTTGAAAGAAATTCAAAGTATCAGTGCTACAGGAGTCAAAAGCTAAAAATTAGAATCAGTGTGAACCAGAGAAGTCACCTGGGCTTTATGAAGAAGAAAAAAAATATGAAGAATATTGAAAAACAGTCTGAAAATGGGGTATGGAAAGGGAGACACATGCCTTCCAAAGGATGAGGAAAAGCAGGCACTGGGAATCAATGTGGAAGCATGAAGAAAGGAACATGTTCTCCAAACATGGAGAAACATGATTGAGGAAAGGAGCTGAGCTCAGTGATGAACCATCAGGCATGCAAAATGAGCAAGGTTCTGAATGGCTCTAACTGCAAGGTCTGGGAATGCTGTAGCTGATGATGTCCTAAGAACACTAATCCTCAATGAGTATTTTCATCTGTTCTCTATTCTAGATGTTATCTTCTGTGTAAAACTACAACAGCTACCCACACATTTTCTACAGTTCCCTCTCCAAACACTGGTGCTCTATATTTATCTGTTCAAGCTGAGAGACCAAGGGAAAGAGACTCTTATGATTAATCCTCTTGCAACCAAGCAAATATCCAATTTAAAAATAAAAATCTATTACCAAAATGGCCTTTATTTCTCAAACCCTATCTACAAAGTATTAAAATTCCCCAACTCCATTTATCTTCTAATCTATTAAAATCTTGCACTGGTTCCAAGAATTTAAGATGCTTGGATGAAATTTTGTGTTAAAATCATACAGCCATACTGAAAACAAGAAGATGGTCAATTTTATAATAGAACTTATTAGGTACATTCTTTGAGAGGTATAGCAAGTCTGGGCTGGAGGTGTATCTAAATTGGTATAGAACCTGCTTGACATTCATGAAGCCCTAGACTCAGTCCTTAGTGTTACATAAACCAGGCATGGTAGCTCACCGCCGAAATACCAACTTTGGAAGGTAGAAGCAGGAGGATCAGAAGTGCAAAGTGCAGGGTCATCCTCAGCTACACAACAAATTTAAAGCTAGCTGATGTTACTATGAGACCCTGCCTCAAAAGTGAATGAATGAATGAATGGCAACTCCTGTAACTATATAACTATTTTCTGGCCTTAAATGAACCAGAAGAGACCCTTAGAAAAACTCTTAGTGATCTGTATATTGTATATCATACCTTAGTTATCTCATTAGGGGAAAAAAGACGCAAAGAGATGGACTGAGAGCTTACCACAATGTCCAGAGTGGCAAAAATAGGAAACAAAGATTAGTACAGAATCAGCTAAATATAAAGCTGCGGCGTCAGCCCGGGGGTAACTCAGAGGAGAGTTCTTGCCTAGCATGACTGAGGCCCTGGGTTTTATCCCAGCACAGGGTGATGAAGAAGAGGAAGAAGGGGGAAGAGGAAGCAGTGCAGTTGGTTCACGCAAGAAATACAAATTTAATTTATATTTATACGCTTTTTCACATAAGTCATAGACCCGAACGTTTGGTGACACATGGTGTTGACAAAGATCTGATCAGATACAATTCTCATAACTTCCATTTTTAAGAACACATTTGAAAATTCACCGTGAACAATAAGGAATCCACATGGTTATTCCCCTAGCAACGGAAGTGTCAGCCGAAGACTGGAAACGTGCACCCGAAGGGAATTCATTGGTCAAAGGGAACAGTATAGGTTGAGTATCTGAAAAGGACATTTGAGGCTAAAAGTGTCTCAGAATATAGAGTTTTTCAAGTTTTTACTCATATGCAGTGAAATGTCTTAAGGATAGGAGGACTCAAGTCTAAACACAAAATTCATGTGTCTATCCTTGAAACCCACACAATAGAAGAGTAAAACTGAGTCCTGAAACATGTCTGAAAAAAATACATGCATCATGATGTGTGTGTGTAGTGTGTGTGAGTGTGTGTGTGTGTGCATGTGAATGTGAGTGTTTGTATGTGTGTGTTTGTGAGAGTGTGTGCATGTGTGTGTTTGTATATGTGCTTGTGAGTGTGTGTGTGTGTTTGTGAGAGTGTATGTGGGTGTTTGTGAGAGTGTGTTTGTGAGAATGTGTGTGTGTTTGTATGTGTGTGCATGTGTGTTTGTGTGTATGCACATGTGTGTGTGTTTGTGTGTGTGCGAGTGTGTGTGTGTGTGTGTCCATCCCAATCAATCAATAAGAAAAAATTAAAAATAAGGCAGCAACTAGTTAGGCCATACTTTAATATTTGTGTGTCTCTGTAGGTATATATGTGTACATGTTTGCATATGTGCACGTGTTTACATGTGCATGAGGACAGAAGTCAACATTAAATATCATCCTCTATCATTCTCTACCTTATTTTTTGAGACCATCTGTCACTGAACCTGGAACTCACAGATTCATCAAGACTGGCTGGCCAGGGAGCCCTGAGGCATCTCCTGTCTCTGCTCCTCAGCACTGGAGGGACTCCTGCCATATATCCAGTTTCTTAAGTGGGCACTCGAGATATGAACCAGCTTTCCAATCAAACAAAAAGTGCAAATGGGAAGAACCAGGAGGCAGGTGCCTGTCTAACATTTCTGAGGGAAAAAAAAAGGGGTCAGGATTGCAGGAACAGAGTGGGCAAGAGCAAGAAAGGCAGCAGATGGGAGTCGGACTGGAGCCAAATGTTCAGCAGTGGTGCTGGGGAGCAGACTGTCACACGTTCTGTAACTTCGGTTAGCCAGTGTGGGAGGAGTTATATCAGGCAAGGAGGCAAAAACTGCAAGTCAGAGGCTCTCCCTGGGGAGCTGGCTTATCGTGACACCTGGGCCTTCTGCTATGACTAAGACCAGAAGATACAGGAAGATCAAGATGACCTTATGCCCAGCATTGTCACTCTGCACTCAGACCACCAGGCAGAAGGGACGAAAGTGGGGTGAAAACAATCTAGGTGGAAGGTGTAAGAGCCTGACTCAGAGTGCCGGAGGTGAGACAGTGAGAGGCAGTTGACCTCGGCATTGGCAGAGAAACTCTGCTCTGAATTAGCATGTGGCAATGGTTACCAGGCTTCTCATCCATAAAGCATCAGTAGCTGATGCTAGTCTAGTAACTAACAGTGTGAGTCTGTAACCCAGCCTCTAGGGAGACTCAGGCAGCAGAATTGCTTGAGTCCAGTTCAAAGCTAGCCTGAGTACCTTAATGAATCTATCTCGAAAAACAAGTATTGTGGCTGGAAAGATGGCTCAGCAGTTAATACTGTCTGCTCTTCCAGAGGACCCAGGTTCCATTCCCAGCACCCACATGACAGATAGTTCACAATCATCTCTAACTCCAGTCCCAGATTTGCTGCCTCCTTCTGACCCCTGTGGGCACCAGGCAAGTACATGGTGCATAGACATACATGCAGACAAAAACTTCATACACATAAAACTTGACATAACTAAAAAAATCTCTACTTCTAACCACAACATCTCCTCCCCAGTTCTAAATTAAGACCACTAGTATCTCAAGAAGATCAACTAAGAACAGAATTCTAAGATGTTGTAGTGTTGGTCTGACTTTAGTCAGTGACAAATACCTGAGGGAAAACTGTAAAAAAGTTAGAATTTACTCTAAGTCTTGGTTTCAGAGGTGCAGCTCGCAGTTCACGAGCTCTCCATTGCTATGTGCCTAGGGCACGTGATCAGGACATCAGGGCAGCAGGGTGTGTGGTGGAGGAAGCTGCTCACCTCATGGTGACAGAGAACACAGCTCAGCTGTGTTAGAGGCTTCTTCCTTCCCTTTACTCAATTCCCCCCACATTCCAGTCAGACCTTTGTCTCTTAACTGATGTCCCACACGCCAGCTTAGACATACCCTCATAGAGTCATCCAGAAATATGCTTTACTGATGAAGACATCTGTCAATCCAATCACTGACCATTAGAATTAACCAACAGAGAAGCCCATCATATATCTTTAGCCATGGAGGGATTTCTTATTATTTAAATTGATTGACACATTCATTTACTGCACAGCTGTTATACAACAAGGTCCTGCAGAGGAAAGAAATGCTACAAAGACAAGCCCTTTCCTAAAGAGATCACAACCTAAAGTCTAGGTTGAATTGTTCACGTAATAAGACACAAGGCTGGGCATGAGGTTCCTTGGTGGAGTGCTTGTTGGCTTGCACAAGGCTGGTGTTGGATCCCAACATAGAAAAAAAAAAAACAAAAACCACTTTTGGTGACTTCCTTAAGAAGCCCATGCCCACTCATGGCCGTGTGTTTCCCGCTCTTCTTTTCTAAGCCCCTCTCTCCATGCTTAAATATACATGAGAACTTCTTATCAATCCAAAACAAACAACAACAACAAAAGACTCAAAACAATGGGAGTACACAGTATTTGAGCATCATATGTAATATGATATTAAAATACAAGTATTAATGAGTGTTTAATGTATTAATATTAATAAATGAGCAATAATAAGAGTATTAATTAATATAATGAGTATTCTATCACCTAGAGATTAGAGGAAGAAACTTTTAGCCATCCAGGACTTAGCCTATGTTTTAAAGGATGGAAAGTGAGATGGTAAGAGGGAAGAAAGGAGCTAAACAGTGGCTCTGCAAAGTGAGAGGCCAAGAGAAAGGGGGTACACAACTAGTATGTAGGGAGTACCCTAGTAAAGGCATCTAGTACTTGGGGAGGAGCTGGGTGCAATGCATATATAAACCCAGCTGAGAGACAAAATGGGAAATTTGCAACCAGCCTAGGCAACACAGTGATATGTTTTTTTCTTTTTTTCTTTTAAGGTAGGAGGCAGGTTATTGGGAGACAGACGTTACAACTGTGAAATATGTGAATGTGTATTTGAACTTCTAATTCCATCATTCCCGAGCCTGGACAAATTACTAGACACCTCCTGCCCATTTTCCTTGATAATGGCAATCTTATACCTACTTCAAAGGACTCCCAAGAATAAAAATACAGTAACAAAAATATCATTATAAAAATTACTAATTAGTCACTACTTATCAAAACTATTATCACTAAACATGAAAACAGATTGGAATTCAATTATAGAAGGTCGTGAACTTCAGGCTAAGGGGACTCTGTATTGAATTTTATAGGTAGTAGCAAGCCAAAGTAAAATGGAAAAATGAGATAGTAAGGTTCAATGGGTTCATTTACTTACTTGTATTTATGGTGTTAGAGATAGAACTCAGGGCCATGTGCATGGCAAGTAATGTAAAAGAATCTACCCCAGGGCCACCACTGAAGTATTCGGGAGGCCAATCTATGGGAAGCCATAAAATAGACTAATTACAGGGGAAACACTGGAGTTGGGACCTATGCAGTAGAAGTCCAGTCACATGACAGGAACCTAAACAAGAAGGAGGTGCTGCTAGGAAGCAAAAAGGCAAAAAAGAGGTGGAAAAAGATAACTCCAACTAGGATCTAGCTCTCACACAAAAAGGTGAAATACTAAACTAGACACTTTTTAAAAAGTTAAAATGCTCACTCTATATCAAACATATTTTACCACAATTTATTGTTTTGAAATTTACTTTGTGTGTACGAGTGCTTTTGCCTGCATCTATGTATGTACACCATCTGTATGACTGGTGCCTACAAAGGTTAGAAGGAGGCATCAGCTCCCCTGGAACTAGACTTATGGGCAGTTGTAAGCCACCATGTTAAGTGGCTGGGAACCAAACTTGGGTCCTCTGAAAGAGCAGCCAGTACTCCTAACGGCCGAGCCATCTTTTCAGCCCCTATTTTACCACAATTTAAGAGGGTGATTAGGAAAGGTGAAAGCCGAGATTAATTTCAACTCAAATTACTTGGAAAACCAACAGTACCAAGAAGAAAAGCCACAAAATGGCTCCATTTGGGAAGAGGGCTCTGGTTAGGTGTGAAGTGGTGTGTTGAAGTCCAAAGGATAGGGGTAGATGCTGAGAGGCAGGACTCACACTCACTCACCAAATAGGGCAGTCAGTGGGAAGGAGAGCATACCCCACACGAACATCCTAATGAATCAAGTTACACCTTGGCTTATCAGCCACTCGTGTAAAAAAGCTGAGGAACAAGGTGACCTGATGACTCTACTTAACACAGATCAAGAAAAGATGCTCTCCTCTGAGGGCCCCCAAACCTGGAAATAGTTAAGAAAGAAAACAAAGTCTATTAGCATCTTGTCTTCTACTACAAGGAGGAAATAAGATTGCATCAACTCCAGCAACACAGATGCATCCTCCACAGCCCTATAGTCCCGCCCCGTTTGTTCTAAGCTGTAAGGGCAGTTCATCCCACTTGTTCTCCACATAGCCCTTAAATATCCGCAGTGAAATTCTGAGGTGCTTTTAGAACAGTTAACACCTTTTAAACGTTTTAGTTTTTCTTTGCAGAATGCCACTCACGCGGAAGGTCTGTACCCTCCACTGACCTTCACAGGATGACACACCCGTGGAACAGTACCAGCAGGAGACTCGGAGCACTATCAGCACCCCAGAAGTTCACAGTCACAGAAACACTGCTCCAAACCCTCCCGGGAGAATCGACCTCGTAGTTTTGACACACACATTAGTTTACCTACTTTTGAAACTGATGCACATGAAATTGTTGTAATACTGGTGAGTGGTTCCCTTCATTCAACAGCAGATTTGTAAGACACTTTTTTTTTTTCACATAGCTTCAGTTTCTTCATTCTGAGAAGTATCTACTATTTTCTTGGGCATTTATGCCACAACTTATTTGCCCATGCTACTATTGGTAACCACTTGGAAAATTCTGGTGTGGCCTATTCATCTGGCATGAACATTTCTGTCCATTTGCTGTGGTGACCATGTGCACACAATTCTACTACATATATCCAAGAGTGGAACTGCCTCACCGATAGGGCTTGCACATGCTCAACTTAGGTAAGCAGCTGGAAGACTGTCAAGGAAGAAAACTGTCAAGGCCTTTGTGGCAAAATGTGAGTTAGACTGATGATTCAGAAAAGGTGTGAACTCTCTTTGGAAGACTGTGGAAGATATAACTTCAGAGTTGCTTTCAGTAGGCAGAGGGCACCGAAGGAGGAGAGCTGGCCCACCCAGTCCTGGGAGACCGACGGAAAGAGGAGAGCTGGCCCATGCAGTTCTTGGAGGTCGTTACTTTATGTTATTTTCAGGAGCAACTGTAGCACAGGATACATAGTAGAATAACTCAAAAATCTCCATTCTTCAAAATTGGTGTTGCTAAAAGTTAGGAACAAACTAGTGCAGTGGCCACTGATACTGGGAAGTAACTTCTCTGTGAGCTACAACAGAGCACCAATGTTGCAGCTCAGAGCAGTGGCAGTGGACCAAGACTCTACATAGGTTTCTAAACATCTAGAAAGTGAAAGGCATTTCAGAACTAGCCTAATTTCCAGGAGAGTATATAAACAGCTTTCACCTCAATGACCATGCTAATAAAAATTCATTTATTGCTTTCCAGCACCCGCATGCACAATTTTAGAACATAAAAATGGGGGGAAATGGGGAAACTGGATAAAATATGGACTTCAGTAGAGAAAAATCAAGACTGGTTCATTAGTTACAGTAAATGTGCCATGGCTATGTAAAAAGTCAATAAAAAGAAAAATGGGAGGAGAGAGAGTATATAGGAATTGAGAAATATATAGGAATTTAGATTTGTCTGCAAATCTAAAATTGTGCTAAAAAATAAATTTTAAATGTCTACTTGAAATATCATCTGCATGTTGTAAAACACCTGCAGAACTTCTTTCAAAATACACTTGAAGAGCTTTAGATACACACATGCCTGTGCACACATGTGCACACATACGCACATACACATTTTCCCTCTATGAACTCAGGCACACAAACATGGGACACTTCTATCTATGCCAATATTGGCTTTTGAACCTTGCTATAAGATACAAATAAGCCTTTCTTTTCCATACCCTCTACTCCAACCTTCCTGACTTTACACTACAGGTATTTAATAATTCATTAAGAAACAAGCCTCTAGCCGGGCGGTGGTGGGGCACGCCTTTAATCAGAAAAAAAAAAAAAAAAAGAAGCAAGCCTCTAATAATCTACGAGCAATAACGAATCAAACCTGCAATCAGAGCTAACATCCCAAAAAGCACATCTCAGTAGTTTACAGACATCAAGTCCTTGCTTATATTTCAGGGGGAGAAAGGAGAAGAATTAGATAGGCTTTTTCTAGACAGACAAGAGAAGATACAGAGAAAGGAACCTGGGTCGAAAGTCTAGAGACCTGGCCTCATTCAGCTCTACCATTAGTTAGGACCACTCTGTGACCCTTGAGCATCTCTCGTCCTCAAGATCATGATTTCAAGTCTACGATCAACTATAGTATCAATCCCATTCACCAAGAGTCCTTCACTCTCACTTCTTGACTGTGCAAATTATCCTAGTTAAAGCTTTTCTCTCCATTCTGCAAAAACATTTAAAGAATCTAAACAATGACATCTTGCCATTGAATGAATGCCTACACACACACACACACACACACACACACACACACTGGTGGGTGATAAATGAAAGGAAAGATTAACTTGGATATCCATGGTACTAATACTTTGTATTAGAACCCACCCTGCTACATGAGCTCAGTTTGGGGAGTGCTTGTCTGGCACACACAAGGCCGTGGGTTCTAGTCCTACTACCACATAAACCAGGCGTGACATCTCATATCCGCAGTCCTAGTACTTGGGAGGTAGAGGTGGGAGGATCAAAATCGTCCCCAGCTACATAGTGTTCAAAGTCAGCCTGAGCTACAGGAGACCCTGTCTCAAAGCATCTCCCTCAAACGACAAAGGAATCTAACCACTCTGTGTACTGCAAATACTTACTTGCTGGTTCGCAGTATCCTGACATAGGTCTAGGCTTCCTTGGTTTAATCCTAGGAGCTTTGAAATCAGTTGAGGTCTGAGCAACTTTATGTATTTAAAGCTGGAGTTGACAAGCGTCTTACTAAAAAGCCAAATAATAACTATGTTAAGCTTTATGGAATCATACAGTCTCTGTGGTAACAACTCAATTCTGTTACACAAGGGGAGATACATATAGAAATGAATGGATCTGTGTTTAGATAAAACTTTATTTGTAAAAACAAGCATCAGTGCAGGCTATAGTTTGCCCATCTCCTTCCTAAAGTCACAGTGGAGCAAGAAAAGCAACTGCGAAGACAGTTTTGCAACACTACATCACAAGTTCTCACTAAGACAAACTGTTTCATTTGCAGGGAGGAATCAGGATCTCCACATACCTGCCAATGTTCAAGTTTCCCCTGCGTGAACTGGTCATGTCACCAATACCTAAAGACAGAGCAGGAAAACACTCTCCCTTTCATGGTTGTTATGACAGAACGGGATGTGTTAATTTATACAGGCAAAATTTACATGATGACCTGCAAAAGTAAAACACCAGGTTTTAGCAACCTAAGCAATAAACACAGAAACCCAAGTCTGATCAGTGTCAACTGTTACTCCTTCTACCTGTTAAGCAAATAATTAAAATAAATGCCAAGGTCACTGGCTTTCCTAGAAGACCTATTGTGTTTTTATGCAGTTGCTTTAGATCTGCAGACTCACAGTCATCCATAGACCACTACATCTGCAGGTAACTAGAGTAATTACTATTTGACCTAACCATTCTGATTTATTTGGGGATGGGACAACAGTTGCTCACCAGCGTGAATCAGCCCTATCTTCCCTTTGTGTCTATCCTAGCGAAACTAATCCATTCTGTAAGAGTCGCCTCCCTGAGCTCAGCCCTATGTTAGCTAGTAGGAGTTTGGGAGCAGGACGGAGCACAGCTGGCCCACCAAGATCAAGCAAGTGCCTTTTTAAAAACTCATCTTACGAAGTTTCTCTACATGGCTTTGCCAAGTAAGCAAAAACCATGCCAAATAGTAAAAAAGGCACTTACTTGACTCCCATAGGCCAGCTCCACACTCTAGCAGCTAAGATGCCACTGGCAAGGAACATGGAGTGTGAGGTGGGGATCTTGCCAGCCACTGAAGGAATGGCCATGAAAGACCTAAAGGAACAGAGAAACGTAAGGTCAATGTCAAAAGCGAAGGCCCTAACCTACTAGCATGGCTACTTCAGCCTAGAACACCAAGAGTCTACAAAGCCCTCCTGAGAGCACTCCTAGAGCAAGTCCAGACGGATTAGGAGAAACCTTTCCGAGAAATGAAGTATTAACTCATCTACTATCACATGGAAAACTCACACAGATGGAAGAATCGGGAATCGGAACCAACGACCCACAAACTAATACTTTGAGAAACCCTTGCAAAGATGGGGATTTTTTTTTTCACACTCTTCTGTGCTTCAGAATATAGAGATAAAACAGAGAACTCTAATAAACAATGAAGAAACACATTTCTAATAAAAGTGGATTCTAACAACCAATACTTCAGAGAAGCCATGCTTACTCAGGAATCCGGGTACACTTAAAAGCATGGGGCTGGAGCGATGGCTGAGCAGTCAAGAGCTCAGGTTGTCCTTCTGGAGGACCTGGGTTCAATTCTCAGCATTTGCATGGTGGCGCATCTGTGTAACTTCAGTCTCAGGGGATCCAATACACTCTTCTGGCCTCTGCAGGGTACCAGGCATGCATGTGATGCACAGACACACATGCAGACAAAACGCCCATATATATAAAATGAATAAGCAAGTTGAAATTTTTGAAAAACAGATGCAGGTCATTGGCCTAGTCACAAAACTCTCTGGAGCAGGGGTGACTGGAGATTACTAATACCAAGAACACTAATAAAAGGGGCCTTTACACATCGGGAATTCCTCTCCCCATGCATACCCTAAACCTGGGTTCTTCAAAGTGTGTTTATCAGAAAAGGAGTGACAGGGAAAAACAAAACAATCGTTCTGTCAGTCATTCGCCTCCTAAAAACAAGACAGACAGACAGACAGACAGACTGCTCCCTTTACCAGCAGCAAATTGCGCGCTGGTTCTCAGATCATGGAAGAAACACACAGGCAAACCAAGCTCAGACATTCCTGAGCCTCTGGAACTTACACCTTCTTTAAAAGGTAAATGTAATTTTTCATTCTAAGTAAGTTTGTGTCAAGTTTGCATGACCCTTTTTTTTTTAATGCATTTATCTAGTGAGAATTTCACACAAGTATTGAACGTATACCATTTCCACCCTTCACAGCCTTTAATTCTAAGATGCATTAAAATTGCTTACTCTTTTTAACAGACAATCTGGCAATTCAAATTGCCCAGGTCCCAATTAGTTTAATTACAATTGGCTACTTACTGTTAATAGCGTATCTGGCCAGACCGCATCTTGAGTGCCTAAGTAACAATTTCTTCTTGATTTTGGCTGTGCTTGCCTTGCGTTAGCGACCATCCCTGGAAAGCATCCCATTTGTTAGTGTTTCCCTTGCTGTCTCAGCATTTCTGGTTAATGCACTGCACAGCAAATCATCTGGAGGGACAACCTGAATGAAGCTCTGCACTGTGGGCTCTGTAAAAATGCTCAAACCATTAGCCAGGAGTCTGCAAAAGGAAGGCAAAAGCATGAGACTAAGAGGATAAAAAAGTACCCAAGATTGCTCCTTAAAACAGGGACTGTAAAGAATTTATATAGACTAGAACCTAAGACTCATCATTAAAACAGATGGCTATTTCACACCAACAATCTCACAAAGGAGTCCCTCTTGTCCTTTCTAGAACTTGTATGTCTTCAGCTCCATAAAGCCATGCCACAATTTCATAACAATCTTTTCTTTTACCATAAAAGGCATCCTATCCTTTTACAGAATAAAGCATCGTCTGCACACTGCATATTATCCCAGACACAGAGGAACAAGTTGATGCCAACAAGTTTCCAGCCACAGCCTGTCTGCAGTGGAAAAACCTGCCGATTTCACTGGAGTAAAGCAAACTCTCCCACAGCAGCCCCGTCCCTCGTGAGCTCACTCTGCCAGCAGATGCTATTCTGCGCTTTGCACAGGACGTATTCATCTGTGTGATGAGACATTACTCCTCTCCGCCTTCTCTGGGGGAAGTACAAAGGGCTTTCCCAGGAATATGATCAATGAGGACATTGCGCACCAAAAAGGGAGATTAGCTTTCTTTCAAAGGCAAAACAGCATTCCTAGTCTAAGTTTAAAAATGGTATGATAGATTCCTGTCCCTCACAATACTCAATGAAGAAGATACTCGGTGAGCAGGGAAATGCTCATATATATGGATCAGAGACAGAAATGCCACAGAGCACTTAAGAACAAATGAACTGGGGACTGGAGAGATGGCTCAGCAGTCAGCAGCACTAGCTGATCTTCCAGAGGACCTGAGTTTGATTCCCAGCACCACAACAACCTTGGCTCAAAACCATCTATTCCAAGAAACCACATGCTGTCTTCTACCCTTCAAGGGCAATAGGCATGCCCACAGTACGCAGACAAACATGAAGACAAAATACCCAAACACATAAAATAATGCTAAAATTAAAATGAATGAACCTGACAACGTATTAGCTAACCATAGTTTTATTTTGCATTACTTTTATTTATTTGGGTCGCAGGGCATGTAGAGGTCAGAGGACAGACCGGAGGGACTGGCTCTCCAAGTGGGTCCTGTGGGTCGAACTCAGGTGTTCAGGACTGGAGACAGGCACCCTTACCCACTGCATCAGCAAGCCGACCCTCAGCTAACTATTTTCCAAGTGTTATGCAAAGAGAATAAACTGGAGAAAGACACACAGTGTAAAACCCCCTAAATATGGTTTTATTTAATTATTTCTAACTAGTTAGAAAACATGTTTATAAGACTATGCAGTTTGCAGATGTGCACGGACACAACAAATGGTTAACCATGCGCTGGATGGGAGACACCATCCAAAGAATGCTACTTCTGGGAAAGAGACAGGAAACAAGACTGAGGTGGGGGGCTCTGAGGGGATTGGCCAAGTATGATGGAATCTCCTCTCGACAGGCACCCCTAGGAAGTCCCCTCCTGCGACGGGTCTTTCCAGGTAAGTTCCTTGGTGAGCTAACCTGTCCTTCTGTGGTGATTTTCTGGTACTGGCTGAGATGTGACCTTTGACCTACAACTCAGGGCCTCAGCCCATCACTGCACCTCATCTTACCAAAATACTCATCTTAGGCATAAAAAAGTTAAACGATTATAGTTACCTTCCTTTCTCCTCCTTTGCTATCACAAACTCTAGCAATCACTCGAAAGAAAGTCATTACATAGTTCAAGTTCACCCGACTTCGTGGTATTTGGCCATGCTGAGAATTATAATTCATTCTGAATCAAAGACCAATGCAGAATGAGATGTTAAATTAAATAAGGCACTGTTCAGTTCTCCATTAAATAAATCAATATCTAAAAATTCTGCAATGTGTTACACTAACATTCCGCCTTACCACCTCGACTGTACTTAGGAAACATCTTGTTTTCAGACTTAGGTCAGAGCTACAGATCTGAAAATTTAGTTAAGATTTTACTTTCTTTGGTATTTAAAGATAAAATAAAAACCTTAGGCATGTGAATATACACCCTTGGATTAAAAAAAAAATCAGCAGTCACTTCAGACCAGAAAATTCCTTTTTCATCTGTACATAAAAGCTTCCTTCTGCCACTGGCACTTGCAGATCATGAAGGAGGAGCAGGAGGAAACAACCAACCAAGACAAGCCGGCTTAATCTAGTATTTTTTTCTGTAAAGAAGAAGAAAAAGAAGAGACGGAGGAGGAAGAAGAGGAGGAGGGAGAGGAGAAGAAAGAAGAGAAGGAGGAAAAGAGGAGGAGGAAGAGGAGGAGGAAGAAGAGGAAGAGGAGGAGGAGGAGGAGGAGAAGCAGTAGTGGTTGAAGTAGCAGTAGTGAGAACTCGAGTAAGCTTTAACATCCTCATTAGGTTTTTACTGTTCCCACCATATTCAACCTATCTTTAAATATACTTCTCTAAAGTATCCTGCTATCTGAATTGTTTTAAAAATCTAAAAATGGATTTTTATTACAGTTGGCCACGTGCCACAGGCCGCTTCATGGCAACTAGCAGGGTCATGACAGCTCAAAGATGTTGCTATGGTGGGGACAGAAGGTTAATTCCCAAACAAACACCTGCAAAACTCTGCCACCTTAGGAATATATGGAGGGAAGGAACGTGGAGCAGAAAGTGCCTCTTCAAAGAGTTCCCTCCTGTCTTCTGCAGAACCCAGCTCCCACCAGCACAGGCCAGGTAGTGATTTCTGTGCAACTCTCTTTCCTTTTTTGTGTGGTCCTGGGGATAGAACTCAGGGTCTCACACATGCTGAGCAAACACCCTATCACTCAGTCCTACTGCACCAATTGTTTGTTTGTCTGTTTGTCTCAATGCAGTGTTTCTCTGTGTAGCCCTGGCTGTCTGGAACTCACTCTGTAGACCACCCTGGCTTCGAACTCACAGAGATCTGCCTGTCTCTGCCTCTGGAGTGCTGGGATTAAAGGCATTTGCCGCCGCCACCACCTGACTATGACAGCTGCATAGACTTTATACAGCCTTGCCTGTCTCAGCATAATGCAAACTCCTTCAAGATGATCCACTGTTGCATGAATCAGAAGTCATTCCATCACTGTAATGTCCTGGCAGAGAACAAGATGATCTATAGCTAACTGCATTGCCCCTGGAGCCAAAGGATTTAGACAATGGTCTCCAGGATTGTTTAACTCACTGACTCATCCATCCAAAAGTGATTGACTGTCTAGGCTCTCGACACTGTACTCAGGCTCTGTTCGTGGAACTGGAAGACATTACAGGCTTCTAGATGCCCACCAATGCTATGAGTGCTGTCAGTACATGAATATCGTGAACAACTAACCACGGACTAAGGTATTCCTGCTACACTTTCCACTAATGGAATACAAAGGAGAGGAGAAGCATCTTGCTTCAGGCCAGCATGCTACAATTTAGAATTAATTTACTAGCATAATCCTACCACTGCACTCCGCTTGGACCTTCTCCCAGCTCTTGGCTCCCCAACACATCTGTACCTCTTCTGCCATTCCTCAATAGTTTGGATTAAAAAGAAGGGAAGGAGAAGGAGGCCAAGGGCAAACACAAAGGAGAAAGATGAGCTACAGCCATAAGTGACCCTTTAAAAGGTGTCAGGGACCGTTGTAGACCACAAAAAGGGATGACTACAAGGTAAATCATTGATCAAGGTATCAGATGAAATTATGGAAACTGTCATGATGAAGAACTAGGGGGTTGTTTGTCTTACTTCAAGCTCCTGACCTCACTGTAAGAATGAAACCTGGATGTTCAACTCTAATGAAGCCACATAATGAAACAAAGGTTACTTGTAAGAGTTATAAATATAAAAGATGAGGCAAGATAAACAGCTCAGCAGTTAGGAGTGAGTTCTGTATACTTACAGAGGACCAGTGGAGTCTCAGCACCCACATCAGAAGGCTCACCAGCTTTATTCCAGCTCCGGGGGTCTGATGCCATCTTCTGGCTTGCATGGGCACCCATACACAAGTGGCATACGCTCATACAGACATACACATATATAAATATAATAAAATATTTTTAAAATATGCAACCTAATACAGTGGTACCTTAATCCCAGCATGCATGCCCATCACTCTCTCTCTCACACACACACACACACACACACACACATACAGGCAAACACACATAAATAATAAGCAAAATAAGCTCTTACGATTCACTTGATTGAATATTCTTACTTAACTGACAAAAACATTAAAACCAAAGAGGTTAAATGTCTTGTCCAAGATCAAATGCAAGTTCAAAGAGAATTCACACTTCTGACTATTATACCACATGGCACCTTCAATTACTTTATTTTTAGTGGAAAACACACAAACATATACACATTTATCACCTCTTTATTTAAGAAGCTCAGAAAACTAGCAATAGCCTGATGGTACAACTATCCTTTCTCCGAAGATTCCAGGTCCCACCTACGGCATCACAAGCACAGCCTCTTCCACAGAGATGCCACAATGTGTCTGAAAGGCGGTCACAGTGACAGAAGAAATAGACGCCACATTTGTAGAAGACCAGAATCCATGCTTTCTACACAAACGGCTCCACGCTATTTGTTTTCATCTTAGTTTCACAAGCAATGGGGGCGATGGAAGAACCAGGAATCCTCTGTATTTACGTTTCTAATGTAGAAAGGAAGATGGGTAAAATTTTACTAAGAAAAGTACTCATGCCTACCTCAGGAGAAATGGCATTCTGTGCACGGAGACACTAGACAGCCATGTGCTGAATTAGAATGTTCTCCCAATGTGAAAACAGATGTTAAGGAGATAGGTATGTTTACTTATTTGAACATCACACGATGTGTACACAAACCAAAACATCCCATAACAGCTTCCCTTAAACAGGCACAGGTATGATTTTTACCTGCCAATTCAAAAAAGAAAAATTAAAGGAAAAGATAAGAAAGATAAGACCATTATCACATAATGCTTAATAGATCCTTAAGGCCATTAAAAAGCTCTGAGTCAACACACACATGACAAAAATGAAAAGCAAGAAAGAACTAAGTCAGAGAAAATTATTCAAAAGTCCTCCTCTGATGAGCATAATACAAAGAGGGAGTGCACAGAGCTTTGGGAAGTGTGCAACACAAGAATGCAGTCTTTGTACAGGGATTTCCTGAGTGTTCTTCATGCTGTGTGTGCCTTCTCAGACTGCTGAGAAAATCTCCTGAATTCTATGGGGAGGAGAAGGGAGGCAGGGACATGAGAAGGTAGGCATCTAATGTGATATACAAATGTAAAAGTAGCTTGAAATAAGAAAAGCACAACAACATATTTTAATACAAAATTACAAGCACAGAAAAGAACACAGCTTTTCTAATAAGCATATAGAAAAGGAAATTTCAAAGATCAAGAAATAATCTTTGTGCCTGAGGAACAAAGGCAGACCTTGAATTAAACTGCCCTCAACCCAGTGTTGGCTAAGAGCTGGGCAGACGGATGGAGCCATCACTTCTACGTATGGAAGTGTTCTCCTCTCTACTTGCCTCTCTATTCTGTGTATCCTATCTCTAGCTAATGTCCTAGTTCAACCTGTCCTCACTATCCACCCTGTACACTGAAGCCAGCATGACCCACGTAGAAGCATAAACTTGATCAAGTGATTCTCCTACTTTATCTGCAGAAACTCGTCTACTGACAAACAATCGTGTGGTTTTTGGTTTTGTTTTGCTTTTTTTTTTTTCAAACCATGACTTCTTCAGTTGCAAAATCAACTTGAAAGAGACCCTAATGGTACTTCTTAAGCAGAAAAGAAATTATGCATGCCTCATACAAAGCAAAATTTCTGTTTTATACATGTTTTTCTTCAGTTTACCCTTACACCAGCAAACACACAGACACACATACACAATGGGTCATTCTGTAATACACACTTCCATGAGGGTGTGAGTCCACAAATGACCGCTGCTGTACTGAATAAACTTTCAGCTCCTTCGCAAGCCATTCACTGTCGTAGCCTGACCTCTCCACGTAGTGAGGTGGTTAAAGAAAACAGAGGCTGTAGCCTGGCTCTCTGGGACGATGGCAAAAAAAGCCAACCATTGTGCTCCATGCCTTTAATCCCAGCACCCACCCAGGAGGCAGAGGTGGTAGGAACTCTGTGAGTTTGAACCCAACCTGGTCTCCACAGTGGTTCCAGTAAGGTCAAGGCTCTACAGACAGACTGTCTCAGAAGAAAAAATTAAAAGGAAGGAAAGACTACATTGGAAAAACATCAACAGCACAACCAGTCACACTGCTTGCACTCTTATTTCACCGACCAAAGGCTGTCTTCCCTCGCACAGAGGCCCACTAGGAAATTCTATACATCACTTCCAAGTGGTTCTGGGTAACTTAACCTTTGCAGGTGGAGCAGTTTGTCACAGAATCCACTTGCAGGTGGAGCAGTTTGTCACAGAATCCACTAGAAACCTTACAGAACTATCCCGTATAGAAGCAACACTCAACAATTACCACATTTACTGGAACTATTTAACATTCCAGATTAAATTATCAAGATCCCTGGGAGGCAAACACCTGACTCAGACCCCAGTCAATCAGCTAATGAAGGGACTGGGGAAAGACGTGAGGACTGGAGACAGTAGGAAGAACCTTGAAGTCTCTAAGAAGGAAAACTGCAGCAAATGCTTAGGGGGGAGGAGGCAGGGGTGGCTGGAGATAGAGGGAAAGTGGAATTAGCCTCAGCTCGAAGCCAAAGTCTTTCCTCCCTTCCATGGCTAGCACTGAAATAGTTCCTGGTACTTCAAAACAAGTTAACCCACCCTCAATGTCCCCTCTCACGGGTTAATGGTGGGAATTAAAGGGTGTTATAGATGCCCTCAGATCTTGGCTCTCTCTACACTGCAGAGGTCGGGTAGTACAAGCTAACTCATTTGCTCTTGTTATTTGACAATTTATTAGTCACTTTAATTTTCTCTGCATCGAAGTTTAAAACAGATATTAATATCTTGAAACTCCCTGTGACATCACTCGCAACAGACAGGAAGCATGACACAGCCCTGTCTTAGGAGGCGAGATAACTTAAGAATTTTGGTACCTATTAAAACAGACAGGACTTTGAGCTGCTGGCTGTCCGCCTCCTCAACTTCCTAGAGATTGTTACGTGTATTCCTCAAATGACCAAATGGACAATAAACAGCAGAAAACATGCAAAAACTGAAAACTTTAATAATGATGTAAAGAAGATAAATTTACATCCTTACGGATTAATAATACGTTTAATGTCACCAAAAACCGCCTTTAGAAAAAGTATTTTTAAGAGATATTAAGAGGTGATAGCTTGTTATCCATTTACTTCAGAACTGCATTAGAAACAGGCTTGCTTTAGTAAGCTGTTAGATCCAGTTGGTGATGTAATTTACCAAGTTATATTTTTATGACTACAAAATATTCAAACCTGCATACAGTTTATGGGTCAATAGCTCACTAAACTTATTAAAATGAATTTGCTTAATGTCAACCTTCATTTTTACACAGCCATCTCACTGCAAGCATTGAACAAAGTGTGCAGAAATATATGGTTTGTCCCCCCGCCTTCATTTTGAACGTGCAGAAACCAGCTTTTCTTTTAAGATTTCCTGTTATTGTTTTTAATTATGAATGTGTATGCATGGACACAGGCATATGAGTGTAGACACCCACCAAGACAGCCAGACGCACCAGACAGTCCTGAGCTGGAGTTGCAGAAGGTTGGGAGCCACCTGACATGGGTGCTGGGAGCCAACTCCGGTCCCCCCTCAGAGCAGTAAGTGCTCTTGATCGTGGAGCATCTCTCCAGCCCTGGCAGGCATTTTTAAGCATTTGTTGTCAAGCTTGATCTGTATCAGAGAGCACCTGTTCAAGACTGAGTCACGAGTTATGTACTTATTCTAAGAATTTAAGAATTCTACCCCAATTAGCTTTTTTCCAATTCACCTTTTAAAACCAGAGCTAACAGTTTAAAACAAAATACACAACCATGTAATTTAGTGGAAAAGAGCTAGACTAGAGGAAGAAGAAATGAATGTTCAGGCCTTCTCACCACTGTTTTCCCTCTAAGGCAGTGGTTCTCAACCTTTCTAATACTGCGACCGTTTGATACAGTTCCTCGTGTTATGGTGACCCCCAGCTATAAAATTATTTTCATTGCTACATCAGAAGTACAATTTTGTCTCTGTTATGAACTGTAATGTATATATATATATATATATTATATATATATATATATATACATATTTTCCAATGGTCTTAAGTGATCCCTGTGAAAGGACCCCCCCAACACACAAACACACAGGGTCATGACCCACAGGTTGAGAACTACTGCTCTCAGAGCTTCAGAGTTCTGTTCCAGGAGTATTTGTGTACAACAACTATAATTTTTCTAATAATGTATAATTCTTATACATCCATGAGCCCTGGTTTAATCAGTCTAATTTTAAAAAAAAAGGTTCAAACGTTGAGCAGATATCCTAAAATATTAAAATATAATCTTGACCTTAATCCCAGTGGTTATTCACATGATGACATCATATTCCAGAAGACCTAACAGGAGGCAGGCATAACCTCAAAAGGAAAAAAATAGAAAAGGCTTGGCTGTCAATGTTGTCTTTGACTACACCATCCTTGATGCTATATTATCTATTTAGATTTTTTTCTTCTATGAAGTTTCATAGAGCATAAAATAAAGTCCTCAGAGCCTTAAAAAGATCAATTAATCAGAATCTGTTCAATAAATCCAAATTCATTCATTGATAATATTTTGTGGGATTCAAAAAATAAGTAAGATTTTTAAGATGAACAAAAGGATGCCTGCCTCCTTAAAAACAAAGCAAGTGTGTTCTAAACCAATTTATCCAGGACTCTCAATATTCTAATACTACAGTAGAATAAAAACAATATATTTGGAATCTGATGGAAGCATATATTCCTAATAATCAGGGTAATTATACTTTAACTGGTTATGGACGGAAAGCTACTGACCACGACAGAACTAACTTGTTGGTATCAACTCTTGCCGCCTATCCATCATAAAGAAATGTAGCATACAATCAAAAGCATCACTGGCATCACTAAGCTTGAAGCAATGTTTCAGATTTGGGTTCCTTGACAACAGGCTAAAGAGTCAAGAGGGGAAAAACAGTAAGATACGCATCTTGACCTTTTCCACCAATGAAACATGGCGAGTACACTGTGGGTCTGCGTCCTGAAGGTAATAAATTCCATCAGGATTTAGATTAGAGAATGGGGGGGATTAAAAGGCAGGAGTCACCAAGTTGAGCTATAAACTAAGCTTTATTGGTTTCTCTGTGCAGCTCCGGCTGTCCTGGAATTCGCTCTGTAGACCAGTCTGGCCTCAAACTCAGAGATCCACCAGCCTCTGCTTTCTGAGTGCTGGGATTAAAAGGCATGCGCCACCACCTCCACCCAGCCTTAAACTAAGCCTTCTTGAACCTATATCAATTTAAAGGAAACTCAATCCCTAATTTCTTATGTGCCACAAATATAACCTCACAAATCACTCCTCTGTTTCATTAGCTTTATGAAGTGAGGGTGTTAGACATGAAAGTAGTTGTGTGTCAGTCTCTGGCCTGAAATGACCCTTAGACAGAAGAGGAATGAATAAGGGTAGTCGCAGCTGAAATTTGACCACAAAATATGTATAATAGTAGGTATGGATGGGACAATTGGGGTCAGCACTGGAGTTGGCTTAATTACAGTAGAGTTTTTGTGCATGGGATCCAACAAATGAAAGACAGACTCAGACCCAGAGAAACTCAGAGAATTAGGGTTGAAGCCTAGCATTCTCATAGAGGCCTACAATCCCTTGCAGGCAGAACATTAGAAGTTCAATACCTGCTTGTACTGATGGCAAAAGTAGCTTGAGGCCAGCCTGGGCTACATACTGCCCCCACAAGGGGAACTATGTATCAAGCCAAGTAACCTTAGGTAAGTTGCAAAAGTATTACTGCCAAGAAACTGTAATATGTGGAGAAAGGGGGGCCACAAACTCTAACAATCTAATGCCTGCTTATGATTTTGTAACTTAGCACAGATGCTGACCACCAGGAACTGCCAACACTTGGGCTGTCATAATCAGAGACGAAACAGTTTGATTTAGCAAAGGAATTGCACAGCCCACAATGAAAGGCAGTTCCCCTCGAAGGAGCATCTTTGGAACCAGCAGCCACCTTCATTAATCACACAGGACAGTATGCGACAAACAGTTTCTATGCACTGTAAGTGCTCTCGAGTTGGACGACAACAGCAGGCCCTTTACACAAGAAGGAAAATCATACTGCATGGTGCAAAAAAGACCAGAAAAGTCATGTACCTCTACCCCACTGAAAGATACTCTAGAATCAGATTGCATGGGTGCATATTAGTAGTCTCAGCTAGGTGGGAGACTGAAAACAGAAGGATCTCTTAAGGCCAGGTGTTAGAGGACTACCTGGACAACAAAAGAGAAACTTGATTTCAAACACTGTGTCTTGGGGGAGGGTGAAATATGTCTTAATGGGGGAATAGTAAACAGTTATGCTTATAACTGTTCAATCATACTTACCATTTTATTAAAGTTCTACTTGCTTTAGGCATGTTTTAAAACAATGACTCTTGGCTAGGCTGAACATGATGGCACATGCCTATAATCCCAACACCAGGGAGATAAGAAGCAGGAAAAGAAGAGGTCATTCAGTCGGTCTCAGCTTCATAGTGAGACCCTGCTTCAAACAAACAAACAAACAAATAAAAACGGTGACCCAGGCAAGAAAAAAAAAAGAGCTATTATTAGCTATGACCCTTGGCTCTCATTTTCTGGACCTACTACTGCTGAATAAAAGTGGCACAAGCCAGGCTTATGACCAGGTTCGAAGCAGACTGCTATCTGCTGCATGCAAGGGATGTCCCCACTCGGCCCCAGTGTCTCACCAGGTAGGATCGTTAGAAGAACATTAATTGTTTGGAACAAGTTGTTGGTTCCATAGTCACCTACTCTATGTGCCTCAAAATCAGATCCATTTAAAGATTCCTATGCCTGTGGCTTTGAAATGCAAAGCCTTTCCTGGCAGACAATTGGTTAATTTTATAAGTGAATTTAGAGATATGTTAAGGCAACTGTGGTTTATTATACAATAATAAAAAAAAGCACAAAAAGGAAGTCATAATATCTGGTCAGGACAATGTTTACCAGCTGTGTACTCTTGGCCAAGTCTCCCTCCTTTCTGGGCCTCAATTTCAGGTTTGAAAGATCAAGAATCAAATCCCTAAGAGACATCCTTCAAATGGAACGCCATGCGAGGAATCGCAGAATAGCAGATAGGGATACACACACAATGGCTTTAGAGCAACTGGACAAAAATTCAAAATCAGCTTCTACATCTTTAAATCATCAGGTTCACCACTTTTCAAATCTTAGGCTCCTAAGTTCATTTACAAGTCAGCATCCCCATGACAACACTTCTGTCCTTCAGAAATAACACTTCATCTTTAATTGTGCCTTCAGCTAGGAATTCAGCACACCACTTTTACCCGCCTCAGAATAGCACAGAAGAACATTGTCATGAAGTGTCCCTACAAGGAAGACACTCACAGACTGGTGCATTTGCATGGGAGAAAATACATGAGGCACACATTTCTAACCACCACTTGAATACCACACCCAAACAGTATTGAAAACAAACTGCAAAAATCGGAAGATGCCTCACTGGAAAACAAAGATAACTCGGGAAGTCTTCCCATAGTTCAGAGGGGGAAAGAATGCCATCCGATTTTGGGGTGGCCTTTATGTCTTTCAGAGAACATAACTGGAGGCTATGAAACATGCAAATCAGAATTGAACTATAGAAAAACTCGGCTCTCACCCAGACGCTTCAGCAAAGCAATGTCAGTATGCCAAATACAAAAAAGTGCAATTTTCTCACAAGAAGGATGATAGGGTCCATAACTACGGCTAATTATAGCAATACTATCTTGCATTTGCCGAGCCTCGGTTCTTTTCTGAGCGTGTTCCCACAATCACACGCTATCCTATGTCTAGGGGTATCCTCTCTGCAAACCTCCAGTCCTTTCCTTTTCAGAGATGAGGAATCAGAACAAGACAAGTCATGATGCACGGGCTGAAGGGTCTTTCTCTATTGGGCTGGCTACAGCGAGTCTCCTAGCGCGACAATATACAAGCTCATCCTATAAAATTAAACCTACACTTGTTCTCTCAGAGTTGGCCAGAGACCAACACATATGGGCCTCGAAAGTCCAAAGGAAGAGAACCTGCTGACTTGTTAGGTGAAAAACTCCATGCCAAGCTCCCGTGCTCCCCACACTACACTATACTATACACACACACACACACACACACACACACACACACACACACACACAAAACCTAAGCTGTTCAGACAGAATTTCTTTTTTTTGCCACGCAATGAAACCCAGAACCAAATCTCTGCTTCTGTGAACAACTTGCCGTGCTGCCTCTCTTGTGCCTGCTGTCCTTCCTTTGGGCACGAGTGTAGCGTGAAAGCCAACCCTCCGAAGGGACCACCAGAACCTTTAAGGACCCGAGGGGATGGTGCTTGTCTCCTGAAGCAATGCAGCATCCACCTTGAGGAAACTGGTTCCCGGAACACACACAAGCAGGGACTCAGAGAGGGATAAAGTTTGATTTCCCTTCCTGAGCATTCCGAGGGGGCCGAGAGAGGGCGAGGCAGCAGCCTCCTGGGGTCCTGAGGTGCTCTCCGGGGGACAGTTCCTAGCAGCATGGCACTGCCACTCTCCTGACACACCGGCAGCCGCGGCAACTCAGGACGCCCCGACCAGCCCAGCGGAGGAGAGAAAGGGACAACTCGCACCGGGCTCAGTTCGGGAGCACTAGAGCAAAGCTGTCAGGAACGACGGAGGGAGAGACCAAGCCCACAGGCGGGTCAGAGAGAGGTTCAAGTCCCGTGCCTTCCCCGCCCTGGCGTCCCCAGTCCTGCGGGAACATCCCTGCTGTCGCCCCTCCTCCTCTTCTGCCTCCCGCCCGCCCGCCCGCCCTGCCTTCCCGGCCGCCGCCGCAGGCGCTGAAGGACACGGCGGCTCGGTGGCCCGCCACCCCGGGGCGGCCGCGAGTTGAGGGAAGTCGCCGGGCGCCCCGGCCTGCCCGCGGCTCTCCACGCCGCCCCGCCCTCCCCGGAGCCGCGCTCGCTCACCGTCCGGTGCTGCTGGTGCTGCCGGTGGCGGCTGACGGCCAGCCCGGGAAAGCAGCCGGCAGTCAGCGCCCCGCAGCCGCCGGCGCCCCCGCCGCCGCCCCGGGAGCAGAGCAGCAGCAGGAGCGATCTACCTGCGGCGGCCGCCATCTCTCAACTGGAAACGGCGCTGGCCCAGGCAGCGCAGCGGACGGCCGGGGCGTGGCCAAGACCTGCCATTCAGCCGCACCCGGCCAACTGCAGCCCTGAGTGAAGTCTCTGAGGCGGGGCTTTTTTCGAAGACCAATGAAAAAGCGGGAGAACCCCGGCTTCGGGCTGTCTGTCACTTCCAGAGTTACCTTACGGGCAAATTCTAGGGAACCAGTCTTTGGCACTCTTGGAATGGAGCAGTAAGGGATGGCAAGTTCGATCTGGCTAATCTTTACCAAGCACAGTGACATTGGGAACTAGGGAAATAGATATCTGTGCAAATCTTGTTCGGAGTTGAGTTCTGAGTGTTCTAAGTTGTCTACACAAGAACTCAGTTGGTCATATGAAGTAGGCTGCTACAACTCTCAGCCACATGTCCAAAGTTAGCGGCCATAACGGATAGGATAGCATTTGGGTATGAGTAATCATAAAGTAACCCAGTGACAGTGCTGTGTAACACAATATAAGGTATAATGATTGGAGTAGCATCCAAGTTCCAGGATGAGCACCTGCCATTGGGCTGAATGAACAGAACTCTAGACATTTGAAACACCCGGTTCTTGTTCACAGCACATTCCTCTCTAAAAGAAACACTGTTTATTACCATAGTTAACCTTGGGCTACTTTATCAAACGAACTACAAAAACAGAAAAAGTCGACAAGTAATAAAACCATGTAAAGATGAACCAACTTTCAAGCCTGGCAGTGGTGGTGCATGTCTTTAATCCCAGCACTTGGGAGACAGAGGCAGGCGGCTCTCTGTGAGTTTGAGGCCAGCCTGGTCTACAAGAGTGAGTTCCAGGACAGGCTCCAAAGCTACAGAGAAACCCTGTCTTGAAAAACAAAAAACAAAATAAAACAAAAACAAAAAGAATGAACCAAGTTTCATAATTTCGCTAAAATGGCAATTAGAGCACACTTCAGAATAACTTTCTTGGGGAGAGGGAGGTATTTCATTGGGTTGCCCAGGCTGACCTGCAATGTTCTATGTAGCTCAGGATGACTTCAAACTCACCTCGGACCTCACCATCCCCGGTGTGGGGGTTGTAGGCATGTACAATCTCACCCAGAATAGAATAACTCTTATTTTGTTGTTTCTTGTTCTGTTGTTCTGAGTTTTGTTTGAGTTGAAAGTCTTACTACGTAACTCAGGCTGAGCTGGAATTCCCAACCCTCCTGCCTCAGCCTCCTGAGTGTCATGATTACAGGCATGAACCATCATGCCTGTCTTGGGCTGGTTCCCACTCACTTTCTCTTGAAAACACTCCTTGCCACAAAGACAGTGGTTCTCAACTTGTGGGTCACCACCCCTTTGAGGGGTCAACCAACCCTTTCACAGGGGTTGCTTAAGACAATCAGAAAACACAAAGCAACAACATTTGCATAATGATTCATAGCAGTAGTAATTTTACAGTTATTAAGTAGCAACGACAATAATTTTATGGTTGGGGGTCACCACAGCATCAGGAACGGTATTAAAGGGTTGCAGCAGTAGGAAGGTTGAGAACCACTGCACAAGGAACAAGTTTGCAGGAAGGGTTCCTAGATTTTCTCAGAAGACTTCCTAGCCGTTTGTTATTATGAGCCGCTCAGTTCTTTCAGCTCTTTATCTAATCTCGGGGGTAGGGAGGCAATTAATTTTTTTTAATTCCAATAAGCATCACTGTAGTTTGTTACATGAAGTTTTTTTTAAAAAAAAGAAAATATGTGGACTGGAGAGATGGCTCAGTGGTTAATAGCATTGACTGCTTTTCCAGAGGTCCTGAGTTCAATTCCCAGCAACCATTTGGTGGCTCACAACCACCTGTAATAAGATCTGGTGCCAACTTCTGTCTGCAGGGACACATGCAGGCAGAACATTGTATACGTAATAAATGAATAAATCTTTTTTTAAAAAAAAAAGAAAATATGTTACTTGTTCTTAATAATATTCTTTCAAGTTTGACTAAAATTACTTTCTTAGGCAAACAATGAAGCAAAAGTTCTGGGTTAATTATTAGGCCCCTGCCCTGAAGAGTGGGTTGGTTGGTGGGCTTCTCCACGTGAGGTCATCATGCTGCGCTTACTCAGAAGAGCTCTGATTTCCAGCAAGTGGAGCCCAGGAACAGAGCAATGTGCTCCAGCTCCACAGCTGCCTGGCCTAGCCCCCCATTTGGAATTCATGGCATTGCTGGAACATCTCTGCTCACAAAGCCTTCTGCCCGTCTATATTTATCCCAAGAGCATTTCATGTAGCTACCCATCCCGCACATCTCCCCTTCTCTCCCTTTTACTCCATTCACCATGGATTTTAGTCCTTTTTTTGTCTTCTTCTTATTTGCTTTTTATTTTCCTTTGCCAAACCTGGGTATAGGCCAAGAGTGTCCCCCCTCTATCTTTATATTATACTTTCGGGAACCTTGCTGGAATTGCCTTTCCTCTGTTTTTCTGACTATGGAAATTAAATGTCCATCCTGCAGTACTGAGATTTAGTTCTGTGCATTAAAAAATGAATTGGATCCCCGGCAGTGGTGGCACATGCCTTTAATCCCAGCACTCGGGAAGCAGAGGCAGGCAGATCTTTGTTAGTTCTAGGCCAACCTGATCTAGAAGAGCTAGTTCCGGGAGAGGCTCCAAAGCTACAGAGAAACCCTGTCTCAAAAAACCAAAACAAACAAACAAAAAAGAACTGGATTAAGACAGGCATGGTAGAACACACCTGTAATCACATAACTGGGGAAACTGAGGCAGGACGATTCTGAATATGAGGCTAACCTGGGCTACATAGTTAGACATTTGAGAAAAGACATAAACAAACAAAACAAAATGGGAGAAAAGTCACACTATTTTTGTTTGTTTGTTTGTTGTTTTATTTGTTTTTCAAGACAGGGTTTCTTTTGTGTAAAAGCCTTGGCTGTCCTGGAATTCACTTTGTAGACCAGGCTGGCCTCAAATTCACAGAGATCTGCCTGCCTCTGCCTCCCAAATGCTAGGATTAAAAGCGTGTGCCACCACATCTGGCCACACTCTTTTTAATGTACAAATCAGAGACATTACTAAGCGTTCCAAATCTATTTTTCAAAATGCATCATTTTATATCCTAAAAAATCAAATCCCAGTGCCCCTAAATCAGACTACATATTAGGGGATCTACCGACTAAACCAGGTTCGTAGAATATAGATCTAGCAATTGCTCTAAACAACTATCACTTATCTTCTCCCAGGAAAAAGAGCAAAATAAAACCTTCCCCGCAACGGCAAAGGTCTACATGAGCTGGCTGGTCAAGCTGACTAAGGAAAACGTACAAGAGCTCATCAGAAAGGAGTCCACATACCCAAGAGAGATCCTTCGCGAACCAGGGAACCCGCTGATCATTCTAGAGGTGATATATTAATAAAGAAGGGCACACACACTTTGTAGGACGTCGAAGACAACCTCATTATTTTCCAATAAAGAATCAGTCAAGTAAATTAGACTCTCATCTCAACAATATATTAATCAACCTCTCACAGAAGTAACTATCTATGAGCTAAGCACAGTGCCTCACACCTGTTTCCCAGCACTTGGGAGGCTGAGGCAGACGGATCACAAGTTCAGAACCAGACTGGGCTACTGAGTGAAAAATTGTCGGAAAAAAAAAGGTATGATCATATTCCCATAATCCAACACTGGGAAAGCTCAGGCAGGAAGACTGACAAGTTCCAAGCCAACCTGGGCTCCATAACCCTATTTCATTTATTTCAAATACAAAAAACAAACAACAAATGAAGAGTTGTCTTCCCTGTACTTTCCCACCTTATCTTAGTCAAAAGACCAAGAAATCATGTGTTTATTCTTTATTAAAAGTGAACTTGGCATAGTGGTACAAACCTATAATCTCGGTGCTTGTGAAGTAGAGGCATTAAGATCTAGAGTTCAAGGTTATCCTCAGCTATTTAGAGTTTGGAACCAGCCTGGGCTACTTGTGACCCTGTTTCAAAAAAAAAAAAAAGTAAACTGGGTAGTATAGTACACCTTTAATTCCAGCACTGGGAGGCAGTAGGCAGATCTTTGTGAGTTCGAGGCCAGTGTGGTCTACAGAGTGAGTTCCAGGACTGCCAGGGCTACACAGAGAAACACTGTTTAAAAAAAAAAAAAAGTAAGAATATAGCACTTCTCAGCCTTTTGACTTGGCTGAAATCATACACGAAACATAAAACTATAGATAATACAGTCTCCATTATCATTTTAAAAATCATGTCTACAATATAGGAGCCAGTGAAATGACTCAGCCGGTAAAGGTGCTTGTGGTACAGGCCTGACAACCTGAGTCGGGTCTGGAGCACATAAAAGGTGGAAAGAGAGAATTAACTCTCAAAAAATGTCGTGCACCCTCCATCAATGCTCACACAAATAATAATAACAATAAATATGTAACAATAATAACAATAAATATGTAAAACAATTATTTAAGCTATATATAGGACTAAACATGGTGGCACATGCCTTTAATGAAAGCGCTTGAGAGACAGAGGCAGGATCATCTCTCTGAGTTCAAGGCCAGCCTGCATCTACCTGGAACCTGTTCTGATTCCAAGCTGGCCAGGATGACATAGTAAGAACCTTTACAAACATACATATAATATAAATATTTTATATATGTCATATTATTTATATATTATATGTAATATAATACACATTAGATTATATATAATTAATTATATACTATATATTATATATTTTAGGTGGTGGTTCCAAAGGAATAAACATGAAAACATCTTGCCTCAGGAAGAAGAGGGACACCTGCTCTTTTGAGTAGTTTAAATTGTTCCCATCCACATATCAATTTTATAATTTAAAAACATGGTCATTAAAGAATATGCAGTCGCACAATTGTTTCTATGCCAACCCTTAAAAACAGGTCACTTTTTAGTTTTAAAGTTAAAACTAATCAGAGAATATTTGCTGGTGCATGAAACTTTACCCAGTTTCTCTAGTAAAATGTACACTGAGGTCAGTTCCCAGCTCTGACTCAACTCAATGGAATATTTACCTAAGGGTTCCAGAACAGGCAGGGTGGACAGGTGAAGCACACACACTGATGCGAGCAAGCAAACATGAAAAGAATTTCCTGGGAAGTTTGGGGGCTGCGTTTCCTGGCTCACTGATAATGTGAATTATTATTTCACATGGTATCAGCAGCTCTGAATGAGCAGAAAAGAGAATATTTGAAAGAAGGGGGAAAGGAAAGGGCATAGCCCTCAGATATTTATGGGGAGCCATGGCCAAGACCTGTTTGCTCTTTATTTTTATTTTATTTTTTTTTTACTTCCCTCTCTGAGAATGCCATTATTCCCGTTTCTCTCACCTACCCCATCAGAATTCAATTCTCCTCCACCACAACCCAGTTCCCGCGAGCTTCTCCTGTCTGTGCTCTCTGCTGTTCTTTCTGTGGCAGCCCATCTGCAGAGCAAATATTTCTGTTAGCAGGAGGCCCATGCACTGACTTCCAAAGGATGACTGACTCCATATTTTATACCTGAACGACGGTGTGGTTTAATATTACTCTCTGTTGAGAACATCCACTCTGCAATCTTTTCCTTCATGTGCGCAACTCAAAAACAAAAAAAACAAACAAACAAAAAAACCCCTGAGTTGAGAAGGATAGGACTTGGTCGGGTAGGAGGGTCCTCATTCATGTTTCTCAGTATCCATGAGGCCAATTTTAAAGCCATCTTTCTTTGTTGGGTTGGTTCGTGGCCTCTTGCAATTTCTGAGATTTACTAGACTTTGAAACTAACAAGTCTTTTGTCTCTATCTAGAGTGATCCAAGTTCTTAATTTTGTACTCAAATATAGAACACCTCCTAAGTACATAGGAATTTGACTCACATGTTTATGAAACCCAGCACCCTCCAGAGTAATAAAAAAAAAAAAAAGACCCAGCTGACCTATAACAACTGACCTCCAAATGGTGAAGTGGCTCCCTTGCTAAGCTGTCCCTTCTCTGGAGATCTCTTCCCCATACCCTGAATTTGCCTCAATACAGCTGTCTCCACCTTTTTGCTTCTGTTGTTCCCATAGCCATTCTGTGCTATTTGGGGGTTGAAGAAAAATACAGCCTTCTCGGACAGTAAATGTCTAGGCTAAACTTAAGTTTCCTTTCTGCAAGCTCCCATAATTTACTGTTGACTTTCCGTCCCGGTTGCTTGGTCCTGCATCTGAGCTGGTCTGATAGTGTGATAACATTCTGCAAGCATCATCAGGTCTCTGGTTGCCTTGACACGGGGTCTAATGGGGCCTAGGATAAGCACGCACTTGGTAGCATTGTTGATAGGAGCCACTACACCCAGCTCTCATCAGACCCATTTGGTCGCAATAATTTGGCTGATGGGGTCACCGTCCCCTCACAATTCTAAGTGTATTCTGTAGCAGAATTACTTACATCACTGTTTCTGCCCTACCATGGTCTATTCTGTAGCAGAATTACTTACGTCATTTTGTCCTACAGTGCTCTTCTAGGTTAAGAGCTGCCAATCTGGCAAGTTAACTGAAGCTAATTCTAGACAATGTCAGTTGTTCCGTCGCTGTCTGTTCTTCATATTTTAATGTATAGACACACCTTTGATGGTAATATCTAAAAGAATTTCACAGAGCAGTCTAAAGGAACCTTCTTGGGCTGGTTCCTAGCCACATGAATCTGCCTAACTGAAGGTGAGATACATCTTTAATATTATGCTGAGTTTGGCCCAAATTTCAGCTCCTTGGATTCTAAACTAAGTTACTGTCAAACTACTGTATTTCTCCTCACTTTTGATAGAATATATATCATCTCGTTACCGGATCTGATTTCCAAGGGGAAACACGAAGGTCATGGGCCGTGGCTGCAGCTGGTGGGAAGCAGGAGGTGGAGGAAGTGGGTGGGGGTGCAGGCGCTGCCAAGGAACAACAGGTGCAAAGGTTGCTCTTTAAATTTAGCCACTGTACTTGGCATCTTGTCTCCTAGCCATCACTTACGGCAACCACTGCTGATCTGGGAAGGACAACAGAAGGGATCATGTTTATTAACAGACAAAAGTGGAGAGCTGGGCAGTGGTGGCACACACCTTTACTCCCAGCACTCAGGAGGCAGAGGCAGTCGGATCTCTGTGAGTTCAAGGCCAGCCTAGTCTACAAGAGCTAGTTCCAGGACAGGCTCCAAAGCTACAGAGAAACCCTGTCTCGAAAAACCAAAAAAAAAAAAAAAAGACAAAAGGGGTAAATTAATTAAAAAACAAAACCAAAAACCTAGCCTAAGGAACAATAGCACTGACCTTTAGAAACTGTACACAGTAAAAAGGGAATTAAAGGGGAAGGAAATTATTCAAAGAGATAATGATCATTAGCAAATCATCTTTAAAAGTCATTCTTAGCTGCCAAAATGTGAGAGCAAAATTGCCTAAAAAAAAAATGGATGGAGGCTCAGAAAATAATTACGAGTAAATTCAGAGCTCGGAGATGAGAGAAGGAGAAATGACTTGGATAGGTGCAGTGTGCTCGTTCATCTTCCCGCCAGCCAGGCCGTCAACTGAACGCTCACATGACAGGAGAGATAAGCATGGATGTAAACATTTCCAAAATTTCTGTTCCTTATACCATGTATTTAATTTCCTGAGCTATTTATTTAACTCTCCTGTGCTTTATGGGCTCAGAGCAGTCCTTTATTAACCAGTGGTAATAAAGCACACAGAGGGGAATCCCACATCACTTTACCTTGTTGAATCAGTTTTCCCACCTAACATTTATCCATCATTGAGAAGAATGAAAAACATCTCACTTTTCCTCCTTGGCACCTTGGAGACCACTGCCACCATGAATGGCCAGGAAGTTCATGACTCATCTTCTGCTTCCGAGGGAACAAATGGTCCCTGATGGCCTTCACCCTGGGAAGGCAGCAGTAGCAAAGACAGAAATTCGGGAAAAGCTAGCCAAAATGTAGAAAACCACACCAGATGTCATCTTTGTCTTCAGACTCAGAAGCCTCTTTGGTAGTGGCAAGATGACCAGCTTCAGCATAAGCTATGATTTTGTGGATTTTGCAAAGGAGAATGAGCCAGAACACAAGCTTGCATGACATGGCCTCTGTCGAATGCTGTGAGAACATGGTGTGGTTGAGAGGAAGGGTTTTTCTTGTAGATATGAGGGAGGGTACAGCCGGAGACTTCTGGAAGGGTCCAGACTGAACCGGGCCATGAGAGAAGAGAGAATAGGACACAAGGCAAGAGTGGGGAGCAGAAACCAAGAGCAGAGGACCAAGAGAGAGGGAAGAACCAAGAGGCCAAGAGAGCACATGGCAGAAAAGCATAGATTGCATAGGAATCCGAAGCTGGTGGAGGGAAGCCCAGTACCTGGGTTAGAGAGATTTAGAGTGGGGGGTGGGGTGAGAAGGGGGGGGAGCCACAGGTGCTGAGTAAGACTTGTCCAGGGTTTCTTTGGGGCCTGACATTTATGTCCAGAAAAGGGAGACAGGAAAGCAGGAACCAAATGAAGACGGTCTGGGGAACTGCAAAGGCCAGTGCTGGTGCTGGCGAAAGAGAGTGGAGACTGGCTACAGCTGAAGGAGTAGAGGTTCCACAATGACTTGATCTGCTGCAATGGTGCCAAATTATAAGGAGATGGCTAATAAACTAAAAGCTTGCATGTTTCAAAAAAGAAAAGACAAAAGAATGGAAAAATCTCTAGAATGGTCTTTGAGCGCTAACACAGCATAAATTTAAAGCATATTACTAATGTCATAGTCACCCCATCCAACTTTACTCAAGACATTAAAAAAAAATACAGATTTTTTTTCTTTGCTTGGTGTTTTTGCTGTTGTTTTGTTTCGCTGTTAGTTTTGTGTTAAAGAGCACAATTCTATTTAAATAATTTTAACTATTCCACCACTCAGAAGACAAACTAAAATGGAGACTCAGAAAATGATAAGAAGGTGTGGTGGCTGGATGTGATGTATGATGGCACCTACCTAGAATCCATGCACTTGAGAGTTCAAGACCTGCCCCACTACCTAGTGACTTCTAGGCCAGCCTGAGTTGTACAAAGAGATTCTGCCTCACAAGACTTACAACTTATAACAAAAGCATTATGTTATTTTTTTTTTTTGATATCTTGCTTTTTGAAAATGTCTTCCTTAAGTTTAACCAGGGGTTCTCCGGTGTGTCCAATGCCAAAAGGAGTTAGCTCAGTGGGTGAAATGCTTTCCAGGTAAGCATTAGAACCTCACTTTGAGACCCACAGCATATGAGCATGGAGGTGCACACTTTTAATACCAGCACTCCTGGGGTGCAGGGAGGCAGAGACAAGAGGATCCCTAGGGCTTGCTGGTTAGCCTAGCTGAATCATCAAATTCCAAGTCAGTTGAGAAACTCTTGTATCAGAAAAAAAGGTGGATGGTGCCTTGAGGAACAATACCCAAGGTTGACCTCTGACCTAGACACACACACACACACACACACACACACACACACACACACACACACACACACACAAGGGAAAACAGGAAGTCTAATAAACTTTTTTGTTTGTTGCAATAAGAACAACACGGTAATTCTGTTCCTAGGGCCATTTACTCAAAAGAAGTACATTTTAAACTGCGAAGGCTGCTCGAGCATCATTAAGAGCCCTGGGATGATGGATTCCAAAGAGCTGCTGGCCAAAACCCACAGAGAATTCTGACAAACTAGGAAGAACACTGGACAAAAGACTTGGATACTTTCCAAAAGAAGACTTCTAAACCACCCAGAAAACCATGGGAAGGGCACTTGACTTCAACAAATTAGATACAAACTCACTCCACAGTACAGGAGTGCTTCAAGCTCACCAAAATAATTCAAAGGAGAGAGAGAAGATGTTAAATTTTGGCAAGAATCTTGAATAATTCTGATATTCAGAGGCCAGCAGAAGTATGTGTTGGTACAGCCACTGACACCAGAAGACAGAGTATGTGAGTCAACTGAACAGAGATGACATGATATAAAGAATTCATGAGGGCTACTTCTCTAAGTTTTAATAATTCCAGTAGACTCCCTTTGTTTGCTCAGCCTCAGGGTCATGACTGTTTCTAGTGGCTATCTTGTCACCATCCATTAGTTTTCTTTCTATATCAATGACTTAAGATACTTGCAGCTAGGCAGGGGTGTGGCTCAGCTTGTCAAGTGCTTACCTGGTATGCTTGAGGCCTAGGGTACGATTCCCAGTGCTGCGTAAACTGACAAGGAGAATGTTCACGTGACTGGGAGATGGCTGTGGCAGTAAGGATTTTGAGGTTAAAATAAATACAACTTTTAAGAATGTTCTTAGTCGCCGGGTGGTGGTGGCGCATGCCTTTAATCCCAGCACT
>JAQHUG010000080.1:1563555-1573573 GCA_028555095.1 Dicrostonyx torquatus
GATACACTTTCTCCTCTTCCAACTCCTCCCAGATCCTCTACTACCTCCTTACCCACCCAACTTTATGTTCTTTCTCTTAAAAAACCAATAAATACACACACACACACAGAGAGAGAGAGAGAGAGAGAGAGAGAGAGAGAGAGAGAGAGAGAGTCAAACCATGGACTCTGATTTGGGTACACCAAGTACTTCTGAGCATGGGACTTGTACAACTTCACATATTGGCTTTTAAAACCAGATACAAATAGTAAGATAGTAAGTACCTTGTAAACAATGTACCTGTCACTTGATTGGATCTCCTCACCACCCTCCCTGCTGTGATTGTTTTGACCAAAGACAAGGATTAATTTAGTAAGTGTTATGCCCAGTCTGTGGTTACCCCAAAAGACCACCACAGAGACTGACTCACCGAAATGTAAAAAGCAAGGTTTATTGTGTGCACATTACAAGCCAGCAGGAACCTCATCAGTGCAGCAGCAGCAAGAGGAGGTATCCTGCCGTTCTAGAGGGCACTACTTAAAAGCAAAACCCAGAAGAGTTACATTAGCAGCATGTGAGGTGACATGTTCCATCCTGATTGACTGATATTTGTCTAGGGGTGTCCTGGTGAAAAGCAATCCGTGTGCTGGCAGGTGACCCTATCTACAAAGGTTGGACTGTTAGGAGTTTCCTTTGGATGGTCTGCTCCTGGGTGGTGCCTGGGTAGTCTCAGTTTGTGGTCTTTCCCAGAACCAGGTATTGCCTTAGGGTAAATGTTATTGAGCTTGTCATGACTGGGTCCTACAGTAAGAAAGCTAGACTGGTACCACCAAGTTCTGGGGATGGGATGGACTCAGATATGGCACTCAGTGTAAGGAGATTGGCTCCTTCGCCTACACCAGCACTAGAATAGAGGCATTCCTCTTTCTATATGGGGAAACTGAGGTAATTGAATATCCAAACTCAAGAATCCCACATGGCTAACAGTCTGCCTTTCTAGAAGCTGTGCTCTCAGTAGACAGTCCAATATAAATTCTCTTCATACTACAGGGTAGCAGGGCCTCTTTTCAGTGCCTGGGATGAAACCCAGTGCTTTACACGCTAAGCACATACTCTACCACAGGGCTACACCCACAATCCTAGCAATGCCTGTTTTCTCTTCAAGACATTCAGTTTACAGTGAAGGGAAAGATCACCATAAAAGGTGTGAGCTGAAAAGGACCTCAGCGTTTCTCTCAGGCTCTCTGGCCACAGAGAACTCATTCAGGTCTAAGCACACAGCTACCTTTCTGTGGGCCACAAGGCTTCTTAGTGGAAGGGCGGGATTGAAAGCCCAGGTTCCCAACTCTAAGGGCTGTTCTCTTTCCCTACACCACAGAACCTACCTCTCCCACATCCTCATCTTTCAAAAGAGCACTTCTATAGGGTTGGGGCCAAAGTTCTTGTTGACTCTAAATGGAGTGGCCAAGGTGGCAAATGAAGGATGAGTCATTGGGGCAATAAACACTTTATGGCTTCCACTTCCTGATCTGTATTCAGGGCATTTTCAATTGCATACAGGCAGGCGCTATGTACTGGAATGGAAAGTCCCCGGTATTTTCAACCCACATCTCTACATTTAACTATGTCTTGACATCACAAACCCTGACAAAGTTTGTTCCTCTGGGCTGGAACACTGGATGCCCCTGTTAAAATACCAATGGACTGACTGTCAAACTAAATATAATCTTGCCAAAACCTTTGCTGGACTTTATTTATGGGATCAGCACTTCTCTGGCCAGGAAAGTCCCTAAGGAGTGCCTCTGTTGAGACTGTCTTGGTAGGAGCACACTGTGTGGGACGAACGGTGAGGTGGAGAGAGTGGGAACTGCAGTGAGGAGGGGCCGTCATGGAGTCATGGACTACCTGGGGCAGGTGAAAAAGACTAGAAAGGAAGAAAGAGTAGGAGCGCCACAGGTGAAGAACGGCGCACCCCTGTACACCTTGTAGAATGGAACACAGATTTCTGTCCCTTTCTGTGCCCACGGGCCATCCTGCTGAACTGCCCTGCTTGCCACACTTTTGCTTGCTACTGTTGTTGTGTGTTTTGCGTTTCATTTTGAGAGAGTCTTGCTATGTAGCTCCAACTGGCCTCAAACTCACAAAAATCTGTCTACTTCTGCCTTCTGGGATAGATGGATATATATGTATATGTATATGTATATATATCCATCTATCCCAGAACTGGGGAGTTGGCTTAGTGGTTAAGACCACTTTGTTGTTCTTTAAGTGGACTCAGGTTCAATTCCCAACATCCACATGGTGGCTTACAACTATCTGTGACTCCAGTTCCAGGGGTTCTGTTATTGTCTTTGACCTTGGTGGGCCCTAGTCACACATGTAGTATGCAAAGACACATGCAGGCAAAATATCCATACACATAATACAAGTTTAAAAATAAAATAAAGGTATATGCCTCTAAGCCTTGCCCAAGGATGCTCTTCTTTTCCCAAAACCATCCAAGGGGAAAGAAAGGGATTAAAGACTCAGGGTCTGAGTTTAGTCCACAGCTTCCTGAGACCCACTCTGTACAGTCTCTGCTGTTGCAGGAATCTCAGTACATTAGACCTCACCATCCCAACTGTACAAGTGGGAAAAATGAGGATCAAAGGAGCTTAAACCCTTCCCCGGTGCGCATGCCTAAGAGCTCACTCCAAGAGGCTAAGCTGAGCACAGACTGAATGGAAAGGGTCCTCCGCCCAGGCTTGCTCACCCTACCACACCCCCCTCAGGGAAAAGTGGTTTTCCCCTTTCTTTTTATTTCTATGATCTTATTTATGGCAACCCTTATTCTTTACTCTGTGCCATTGACCTTCACTGATCTAATTTATCATATGTAAGGATGGTGTTGCGTTTGTAAGTGAGCCATCTGGCAGGCAGCATATGGAAATAGACCCTTGGACAAGGTCGTAAGAATGTTAAATCTGTAATTTAAAGAAGTTTCCTAAGCCAGGGAAGGACGTGTGGCATAGAACCTTACTCAACATGTGTAAGGTCCTGGATTTGATCTCCAACTCCACAAAATAAAGCAAGAGACTTTTCGAAACTCTGAAGGAAATACTACAAATGATGATAGTGAGGGCCAGCAATTAGCAAGGCACTGTACTGTGTGCTATGTGAATATTACATACAGTACAACATTTTGCTTAATCCTCATGGTTTCCCTACGAGGAGAATACCCTACTAGACTCCATTTTCTACTGACGAGAAAAAAAAAACACTGGGGAGTGATTTGCTCACCGTTTGTTGACTGTTGAACAATAGAGTCAATCCATGAATGGGGACAGACACTAAGGCTACAGTGGCCCTGGAGTAGACTCTGTAGACTACAGTGTAGAGCCTTCTATGATTAGCAAATAGGTCACCATGAGCCCACACAGGTTCCAGAGGAATGAACCAAGAAAAGTATTTCGTTGGGGCGCAAGAGACAGCTGATAATGGGTTCAGAATGTGGATTGCACTTGAAATGAATTATTGAAAATGCTGCAGGGCTGGGCAGTGGTGGCACACGCCTTTAATCCCAGCAGTTGGGAAGCAGAGGCAGGCGGATCTTTGTGAGTTTGAGACCAGCCTGGTCTACAAGAGCTAGTTCCAGGACAGGCTCCAAAGCTACAGAGAAATCCTGTCTCAAAAAACCAAAAAAAAAAAAAAAGGAAATGCTGCAGGATTTCCAGTGGCAGCAGGTAGCAGGCCATGTGGCAGCAGGCAGTGGGCAGGGGGTCCCAAGAGCAGCCAGTCCCAGGCAGGGACAGCTGCAGGTCCCCCAAGCAGTGGCTGGTCCAGGACAGGGAGACACGTGGCGGTGGTGGTGGGCAAGAGAAAAGAGACATGGCTAGGCAGGCACACCATGCAGAGTGAGGTTGAATATTTATTTATTTGGAGGGGAAGGGAGAAGGGGTGAAGAGCAGAGAGGGGAAGAGAGAGAGAGAGAAGAAAGAGAGAGGAAAGAAGAGAGAGAACTCAGGCTGGAAGCTGAAGATCAGCCTGTCTCAGCAGATGGGGGAGGGAGTGGGCATGGATTGTCTCTTAAAGAGACAGAACAATCATTACATTGCCATCTCTTTTTTATAATAAAAAAGGTGGGAGGTTAGGCACCACAGGTTAAAGGAATTGGGGCAGCAGATTCTCAAGACTTCTTTCTGCTTATTTGTGGGTATCGTCTTTGGGGGGAACCTGAGAAGGCTGGGTGCTGGCCACATCCTGGCATAGCTGGTCTCTTTGCTCCTGTCCGGTGTTTGTGGTATGGAAATGTCTGGTTGTCTTTTACACCTGTTTAAGGTATTGTCAGAACAGAGGACAAAGTTTAAGGAAAAAAATTTAGGACCAGGAAATTGAGGGGGATGTATCTGACCTGCTTAAGGTGATCCTTCAATTTGGCTCCCTGGAACTCACAATAATTCTTTGGGTTTGTGAAAACAGAAGTTTTAGACATATACATTGTAATAACAGTAGCATATTTATGTCAGAACAACTGTGACAGATATTTTTGCACAATGAAAACTATTTTTAAGACTATGGAAGGCAGCATGAAAGAGAAATTTGATCTGAAATTTGTTTGGTGAGGTTGTCCTTTTAAACTGATAAAACCTCTCAGCTGTCAAACTGTATCAGAGATCTTTGAGAAGGATAAAGTTTTACTTGAGTTACTGATTTAAAAAATGACAGAGAACTTACTTGGTTGACATCCAGAACTACTCCTCAGGGTCCTCCATGGTTGCTGAAGGTCGCATTTGCCATTTGCTGTTTAGCACAGGACCTGCCAGGCTCCAGAAGATCCTGTGGGCTAAGAAATCTGTGGGAAGACAAACCTACCTTGACCTGAGCAGCTAGGCTGTCAATTCCAGTGATTCTGTCCATGTCTGGTGATCTTCAATTTAGAAGAAAGGCAGTTTTGCCCAGTGGTCAGCACTTGGCAGTTGCAGTGAATTGCGGATTGATGTTGTTGTGTGCCCATTTGTCTTCTGTCTTCTTTGGAGGAAATAGAGTGCTGCTGCTAGGAGCCAACCTGTCTCTTTTTGCTATGAAAAGTTTTTAATAATTAAATTTTTAAATGTCATATTCCCCATATCTCTGAGCAATTGAGGGTTGAGGGTTGTCTATCAGGTAAAACTACAGCATAGAATCTGCCTGGAGAGCTGGGTCTGAGCTTGACTGTACTGGCTCTTAGCAGGTAAGATATATACTCATAAAAAGACAAAAAGAAGAAAAAACTGCTTGCAATAGAAGGTTAACAGCAGAACTGACAATAGTAGAGAACAGCTTAATATATTTTAAATAAGGGTTGGATTAAATATAAAATAGTTTTGTAAGAGACTTAAAAATACATACCAGTTTAAAACATGAAACTTACTGTTTTTGTAGTCTGAAATGAGATGTAATGAACAATTATAACATTAAGCATAGGTGCATTTAAGTTACATGTATGAACACACATACAGAGAGTGAATAGGAATTGGGAAAAGTGGATGCTTTTGGTGGGCCCTACCAAAGGCATGCCACTGTGCAAAACACACATGCAACAGAGTCAACAAGAAGAATTTAGTGAAAAAAGAAAATAAGTAAACCAGAAGCTGGTGTGGGACAATTCTGAATTCTGTCAATTATGTTTTAAATAAATGTTGATTGGCCAGTAGCCAGGCAGGAAGTATAGGCAGGAAAACCAGACAGGAAGTAGAGGTGGGGCAATGAGAACAGGAGTATTCTGGGAAGGAAGAAGCCCATTCCTCCCCAGTCCTGTCCAGACACCAAAGAATCAGGATGTGACCTGCCCTGCTGAAAAAGGTACTGAGCCATGTGGCTAACATAGATAAGAATAATGGGTTAATATAAGTTATAAGAGCTAATAAGAAGCCTGAGCTAATGGGACAATCAGTTTATCCTTAATATAGACTCTCTGTGTGAATTTCTTTGGGACCCACCAGCTGTGGGAAAGCTGTCCTTTGACCTCTACATATGCACTGTGGCATGTGTGTGCACACTGTCACACACTAATAATAATAAGCCTCTATCTGGTGAGAACAATAGGCTTCACCAACATCCAAAACTGTAGCCTGGGACTGTAGAGGTAGCTCAGCAGCTAAGAACACTTGCAAAAGAGCTGATTTCAGTTCCTAGCACTCACGTGGAGGCTTTTAATTCCAGTTTGAGGGGAGCCAATGCCCTCATGTGGCCTCCGGAGGCACCAGACACAACTGTGGTACACATACATTCACGCAGACAAACCCTCATACACATTAAAAAAGAAAAAAATCTTTTTCAAGTTGTAGCTCAATTTATTCACATGTGTCTTCTTCCTTATCTTGGAAAGTACAGGATATTATTTATGTAAAGCATGGTCAGCTCAATTCTAACTTTAGGATTTTGCTGGCAACCTTTACGTGCAACTTATTGTTGAACTCCAATCAAACAAGAATATGGAATTTAGACACTTGAAGACATGTATTTGTCCTTTACTGCCATACAAAGACTAATAATCTACTGCCTTAAGCATGTAAGTTTCTGAAGAACTGTGTGAGGGAAAAAGATGCAACAAAAACATTCCTTCATCTACTTCTTTAAAAGAAATCTTAGTCTAGTATGGCAGCTCCTGCCTGTGACCTCAGCACTTGAGAGGCTGAGGCAGGAGGGTGGCCATAAATTCAAGGCCAGCTTCAGTTGTATAGGGAGTTCCAGGCCAACCTCACTATGATAATGAGACCCTGCCCCAAACAAACAAAAACAAAAAGAAGTCTAAAATTTATCTAGAAACTTTTTGGAAGTGGCTTTAGACCGAGAATCTGAGCCTAGATCTAGATCATGCAATTTGTGAGAGAGTAGGTTCACAGTCTGCAAAAAGATCTTAGGTCACTCAATCTGCAAAAAGAGACGTTCAGCTCTCCAGGTTGTTGTAAAGCAGTGGTTCTCTAACTTCCACTGCTGCGAACCTTCGATACAGTCCCTCATGTTGTGGTGGCCCCCAACCATAAGATTATTTTTGTTGCTACTCTTATGAATGCAATGTAAATATCTGATATTCAGGATATCTGATATGTAACCCCTGTGAAAGGCTCTTTAGACCCGCAAAGGGGTTGTGAGGCACAGGTTGAGAACCACTGTTGTGCAGGAAGAGGGAGGGTGCTGTGGAGTAGTCCTTTGTACTGTATGAAGATATGTTACTGTGATTGGCTTAATAAAAAAGCTAAATGGCCAATCGCTAGGCAGGGTTTTTGAGGCAGAGAGAATGCTGGGACAAAGAAGGCTGAGTCGAGGGGAGACCCTGGGAGTCCTCAGACAGGAAGCAGCACAGACAGTACAGAGGAAAAGGTAATGAAGCCACAAGACAAAAAGTAGATTGATTTTTAAAAAATGGATTAACTTAAGTTATAAGAGTTAGTAACAAACCAAAGCTATCAACCAAGCTTTCATAATTAATAATAAGTCTCTGTGGTTGGTTTTTGTGTATGTTTGTGTTTGTGTGTGTGTGTGTGTGTGTGTGAACTGGTGGCCCAAAGAAAAATTCATCTACAGGGAGGGAGAGGAAGAACAGGAGAGAGGGAGAGGATGAAAGAACATTAAACAAAGTGGCATCCTAAAATATATTAGTTTAATTAAAAGTAGGGATGCTATATTGGGAAAGTTTTTTCACCTGTGAATGTGTTATCAGAAAAAAAACTCATTTGGGGCTTGTCTTCCTGGTAGATCAGTGGTCCTCAACTTTCCTAACACTGTGACCTTCCAATACAGTTCCTCACGTTGTGGTGACCCCACGGGATCTCACTTTTCAACCCAGGCTAATGTAGACTGGAAGTCTCATGCAGTTTAGGAAGGCCTCAGACTCATAGTAATCCTCCTGCCTCTGCCTGTCAAATGCTGGGATTTCAGAGGCACCATGCCCTGAAAACAATTCGCGATTAGGAAAGTCAGCATGAACTTTATACCCCTCCTCGGCAGGGCAAAATGCTCCCACCTTTGAGATGTGTGAACGCCTGGGAAGGACCATGCATCAACCCATATGATGAGAACTTCTTTTGGGTTCTATCTGTTAGGCTTTACACTTGGCGGGAAGCCCCTTGGCTTCGGAATTTGACCTGTTCTCATTCATCGGCGCTTACAGGGTTGGCCACAGATATCTTAAATGTAAGACAAGAAATGCCCACACCCTGTTCTCTTTTATTTTTTTTTCCCTCTTCCCCTGGCCTATCTTAAGAACTTGGAACAGACTGTATTACCTCTGAGACTGGCACATCGGGCTAGTCAACCCCCTGAGGACTGTGCTGTCCAGCTTGCTGGCTCACACCCTCTCGGTAAAAAGGTAATCGGTGCTAACTTGTCTCTCCCTTCTCTTCCCTGGACTCCCAGTGAGCTGAGCTAACCATGATCCTGTTCTATTACACAAACACATATCGAAACAGACGAAATGGCAATGTTCAAAAAGAATTCCAATTTGAGATTTTCTTTAGGTAAGACAAGAAATTGAATTATTCTGCTGGCCTATAATGAAATGTTAACTGAACTAATATTAGGTAGATTCTTACAGCTTTAGGCTGACAGCATTTTTACGAAATTCAGTAATTTCATCCTGCGGCCTAAGGGCGGGATCAATGGGCACGGGGTAAGGAGATTTAGACTCTGTTTTCAGTTCTCACTCGGGCTCATGAGCACATTTGCCCTGTCATCTACGATTACTTAGACTCTCCGTTTTTCTGGTAACACAGAATGATTGTATAAAAACTGCAAGCCAATGAATAAGAGGATGCGATGGCCGTTTTGGGGATTAAAATCCCCAGCGCTCTCTCCTGAAACCCTGACTGCTGGGACATGTCTGCAGAGGAGGGGGATAGGGTAGATGTTTTGCCCGAGACGGGAGTAGAGCTGTGTGGTAGAGCACTTGCCCAGCGTGCGAGAGGGGCTGAGTTCTCTCTGCAGTTTCACAAAAGAAGCATTTGCTTCTGCTTCCCCTCAGTTGCCTCACAGATACAAAGTGATGATCGGGAAATAATATCAATTCTTTTTTTTTTTTTTTGTTTTCGAGACAGGGTTTCTCTGTGGCTTTGGCGCCTGTCCTGGAACTAGCTCTTGTAGACCAGGCTGGTCTCGAACTCACAAAGATCCGCCTGCCTCTGCCTCCCGAGTGCTGGGAATAATATCAGTTCTTGAACAGAGTTCTTTTCAATCTCTCTAGAACATTGTTATGTCAAGAGAAATGCCCTTGCTATTATTTCCACCAGCATTGTTTTAGGTAATTAGTGGTCTCCAGGTTTGGGCCAGGTCAGTTCTATTTGGAAAAGATCACTATTTATATTCCGACTCTTCATGGAGCTTCTACGGAGAGATGCCTAAAGAAACCAGATTGTTCCACAGGGTTGTTGGTGGTCGAAAATTCTTCTCACCCACATTATTCCTAATCAGGAGGCAACTTATGAGTTCAGAGTGTCTGTGCTGTGCTGTCTAGACAGCAAATACCTCTGCTGGCAGCTGAAGATACCACTCCCTTGATCCTAGCTATGCCAGGACTTTGGCAAAGTGCTAATGAAAGGTGTGTAGGTAGCCAGGGATCTTGAAATCTAACAATAGCTGACAGACTGCCTCTAAGCGGTTTAATTGTGTGTGTATGCTTGTGTGTGTAAAACCTGAATTTTATAGGGATTTTCATTTATCTTATATAGATAACAAGTGCTTAACGGAGAAGTCACTGAAAGAATTGTTGTCCTTATAATATAACATTTTAATTTTTAAAAATATGACAACTCATTATGTTATCCAGACTGGCCTCAAGCTAGACTCATGCATTGTTTCTGCATTGGTCTCCTGAGTAGCTGTGGCTACAGGCTCACACTGCCACATAGTTGAAGGTTGGGGTGATTTGAGACAGGATCTTATTGTGTAGCCCAGGCTAACCTAGCATTCTCTATGTAGGACAGGCTAATCTTGAACTTGTGATTCATTTGCTTCTGCCTGTCAAGCGCTGGGTTTAAAGACAAAGATATATTGTTGTGGGATATTTTACTCTTTTGGTTTTTTT
>JAQHUG010000080.1:1591742-1616170 GCA_028555095.1 Dicrostonyx torquatus
AAAAAAAAAGAGTTCGAAATCAGCCAGGACTACATAGCAAATTGCAGGCCAGCGTGAACTTCATGGCTGGACCCTGTCATAAAATGACTGAACAGTGGTTAAGAGAGTGCACTGCTCTTGAAGATGACCAGTCCCTCATCAGGCAGCTCACCTGCAGCTCCAGGTAGCAGGACTCTCTCTTCTGGCCTCCAAAGGTACCTGGATTCACATACAGCTATCTCCACCACACACACATATTTGAGAGCAATAAATATAAGAACAAAATCAGGTTATAGCTCCTAAGAGGCCAGTCTGATCCAAAACATAAAGTTCCTTGTCACCAAGCATGTTTCTCATAACTGTCATATAGTTATTATAAAGTGTGAGTTTGCTCACGAGACTCAAAACATAACAGAGGGCGATGAAAGACAGTCAACATGTAGAGAACTGGGTAAGTCCAAGTGTGGGTGCTATGTCTGAATCTTTTTTCTCCCTTGTAAATTCAAACCTTGGCAGGGGTTGGGAGTAGGAGAGAGGAACAAAGAACAAAGGATAATGGCACAGATGCCTGCAGATGCCTTAACATGACCTGTTGCTTTGTATGTGAGCTTTAAAAACTAAGGAAGTACAGATTTCTTATTATCAGGGGAAAAAGAAACTTCGTATATTGAAAAGTACCTTTCTGGCGTGGTACCATTTGGAAGAAATTGAGAATAAATGGGGTTCTCGGGCCCCTGAATGGAGTTAGTATATTAAGAATCAGGGCTGGCCCAGCCTGTACATTCTTGGGTTCAATCGCTAGCAGTGTACAAAACCTGAACTGATAGCCACGTCCGTAATCCCAACTGTCAGAAGGCTGAGGCAGGAGGAGTGGGGTGAGCTAAAGTCTAGCATGGGCTACACACAGTGAGTTCCAGGCCAACCAAGGCTACAGAACGACACTCTCTTTCTCTCTCAAATAAAAAGATCAAACTCTGGGATTACAATCCTCTAGTTGAGTACAGGAAGAAAAAGTTGACGTAGACTGTGGTAACTAAGAAAACCTGTTGTCAAGACTGGTCACTCCTCCTTACAAATAAAAAAACCAAGCCATGGGTTGTAAAAAGGGCTTTCTCTTCCTGTCCATTCAGGCCTGGAGAGATAGCTGGGTGGTTAAGAGGTTGCTCTTCCAGAGGTCCTGAGTTCAATTCCCAGCAGCCACATGGTGACTCACAGCCATCTATAGGGGGCCTGATGCCCTCTTCTGTCATTCAAGCGTACATGCAAATAGAACACTCATATAAATAAATGATAAATTTATTATTATTATTATTATTATTATTATTATTATTATTATTTGGGTTTTCTGGTTTTTTGAAACAGAGTTTCTCTGTGTTATCCTGGCTATCCTGGAACTCGCTCTGTAGACCAGGCTGGCATTGAACTCACAGAGACCCACCTACCTCTGCCTCCCAAGTGCTGGGGTAAAAGGCTTGTACCACCATTGCCTGGTCTTTTTTTTTTTTTTTTTTTTTTTTTTTTTTTTTTTTAGCTGTTCTTTCTCTTTTTGAAATGAAAAGCAGCAAACGCACATCCACATGCAGGCTGTTTGATCTTCGTCAGTGTGAAGAGGATATTCTAGCAGCATGTTGCCCCGAGGCAGCCTGCATTGGGGGAGGATATTCTAGTCATATGACAGGCAAGTCACTGAGTCTCAGGAAATTTAAAAAATGGTTTTGGTGTGTGTGTATGTGTGTTTGTGTGTGTGTGTGTATGTGGCCAGCATATGTGTGAGACATGTATGCCAGTGTTCTGCATGTGTGTGTTGAGCTCTAGGAAACTGTTTAGAAATGAAGTTTCTCTGACAATAGCAACTCCTTTATGTTACATCAAATAGAATGAGTTAATATACACATACATATACATAAACATACGTACATACATACACACACATAGTAGGTCTCTCCATTCAACCTCTGAATTTTAAAACCTTTCCCTATTTAATTTTCACCATTCATAATCTCGGCTTGGACATATTTATTTCTGTAACGCGTTATTTCCTCACACATATTACAAAGATTTTTAAAAAAAATCACCACATCTGGGGGAAACTTGGTATTTAAGCTTCAGCAGTACAACTCGCCTTGGTAGTTTCTTAAAGTAGACATGCAAGGCATTTCTAATGGGTAACGTATGGGTAGTTTTTACCACTACTGAAGGGATGTATTTCCTGTGGTAGTCATGGTGTTGGGAAACCCACAGCTGTACTGCCAGAGACGATTCTGCTGCTAGCTTCCCCAGTAGCGAAGTGAGCTGCAGGTGTGTGAAGCAGAGGTGGCCCCTAGAAACCGGGAGTGAGCCCACGTAAGCATCTCACCCTTCATGATGCTTTCGGAACCACTGGGAGAGACTGTAAGGCACATTTCCTCCGGAGATGCAGACCGAGGTGATGTGGGGAGATGCACACTTCCGACACATCCTTACATGAGATGGAATCGGCCACTCAAGGGCCACACTCTGATCTGAGCTGGTCTAAAAGTATCAGGTAAAGTTCAAGGTTCACAATTGGCATTCCTGTCTGTGTGTATCCAGTAGCTGTTAAAGGTACACTCCAAAGATAGGAAAAAGTTGGCAAAAGGAATACAGCCACTGGCTGAGTTCTTGGAGGCGAACTCGCCCTTTGTAAGCATGGCTCTGTCATTAGGAACCAACTCCTGTGATAAGGAGGAATCCACCACATGGACTTAAAGGTCTGACCTACGAAGGCTGTTGCACTGAGGCACATGGACTTGGGGGACCCATTTAGACCGTAGCAGATAGCGCATACAGAAACTAAGTGGGATGTTTGCTAGAGTGATGGATTCAGACATAAATAAGAAAAGTGATTCCTCTCGAAGCAAGTACTTCTTCTCAGTCACTTCCTGGATGTATTGTGATGTCCCTAGACATCACACCGAAATTGCTTAGAACTGCAACCCTTAGGTACCATCCTGGATCTACCGAATTAAAATTCTGGATTGAAAGCCTTCCAGTTTATTATGATGCATGATAACTTCGGTGGTAACTGCCAGCCGATGGTGCTCAGAGCCACCACTGCCTGCTAGCACTGTTTGCAAAGGGACGGACAAATGCCTGTCCCTTTCTCAATGTCAGTCTAAGTTTTCAATGTTTTGGAAAATAAACACAACATTTTGAGAAACACTGTTCCAAGGTCTACATTTTCAATGCTGACAACATTTTGAGAAACATTATACAATGTCTACATTTTTAATGCTGACAACATTTTGAGAAACACCGTTCTAGACCAGAAGCTTTCAAAATTTTTGACCACGGCTCTTGTTACATCATGGCTTACAAAACATAAGCACATATACAGCTAATTCAAGGACTTCACAAAGCACTTGTTCTTAGACATGCAATGAATGCTGATGCTTTCTGGTCTTTGGCCTTTAAACACAGTGGTACCACGACATTGATTTCATGGCCCACTCTAATTGGTTACAACTGCAACTTCATAAACAAGCCCTGGATCATTGCTCCTCAAATTTCCAGTGCATTTGCAGATTCTAATTCAGAATGACAGAGGGAGGTGAGGCCTGAGGTTCTGTAGTTCTGGCAAGGTTCCAAAAGCTGCTGATGCTGCAGACCCATTCATTGCCCTTCTACTGGCAAGGTCCCCACCATTAGCAGTGCAAACAGCAAAAGCAAACTTGATGCTAATCTACCACAGGAACTCGCCTCTGTTTGCGACAGTAAGCTTTAGAAGAACTAGAAACTAAGCCTGCACATGGAGGTCAGGGGAGCACTTGCCTTTAACCCTAGCACTTAGGAAGCAGAGACAGGCAGAGCCCTGTGACTTGGAGGCCAGTCTGGTCTGTATTATAGTAAGATCTTTATTACAGTGTGTCCAAGGCCAGCCAGGGCTACACAGTGAGACCCTCTCTCAAAAGAAAGAGTGGGGAGAGAGAGAGGGAGGGAGAAAGGGAGGGAGAAAAGGAGGGAAGGATGGAAGAAGGAAGGAAGGAAGAAGGGAATAAAAGAAAAGCTATTACAAGTAGAAACCAGACCAGTGGTATTAAACTTATGATTATATGGGTATAAGCAGCGATTTCAGCAGATGGTAAGCTAGTGCATTTATGAGAGCTCACAATGAGATCTTGTCTTCATCTTCTATCTCAATCCTAGAGAATTTTATTCTCTCTTGAGTTTTCAAAACTCAGATCAGAGCTGGAGAGAGGGCTCGGTTTTTAAGAGAATTTGTTGTTCTTGCAGAGGACCCAGGTTCAGGGCCCAGTACTGGCATGGTGGTTCACAGTCATCCCCAACTCCAGTCCCAGGGGTCCCATGGTCTTGTCTAACCTCCACAGGCACCAGGCATGCATGGGGTGCACATATATACATGTAGGCAAAACACAGACATAAAATTAAAAATAAATAAATCTAAAAATCTTCAAGCCAGGTCAGTTAGTTCAAGAACAGTGATGTATGTCTTGCATTACAATTAAAACAGCTCTTGACAAGTGAAGGAATTCAAGAAGGGGTCTAGAGAGAAAGGTCAGAACGTCGTCAAATGAAAGGTGATTGATTTCTCCGGGTAGGCCCCGCCTCAGTGAATTCAGACTGGCTGTCAGTCTTACAGGCTCAGAAACCTGAAATGTCAGCCATAAAATGGTGCCCAGACTCTCAGAGTGTCGGCTGACATTAACCAAGATGACAGACACTGCAAACATATAAAATAAGAATGCTGGCTAGGGACGGTGGTGTGTGCCTATGGTCCTAGTACGCAAACAGGAGGATCAGGAGTTCAGGGCCATTTTAAAACAAAAACAAACAAACAGGCACAAGGAAAGAGGAAGTCTGGGTTATTTGGCAATGTAGTCCAGGAGGACTACACCTGGACCCTGCATTTGCCCCTTATCTTCTTGTGGGGACTGTGAAGGGGAAGCAAGTTAAAATGATGAGGTGGCTGGTGAGCGTGGGATCAGTGAAAGGGAATTTGTAAATATCTCAAAGAATTCTTGGTTGTCTCCCTAATATGGAATTCATCTGCTGAACAGCACATTTCCAGTCTGATAATACATGCCAGTAATCCCTACACTCTGGAGGCAGAAGCTGGAGGATTACTACAAGTTCAAGACCAACCTGGGCCCCATAGTGCATAATAGACAGGCCATTTAGGGCTACATCGCAAAAACCTATCTCCTTGTCTCAAACCAAACAAATAACAGACTACACTAGGTGTGGTGGTACACGCCCATCATCCCAGCACCTGGGAGATGGAGGCATGAGGACCACTTCAAGATCAGTCCTGGTTGCATAGTGAGTTTAAGGCCAGTCTAGGCAACATGGGATTCTGTCTGAAAGCAAATGGGCAGACAGATGTACAGACAGATGGGTGTATTGATAAAAGTAAATAAATATATGGCACCATTTCCCTTGGCCAGCCTTGAGCTAGGTCTCTGCAGCCAGCATCCATCTCCTACATTTACGGGATGTGAGTGCCCCACATTCGAAGTGACTCTTCTTATGAATACATTTAGTCAGTACCTTGAGGGTTTTCAGCTTGTGTCTTCAACTTTATTATTATTATTACATATCTCTGCTCTCGCTTATATAATGCATAATTTGTGGAGTCTCTCGGAGAGGAACACGATTTCTATACTTTTAAAGGATGTTTTGTTAATTGCCATAATTTTTGTGATGAAGGGAATATTATTCTCCCTCGACTTCAGCTTGGATTTGTTTGTTTCTGTTTTTCTGTTGTTGACACGGGGTTCCTCTGTGTAACAGCCCTGTCTGTCCTGGAACTTGCTATGCAGCCCAGGCTGGCCTCGAACGCAAGAGATCCACCTGTCTCAGCCTCCGGAGTGCTGGGATTAAAGGCCTGCACTACCACTGCTCAGCTTGCTTGTCTGTTTTTGGTCTCCTAAGGACATTTCTTGGCAAGCACTCCACTGAGATGCATCACAGCCTTCTAAGGGCGTTCCTTCTGGGCTCCTCTACTGTTTGGTTCTCTCTGGGTCTGCTGATGCCCTGGGATGTGCCTGCACTGGTTTCCCAGAGATTCTCTTCACATTCCTTCTGGGACGTATTTCCCATTTCCTGTACCTCTGTTTCCTGGTTTTTCACTCGGGTAGAATATACCCTTCAGGAGACCCTGCAGGAAAGGACTTATAGAGGTAATTTTAAGCCTATCATTCAGGAGACCCTGCAGGAAGGACATATAGAGGTAATTTTAAGCCTATCATTCAGGAGACCCTGCAGGAAGGACATATAGAGGTAATTTTAAGCCTATCATGCTATTATAACAGTATTCTGTTATACCTGATTGACAATTTTAACGATTTTGTTATTCGATAATTTCTTCCCAGTGTTCCCATGGCCCTTGTTAGAAAAACCCTCTCTAAACATTTGTTTATATTTTGTGATGATTGTTTATGAGCAACTTGCACATTCATCTGCTCCCTATCTGTGTGTTACCTTGTCCCCTGTCCCTGCCAGGATGTAATACTATGCCCAGAACATAGCAACAAGGAGCAACATATATTCAGTCCTTAGGTACTTTTTCTTTTATAAAAACAATTTTATATCAGGCTATATAAGACCATGTTCACACAAGTATATAGTGCACTTAGACAATATCCCCCAGCTAGTATTTCCCTCGTCCCTCATGCTTTTCCCACTGGTCCCTTTTGTTCTCCAGAGTTTCATTTCTACTTTCATGTCCTCTCTCTCTCCATCTCTCTCTCTCCGTATAATTTCATGTATCTCTGTTGTAAGTTATGGGGGAGAGGTGTGGGTTGTGTTCCCAGCACCTGGCTCCCAAGCCCCCTGCTGCTGGCCCGCTCAGCCGCTGGTTGCTTGCTTATGCCCGAAATAACCACATGAGACCTGTATTAATTTAAATACTGCCTTGCCCATTATCTCTAGCCTCTTCCCGGCTAGCCCTCACCTCATAAACTAACCCATTATAAAAGTCTGTATGTCACCATGAGGTGGGTGACTTACCGAACGGATCTACGGTACTTCCTTCTGCTGCGGGAGCTTCATGGCGACTGGCTCTGACCCAGTCTTCCCAGCGTCCTCTTTTCTTTTCCCCGCCTATCTAAGTCCTGCCCTATCAAATGGCCCAGGCAGCTTTTTAAATTAACCAATCAAAGCACAGAAATACAGATGAACCCTCCTTCATATCTCTCTTTCTCTCTCTCTATCCATGTATCTCATGTATCTATAAAGTATAGGGCCCACAAATGAGAGAAAACGTACAGTATTTGTCTTTCTGACATTGACTTAATTCATTTAATATCATCTCTTGCTTCATTTGTTTTCTTGCAAATGACTTAACTTTATCCTTTAGGGATAAAGGTATACACACCACACTGCCTTTATCCAGTCCCCTGCTGCTGAGTACCCAGGCTGGCTCTACAACTTAGCTATTGTGACCAGGGCTGTAATGAGCATTGCTGTACAGGTATCCTTACATTCTTAATAAAAATTTGATGAAGAAATGAGACAGCTAAGCAGATCCAAAATCGTCCGGGCACCAAGGATTTCCTCAAGTCCTAATTATACAGCACACACAAACACACTTGCAGGCACGGAGCAGTCTTTTCATGTGACTGATGGCCAGAAAGGCATACACATTCAGATAGATTGACAGGCCCCTGCCCCCATGGCAGTCAGAAACTGGCTGAAATGTAGTCCCCAGAAAGCAGGAATTTTTGTGCCTTTGCTTACTGAGGCTCGGTGCTCGCACATAGTGACTGCTTGTATTAGTCAAGGGTACCGACAGGAAACAGATGGTACACTCAAAATAGGATAACTCGAGGAGAGACCATTTATGAGCTGTAGGGGAACCACAAATGATTGTAAAGCGATTCAGGGCTCAACACGTAAAACGCTGTTGCCACTGCCCCAGGTGTGGAGGGAGAGGTTGCATACATACATGTATGGCCAGCCTTGAGAAGAGCAACGGTCACTTCTTACAGCCCCCTGGCCTCTGGCAGGGCCACCCCAGTGAGAATAGCCGCAGTCCAAATCATAGTGCTCAGTTTTAAATGGCTGTTACTAACAGGGAATCTAACGAAGGGTTCCAGCAGTGAACTCTCTGTGATGAGCTAGCATATTCCCAAATCTAACCTCCACAGCATGCCTTTCTTTAAAAAAAAAAAAAAAAAATCAATTTTTTTTTCTCCCTTCTTTACCAGGAAAAATATACACAGTGTGCTAAGGAATGACGACTAACAAGTCTCAGGGATTTGACTTTGTTTTTGTTCTGTTTTACAATTAGTGTGTGTGTGTGTGTGTGTGTGTGTGTGTATGTATGTTTGTGCGTGGGCATGTGTAAACATGTGGATAACTGCATGTGTGGCAATGTGAAAGTATGTACATGTGTTAGTATATGTAGATGTGTACAGACATGTGTGCCACAGTGAACTTGTGCGTGCACATGCATGTGGGTCAATGTGCAATGTTTATGTGTGCATATATGTGCACATGTGATGTACATGTGCATGCCCATGCATGTCACAGTATGCATGAGTGTGCATGTGTGTGCACATGCATGTGTGCCACAGTGTGCATGTTAGGTCAGAAAACAATTTGCAGACGTCTGTTCCTCCATCCCTCCATCCTTCCCTTCCTCCCTTCCACCACACAGTTTCTGGGATCAAACTTGGGTGGTCAGGCTTGGCAGTAAGTGCCTTTCTTACCTGCTGAGCCATCTTACTGGCCTCCTACTTTTGACTTTAATTTGGATTTTTAAAAAATCTGACCTGGAACTTGCTATGTAGTACATGCTGCCTTTAAACGCAAAAATTCTGCATTCAGCTCTGAGTGCTGGGGTGACAGATGTGTGCCACTGTGTTTCTAAATGTTGCGAATAGCAGACCTGTTTGTCTAAAATAAGAATAAGAATTAAATAAGAATACTAGAAATTTCTAGATTTTTTTGTATGTGTGTTTGTTTTATTTTTATAAAACAAGTTCTTGCCATGTAACTCAGTCCTCAAATGTCTAATTCTCCTGTCTCAGCCTCTTGAGTGCCGGGATTACAGGCATGCTTGACTACATCAGGTTTCTGTTTTTTGAAAGTTTTTTGAGATAGGGTTTCAATATCTCTATATTTGAGGCTGACCTCAAATCTACAATCCTCCTGCCTCGACCTTCTGAGGTAAGTAAAGTGGAGTCTGGTTTAGGTCCTGCTAAGGGTAAATAAGACCTCCCCAGCCCTCACTTGGGACTACAAAGACTGGATCAGTTCCCAGGGAGAAGGGACCGCCAGGTGCTTGACTAAACAGTCCTTCCCCTCCCCCAAGACGCCCAGGCTAGGGTTCAAATTAGGATTCCAGTCCTCAGGGAGGAAATCAGAATGCGAATCAGCAGTCAAGATAAAATTTACAGTCTGGTCAAACTGTGAACACCCAGGGAAAGACACGCCTTGAGCACACAGGATCTGTTTGTCAGAACAAGATTGATCTTCATTTGCTGATGAGAGGGTATTTCTAGCACGCTATTAAAATAACCCGTGGTGTGGACTGAATAAAGCCTTTGATACTGTTGAAGTTGGAATAGTTATAGGGTCTTAGGGACCTGCGGCTCAGCAGAGCCAGTCAGAGCAAGAAGCAAGAAGCTGCTTTTTCGGTTTATTTTATTTATTTATTTATGTTTACCTTTAAAAATCACTTTTTTCCATTAACTTTTTAAATTAAATCATGCTAAAATTTTCTACTGTGGTTTTTGTTTGCTTGCTTGCTTTGCTTTTGAGACAGACTCTCACTATGTAGCCCAGCCTGGCCTCAAACTTACTCCCTGCTCCAGAGTCCAGAGTGCTGGGATTACAGGCATAAATGACCATGCTCGGTCAACTGGGAAGCTTACTTAACAAAACTAAGTACTTAACAAAACTAAGCAAGGCACAGATTACAGTGTCTACAGTATTGTACTCAGTATCTCCTCTTTTCTGCCTTAGGTATTCTTCATTAGTCTGCATAGCAACTTGTAGATGTAATGGAACTATACAGATAAGGAACTGGAAGTTTAGTGCTACAAAGAAAACTGCATACTATTTTAGGATTTGACACAAACTTACACCAAGCAGTAGTGGCGCAACCTTTAATCTCAGCATTCAGGAGGCAGAAGCAGGTGGATCTCTTCAAGTTTGAGGCCATCTTGGTCTACAAAGCATGTTCCAGGAAAGCCAGGGCTGGTACACAGAAAAGCCCTGTCTCAAAAAAACAAATTGCTGTGAGATGATGCTTTTGTACTCAGTAAAGATTTGTCACTCATATTGGTTTAATAAAACACAATCAGCCAGTAGCTAGGCAGGAAGTACAGGCAAGGTAACCAGACTAAGAGAATTCTGGGAAGAAGAAAGACAGAGACACAGTCACCAGCCAGATGCAGAGGAAGCAAGATGAGAATGCCTCACTGAGAAAAGTACCAAGCCATGTGGCTAAACATAGACAAGAATTTTGGGTTAATTTGAGTTGTAAGAGTTGGTTATTAATAAGCCTAAGCTAATAGACCAAACAGTTTATAATTAATATAAGCCTCTATGTGTGGTTGTTTTTTTTTTTTGGAACTTAACAGCTGCAGGACCAGGTGGGACAGAAACTTCTGTCTACACAAACAAATAAATTTACTGGGCTCCAAGACCTGTATCCACATCTGTCTGATACTACAGCTGTCAAGGCTAGCTGACAATGGCTGGGTGGCTGGATGACTGGGTGGCTGGCCCTTGATGTCCTCCTCCTTCTTGGGCTACTACTCCAAACCTCGTCTCCCAGTTTTCTTTATTCTCTCTGTCTGCCAGCCCTGCCTATCCTTTTTCCTGCCTCACTATTGACCATTCAGATCTTTATTAGATTATTAGGTGTTCAAGACAGGCAAAGTATCACAGCTCCACAGAGGTAAACAAATGCAACATAAATAAAAGTAACATGCCTTGAAATAATATTCCCAACATAAACTATGAAAGCAAATAAGAAGAGACAACACCTGGGGGTGCCCTTCAGTGGTAAATTGCATTCCCAGCATGTGGAAGGTTCTGGGTTCATGCCTAACACTACCAAAACAGAGAAACCACCTGGGATGATCAATTCTGCTTCATCCTGGTACAAATACATGCCCATACAAGCAATCTAATTTTCATTTCCACTGTAGTTTTCAGTACACGAACTTTTCAATACTTTGCTAGAAAATAGGCTTTGTGGTAGATATTTCTCTCCATTCTAGGCTAGTGTAATTCTGAGAACAGTTAAGGTAGACTAAACTATGATATTTGGCTCATTAGCAACTATAAATTCATTTTTAAAATTTATGATGTTTTCAAGATAACGATGGATTCATTAAGTTGGGAGCATCATCAAACTGAGGGTCCCAAGGGGGACAAAAAAAATAGAAATTGAGATAAATTGAATGGAATTAATTACAAATACGTGGCTGGGTGTAGGGGAAATGAGGGTATGCAGAAACCCACCACGGGCAGGAAGGAAACTGTTACCACCATATATAGGCAGGGCTGAGGGAGTGTGTCAGAGGATGTTGTGTTGACCGAGCTGTCTTGAAATAGCCTTGGTTGAGGGCTACAACTGCCTGAAGCGACCTTCTAGAGAAGGAGCTGAGGGAAAAGAATCCGCTGACCTCATTCTGCTGATCCACTCCACACAGGCCAAGCTACCAGGAAGAGCAAGCACTGTGGAGAAGGCTCAAAAGTGTGTCTGGTGGGGCATACTGAAGATATTCTGGGCACAGCAAGATTTAAAAATAACTAAAACAATAAGTAAAGAGGACAGAACAGTTCAGACATGGAGAGTGAGGGTGCTCTGTCGAGCAGCTGCCTGAAGAAGGCAGAAAGGAAGGGCTTCCTGGAGGAGCCTCCATATGCAAGACTTTGGCTTCGAGGCGCCAGCCGTTTTAGTCTGGTTAACTTGTAACAGATTCTTGCTTTAAAGACCCCTGTATGTAACCCTCTGTTTTCTTTTTGTAAATCCAAATGCCTGAGAAAATGAGACAAATTTATTCCTCTTAGAAGTCCCACAAAGGTGTTGGGAGACAGGCAGGCCGCTTACTGGGAGTGGATCATAGCACTCACCTCAGCTTTCTGTAAAAGCGGGCAAATTTAAAAATAAAGGTGCCAGAGTCATGACAACCACTTACTGTCAAGATAGAGAAATCATAAAACTGACCTAATTGAAGGGATTTGAGGAGAGAGAGGATTGGAGAGATGGCTCAGAGGTTAAGAGCACTGGCTACTCTTCCAGAGGACCTGGGTTCAGTTTCCAGCACCCACAGGACAGCTCACTATTGTCTATAACTCCAGTTCCAGGGGATCTGACTCCCTTGGACAGACAGACATGCAGGTAAAACACCAATGTACATAAAATAAAAAAGGAATCATTAAATAAATAGGTAAATAAATAAATGGGCTCTCAGGCTATAGAAAATATGGCCACCCTTTGAATGAATCATTCTAAGGGAAATTAAGATGGTTGAACTTCTCCTTCTTCTTTTTTTTTTGTTGTTGTTGTTTTGTTTTTTTTTCAAGAGAGGGTTTCTCTGTGACCTTTGGATCCTGTCCTGGAACTAGCTCTTATAGACCAGGCGGGTCTCGAACTCACAAAGATCCACCTGCCTCTGCCTCCTGAGTGCTGGGATTAAAGGCGTGCACCACCACCACCCGGCTGAACTTCTCTTCTTTAATTGCATTTCCCCTCAGCTATCTTTCCTTTCTCTTCGCCCTCTAACCTCCCCGCTTCCTCTCTCTTTCCGTGATTAAACCCAGGCCTTGTGCATGCTAGCCCAGCAAGTGCGCTACCGCCGAGTTACAACCCCCACCCTTTGAGTGGATTTATTGATGCACCAGACTACATGTAATGAAAGCCTGTTAGTTGATCAGGTTTGACATAAGCACCCATGACCACAATTGGTATATTATTTCCATCTGTTCCAAGTTTCTTTACACCCCTTTGGAAACCCTCCATCTATTCATATCCCCAACCAACCAATGATCCACTATCAGTCCTTACAGAGGAGACTGCACTTTCTAGGTTTTTATGTAAACAGGCCAGATGGAATATATTATTTTTGTTTTGGAGACAGGGTCTCACTTAGGCTCAGACTGCTGGCCTTGAACTATGTAGCCCAGGCTAGTTATACTACTTAGTGTTAATTATGAACTTAATAGAAACTAGAATCCCCTAAGACATGGGGATTCTAGGCAAACCTATGAGGAATTTTCTTAATTAGGTTAGTTGAAGTGTGAAGAGCCCCCCACTGTGGGTGGTGTCATTCCCTGGCTGGAATCCAGAACTATGCAAATGAGAAAGAGAACAGAATAGCACTAAACATTTCTCACACTGATCCTGGATGTGGCCTCAATGTGAGCTGCTTCAAGCTCCTGCCTCAATCTTCCTGCTGTGATACACTGCACTCTTCAGCTGTGAGCGGAAATCAACCCTTTGCCCACTAAGCTGTTCCATTTCTGCCTTGGTCTCTGGATGTTGAGATACAGGTGTGAGCTGCCATGCCTGATTCTCCTTACCTGGTGTAGGAGGGCCCTTCTGTATTTGGATTGTTTTCATTGGTTAATAAAAAAAAACTGCCTTGGTCTTTTGATAGGGCAGGACTTAGATAGGTGGGGAAAGGAGAACAGGATGCTGGGAAGGAGACAGAGTGAGAGAGAGCCGCCATGAAATTGCCAGAGTCAAACATGCTGAATCTTTCCCAGTAAGACCACAACCTCATGGTGACTAACAGACTATTAGAAATGGGCTAAAATGTCGGGCAGTGGTGGCACACGCCTTTAATCCCAGCACCCGGGAGGCAGAGGCAGGCGGATCTTTGTGAGTTCGAGACCAGCCTGGTCTACAAGAGCTAGTTCCAGCACAGGCTCCAAAGCTACAGAGAAACCCTGTCTCGAAAAACCAAAAAGAAAAAGAAAAAAAGAAAAGAAACGGGCTAAATCAAGATGTAAGAGTTAGCCAACAAGAGGCTAGAGCTAATGGACCAGGCAGAGTTTAAATGAATACAGTTTCTGTGTAATTATTTCAAGTGTAAGCTAGCCCGACAGCCAGGAGCCAGGCAGGACAGAACAAGGGGCCCGCGCTCATTACTACACTTGTCTGTCTTTGTTTTTGTCTCCCATGCAGTATTGCAGTTTGAGATTAGTCTATGCTGTTGCACATTTATGGCTGAGTAGCAATCTTTATATAAGTTTACCTTAATTTGTTCATTCACATATGAATGGGCTTTGCATGCAATTTGGGCTTCTACTCAACTGTCAATTTAAAGATGCAAACAAGAATGCTATTTTTATAGTTACCTAGATGTCAGCGGCAACCATTTCAGTGCAGCAAAAGGCTGGTCTCCGAAGTTCTGAGCTGGTCGTTGCGGTGGTTTCAATAAGAATGTCTTCCATAACTCAGATGTTTGAATACTTGGCCCCCATTTGGTGCCACTGTTTGGGAAGGCTTAGTAGATGTGGCCTTGCAGAAGGAATTACACCACCAGTCTTTGAGGTTTCAAAGCCACACACCTTTCCCCATTTGCTCTCTCAGTTTCCTGCTTGCAGTTAGGATGTGCGCTCTGGGTTTGTGACTCCAGCTGTCACACCTGCCTGTTACCATGCTTTCCCACCATTATTTCCTTACACACCCTTGTTCAGGGTATTTTATCACTAGAATAGAAAAGTAATGAATACAGGAATTTCCTGGCTGTGGGTACTCAGAGCTAATACATCAAACTTTCTGAGCTTTCATTCCTTCAGCTATAATACCTACTTTGCCATATTGCAGCACCATTCACAACAGCCAAGACATGGAATCAAGCAAAGTGCCCATCAACCTGCGAGCAAAAGAAATGAGCCAGGCAGTGGTGGTGCATGCCTTTAATCCTAGCTCTTGAGAGGCAGGGGCAGGAGGAGCCCTGTGAGTTTGAGGCCAGCCTGCTCTGCAGAGCTAGTTCCAGGATAGTCAAGGCTACACAGAGAAACCCTGTCTCAAAAAGCGAAAGAGAGAAGAAAGAAAGAAAGAAAGAAAGAAAGAAAGAAAGAAAGAAAGAAAGAAAGGGAGGGAGAGAGGGAGGGAGGGAAGGAAGAAATGTGATAACATACACTCAGTTAATATAGTAAACATATAAAAATAATGAACTCTTGTAATTTTTATTTATTATCATTTAATTGTTTTTATTACAGTGTGTGTGAGTGTGTTGTGTGTTTACATGTGCACTGGGTTTCAGGTCCTAGGGAATGAACTTAGGTCATCAGCCAGACTTAATGGCAAGTGCCTTTACCAACTGAACCATCACATTGGCCCAAATCTTGTAATGCCAAGAAAATGGATGACATTAGAAAACATCATTTTAAGTGAAACACACAGGCACAGAATGCAAATACTGCATATTCTCACTCATGATGGAACCTAGAAAACAAATCAGCCTCACAGAAGAGAATGGATAGTGGTCTTTGGAGACAGGGGAATATAGTATGATATGTGGAGTTAATGGGTACTGAAATACAGTAAGAGAAGGCCAGGCATACTGGTGCATGCCTGCAATCCCAGGCCTTCAGAGGTGAAGGCAGGAGGGTCAGGAGTTCAAGGTGATCCTCAGCTAAGCAGTAAGCTCGAGGGCAGCCTGAGTTACAAGTTAAAATAAAATAAAGACTTAAAGTAAAAACACATTAAAGAGGAGGAATTGGCTCTGTTGTTCTACAGAACAGCAAAAAAAAAAAATCCACCACAACTTATGACACAATAGCTCTTCAAATTAACTAGAAGAGTCTAAAGTTCACACTGGAATGATAAATATTTGAAGAGATGAAAATGCTAATTGCCCTTACCTGATGATCACACATTATAAACATGCATCAAATTATGCTGTCTCTTAAATTTGCACAAATATTATGTATCAGTTTCAAATGATGAAATACAATTCCTAGGATTCTTGTGAAAATTAAATAACAAAATACACACATTTGACTTTTTATCCAAATATTAGCTAGCTGTGGGAGTAGAGGTGAGACTTAGTCTGTGTTGTTTGGCTTGGACCACCATAACAACCCCTGGGGACTAGCTGATCTAACCTACAGAAGGAAATTTTTCATAGCTTTGGAGGTTTGGAAGTCTAAGAAATGGGTATCTCCATATCAGGTACTGCTGAGGATTTTCTTCCAGGCTTACAGATGGAAGATTTCTGTGTAGAGAAGGGAAGAGCATGGTTGTGTTGTGATGTCCCATTGTGGGATGGCACCAGTCCTACCAGTCCTACGCCAGGACACCACCCTCGAGACCTCATCTGAACTGAATCTCCTCCCCAAAGGCCCCATCTCTGAATGCCGCCATATTGGATGTTAAGGTTTCAACATACAATTTTTTTTTAACTCAAACAGTTGACAATTTTATTTTCACATTTCACAATGTAAGTGAAAGCTTCACTTTTTCTAATCCCACTTCTCCCCTCCAACTCTTCTGTGAGCAAAGGGGAAGCCTTGCTTGTCATGCAGCCAGAAAACACCCAGGCTCAGCACCATGATCTCCTGCTGAAACAGAACAAGAAATACAAAACCGAAAAAGAGCCTTTCTGCTCTTATCTGTCTGGCCAAGCCATGCCAGGCCGTGTGGGCACCATCATAGGACAAGCAGGAGGTCTCATCATTGGATGCCCGGGCATCATGGGCATGTGGCCACCCATGGGAGGCCTCATTCCAGGAGCAGGTCCCATGGGCATCATCCCAGGAGGAGGACCCATCAGTGGCATCACGGGAGAGCCTCCCATGTGTGGTGCAGGCATCATGCCAGGGCGAGGAGGACCCGGGAGATTGGGGGAAGGTGGGATCATGGCCCCTACAGGAGGAGGGAGCTGGAGGGATCTTTCCTTGTTGAAACCCAGCTGTTGTTTTGTCAGTCCGGCTCTGGGCTTGCTCTTCCATCCATTTCTGGTAGTAGTCTTCCATATTCTCCTTGTGCTTCTGAACACTGCAGTGTGTCTTTCTCACAGATGGAGAATCAGGGCAAGATATGTATCACAGTAGTCACAATAAAACTTAGGCGTGTTGCTCTACAGGCCGCTGGCTACCGGTTTCTCAACATACAAGTTTAATGATGCTGTTTGGGGATACAGCTCAAATCACACCAGCGGCCTCTTCATTTTTCTCTGCCTGCTTATTATCTGTAGAGTAAGGCCCAAACAATGATGTCAAATACCATGGCTCTGAGCAACAAGAGATTATAGGTTGGGCTGGGTGTGTGACTCAGTGATGGAGTACTTGTCAGGCATGTGTGAAGACTTGGATTCCAATCTCAATATTGTTTTTTTTTTTCTCTCTCTCTCTCTCTGAGACTAGCCAAGAATGCCATCTGCATGTCTGCTTAAAACTCTGGGTCATATTTCTTACTTTCTAAACAACTGAGGTATTGGTATTTGTACACAAAATAGGCAGTGAACTGGGGAATATTTTAAGTAGATCCCAAGAGGCTACTGCTTTGGAAACAAGTGTTTGGCTTGTTGTTACACATTTGCTCTTTTCTATTATTAAATCAAAACTCTTGAGACCAACTTACCTTTAAAGTAAAAGAGTTTATTGAGTCACCTTGTTTTGACTTGTTGGCTAGTGTCTCATTGTCCCCCAACCATCACAAGCTCTTGCCGATACCCTTGGTTGCCTCCCAGAACATGGCAGTAAGACCCTGTTGCTGAAAACACCGCTTGCTTGAGTCACAAAGCATGGAGAAAGCTGGTGCTGCCTGGGAAGCTTCATCGTTACCTGATGGCTGTCATGGTACTGGAAGGTGCTATGGGCTCTACACAAGGAGAAAGTAAATCACCAGGCTTATGCTAGACATGACCCCCACAAACTACAATAATAAAGATGTGTGCATTGATGCAATAATGGCATAAGTGAGCAGGGTGTTGGTGGCGCACGCCTTTAATCCCAGCACTTGGGAGGCAGAGGCAGGTAGATCTCTGAGTTCAAGGCCAGCCTGGTCTACAGAGCAAGTTCCAGGATGGGTTCCACAGTTACTGAGAAACCTTGTATCAAAAACAAAAACAAATGGCATTTGTGTTATGGGAGTAACAACTTCTAACTGGATCTAAGGCCAGCTCCATGAGATAGAACCATACCTGACACTGTTAGTGGGACTAAGAACCTGTAGCTAGATAGAGCCTAAGTCCTCAGGAAGAAACTAATATTATTCTGCTAAATGATCCTAGTATTCAGATGACTCCTAGTGACTGATTGCTATGCTCATAGATCGGAGCATCTCTCAACCCTCATTAATGGCATTGGCCAATGTGTCATTTAACCCAGAAATGAGATGATAATGTAACTTGAAGTCTATTAGAGGCCAGACATCAGCCAAGTCAGATGTCTTCTTATCATGAAGCCTATTGTCATGAAGAACTTCCAAGTCACCTGCGTGGAGTTATTTATTTAGGTTTAAAAACAGGGTCTTACACTGTAGGCCACGTTGGCCTTGAAGTCTTTCTCAGGAATTCATCTGCCTGAGTCTCCCAAATAGGATTACAGGCATGAGCTACCATGCCCAATTTCTCTTGTCTTTAAAGTTTAGTTAAGATAGAGCAGGGTATACAAAGAGGAGTGAGCAAGGCAGTCTCTGTAGAAATCGTACCGAGCGAGAGCCGTCATTGAGGAAGATTTGTTGCTTTTGAGATGGGTGGAATCCAAAGGCTTGGCCACCTGGGATCTTGAGTTAGTTTTCACAAATATTCAGAAATGTGACTAGAATCATGTTGGCTTAACTTTCCTTATTTTCCTCCCCTCCATCTTCTGGCTCTTGAAATTAAACTTAGGAAGTCTCAAACATTCTCTTATGACTATGGTTTATACAAACACCACCACTTATAGAAAGTTCTATTTGCTCTTTAGACATGGGCTGTATTTGTGAGAAGGGAAATAGCTGATGTGCCGTATCTGTGTTTGTAAAAAGGGTTGTTTCCTCTTATATTTGTGTCAGAAATTCTCTTTAATATATTTACATGACTTGGCTCCCTCAGGCTACTTCCTTGAACTGCCTGGCTCTCAGTTTCTTAGCCATAAACTATTATAGTGCTCGCTATTACATCATGCAAATTATTTATTGTAATTTAGCTTTTAAAAATCTGTGAAGATGATTTGTCAATGTCAGTTAAGAGCTTGGCATTTATTGGCTCACATGATAATATTCAAATAGCCTTCTTTGTAAAAAACTTACTAATTGGCCTTTCAAAAAATAATTTGCCTTCAACAATATGGTTTGGAGAGTCTCCAAACATGGCCCAAATTACCTAAAACGAGACTATGTAGAAAACAAAACTCAGGGTTGGAGAGATCCATGAATGGAGTGTTTACTGTACGGACATGAGGCCATGAGTTCAGATCCACAGCAACTACCTGTGTGTGAATGACAACGTGCCTGTATCCCCAGCACAGGAGGTTAGAGACAGACTGATCCTGGCATCTTGTGGTTAGCCAACCTAGCTACTCTGGGAGTTCTGGGTTCAGGAAAGACCATGTCTCAAAATAAATAAATAATAATGTGAAAGAGTGATTAAGGAAGACAGCCTGATGTCACCCTCTGGGGCCTGATGCACCTACATCATGAGCACCCACCCCCCCACACACATACATTGATCTCATATAGCACAATCAACAGGACACTTCTGTGACCCCAATATGTGGTTTTACCTTCACCACTACCACTACTGAGTAATTCTCACCCAACAACACACAGGTTAGAGGTTCAGTTCCCCTTCAGATGCCAATCACAGCCTTGAGCTGTTTCACTTGTGAATGTTTTTAAAGAGTCTCCTGTAACTTGGGGTGGACTTCAACTCCTGATATAGCTAAAGATGACTTTGAATTCCTTCCTGGTCTCCTGCCTTTACCTTCAAGTGTGGGAACTACAGGCACGCGCCATTACACCTGGCTCCCTGCCTGTGCTTTTGGCCAGTTAGTTATAAATTAGGGCTCCCATACTACCACCTGGGGCTTGTCTAAATTCTTGAGCATCTCACGGGACTCAGAAACTCTTAAGTTACATTCCTTGGTTTCTCATAAAAGGTACTTCCAATGACAGAGATGAGCGATGTCTGTGGTGAGATCCTGGGGGAGGGGCAGGGAGTTTCCTATCTGGATGTCCCACCCTCAAAGAACCTTGTCCTTCCAGAAGTTCCCCAAGTTTCCCTTTGAAGAGTCTATGGAGCCTTTATTACATAGATATGATGGTTTAAATAATTAATGATTGGTGATCAACTTGGCCTTTAACCCTTCTCTTCCTGGATATTAGCAGGGTGTGGTTAAAAGTCCTAACAGTCTAATCAAGACATGGACTTTCCTGTAACCAGAATCCATCCTGAAATTGCTCAGGGCTTTCATCTGTCTGACATTATAGTAGCAAAAAGACTCCAGTTACCCTGGAGGCTCCAAGGGTTTTTAGAAGCAATAAGTCAGGAAATGGGGCAAAAACCAAATGCTTCTTTCATAATATCAAAGATGGAAGACTCATCTTTTGACTGGCAATATAAGACTTTTTCTTTGTACTGCTGTGAAAATAATTTTAAAAGGTAAAACAAGTTAGAATTTCTCATACCTATCACAAACTATATTAAAATCATTAACACTGAGAACAGTTAAAAATCTCTCTAAGATAACAACTAAAAAACTGAAAATTCTGCATAGGATAATTCTAGCTAATAATTGCAGAAGAAATAATAGACTTTTAAAAAGCATGACCTTGCAACTCCTGAAGAAATAATGGACATAGGCAGTGACTACTAATAGATGCTAAAAAAGTTAAAAGATTTTTATAGAGAACTTTACAGTGGCCCATCTGCCTGAAAATACTTGAACCCACTGATCAAAATTAACACCATTCAAAGTGAGACTGTTACGGCATTTTGTTGCATACCTTAGAATAGAAAAAGACATTTCATAGAATCAAGGGAAATCTGAAGAAACCATGGACTTAAATGAAAAATAAGGTGTCAGTTATTGGTTGTAACAAAAATGCCATACTAATGCTACATGTTAGAGCAGAAAGAACCTGTATTCTCTGCTCAGTTTTTTCTGATCAAAATACTAAATCAAAATACTAAAGTCTATTACTTTTAGGTGTGCAAGCTGGGGAGCAAACACAAAGGCTTGCACACATTGGGCAAGGGCTTCCCCATTGTGCTACATTCCCAGCATAAAGGTCTATTGCTAAAAGGTGCTACCAGCCATTATGTTCCCCAATGTAACTAAGTAGGAAGTACATACAAACCACTAAAAAAGCATTCATGAAACAAAGGTTGAACTAGTTTATACCTCAGTGTGCACGGTGACTCTGTTCATAGGATGGGGGTACAGTCAACCAAACCTGGATGCGGAGTTTTACAAATGATTCTGTTTCTTAAATAAGGGACAGAAGTGGGAAAGAAGGAATGATGCATCGAAGACAACTATCAGTCAATGAGATACAGTGATCTTATATATATGTCAATGGTCAACTGTAAAATGACATTTGGGAACAATTCAGCGTGGGTGAGGGAGCAAGTGACACAAAGAAAGAGCACCAATTTATTATGTGTGAAAATGGCACTGTGGCCTTTAAAAAAAAATCTTATCTCCTACACACATCTCTGTCTGTAGTGTCTCAACTTAAAATGGAAAATTCTTAGTTTTTTTCCGAATGTAAAAAAATATAAATCAGACCCTTTAGGTCAGCACTCATAAAAATAAATTCCAACTAGATAACACCTACCTAAAACCTTCTATCCTGAGTTATTATAAGATATATGAAAAGATAAATCTCTTCTATGTTGCTATTCTAGAGAAAAGTGAGCATTGCATCATGTTTAAAAGTTTAAATAATAGAAACACTATACCAGTAGAAGAATACAGTCACTACCATTCATTTCATACAACGGGAATCATACAGCTCTAAATGTAATAAACATTATCTATTTATTTGCAGTACTGAGGATTGAACCCAGGGCTTCATGCATGCTAGGTAAGCCCTCTTCCACTGAGCTATCAGCTCTCTGTTGTTGCTGTTTGAGACAGAGTTACCACGTAGCCCTAGCTAGCCTAGAACTTACCACGTATACCAGACAGGCCTTGAACTTGTGGTGAACCTCCTGCGTCTGCCTTCCTAGTCCTGGGACTATGGGTGTGTACCACTCCACCTGGCAAGATAAATCTTTATAATGCCTTATTTTCAAAGTAAAAGTCAAAATATGCAGGTGTCGGGGTCCAGCCTCGACATAAATTATTTCTCAAACCAGAGTGGAGGTATGGGAATAAAGATACAACTTTACACATGACTTTATCGGGAGGGAGTTTTCAGAGATCCTTCATGAAGTCCTGAATTCACATTCTGAAAACCACCCGCGTTTATTCTCCAAACAACTTTTATACCAAAATGTAAACTGAGGGAGAAATTCATTAGCATTCTGTTTCCTACGTAGCCAGGAGAATGACTGTGGTCACGTCCACACCTTTCTATGCCTACTTTGTCACTCTTCCTATGACTGCTCTGTCAGGTCGACTGAAAAACAACTCTTCCCCCAGGAGCCCCCTAAATTGCAAAGAAGAAGCAGAGTGACATTAGCATATCCTGACCCTTTGTTTAGGATGGCCTTAGTTTGTCTCAAAAGGCTAGGTGACCACCTTCTGTGTGGCAGGTGCAAATTGTGCCCTGAAGTTCTGGTCGCCATACAATGCAGAAATATAGGCCTGTATAATATGGCCCTACATGCCGGTGCTTGGTCAGGGGTAACTTAGTGAGGAAAGCACCTGTCTTCCAGGCCTGAAGACCTAAGTTTGAGCTCTGGGACCCACATGACATGCCTGGGACTGATGGCATACCTCTGTAATCCCAGAGGTAAGGAAGCTTAAGGGAGGATCCCAGGGACCTGCCAATGAGTCCAGGTCAATGAGAGGCTGCCTCAAAAGAGGCAGATGATACCGACAGCTATCCTCCAGTCTCCACATGGATGCACACGCTTGTGCACAAGCACTGTGCGCACACATGTACACACATATATATGCACAAGCAATTAAAATGTGCATTATTATATCAGGTCTATCAGCTTAAAAACAAAAATACTGTGTTCTTAATTGGTGCAAGTGAGTTAGAAGCAACAAAGAGCATATAACCACCTTAAAGAGAGCAGCAGTCATGAGAGAAAAAGGCAAATGATGAAGGTATGGGGTTTTCAGTTGTCTAGAACGTTTTGTTTAGTATTTAAAAAAATAAAAAGCAAAACTGGGTGGTGGTGGTGGCACACACCTCTAATCCCAGCACTCACACTCGGGAGGCAGAGGCAGGCGGATCTCTGTGAGTTGGAGGTCAGCCTGGTCTACAAGAGCTAGTCCAAGGACAGCTAGGACTGTTACACAGAGAAACCCTGTCTTGAAAAACCAACCAACCATGCCGGGCGGTGGTGGCACAAGCCTTTAATCCCAGCACTTGGGAGGCAGAGGCAGGTGGATCTTTGTGAGATTGAGGCTAGCCTGGTCTACAAGAGCTAGTTCCAGCACAGGCTCCAAAGCCACAGAGAAACCCTGTCTCGAAAAACAAAAACAAAAACAAAAAAAAAAAGAAAAACCAACCAACCAACCAACCAAATAATAATAATAATAAATTAAAAAAATAAAAACAAAGCAAAAATGGTAAAGTCTGCATGGTAGAATTATAGGCATCAGTTACATAGTTTTCTATATGTTTGCTTTATTTCATAATGCAAAAATGCATTAAGAAAACTTGATCTAAAAATTCGAAAGAATTCACACTTCACAGTTTCATGTATGTGTGGTTGACAGAATAAGAGAAATCTAAAACTGAGACAGGCTCCTAGAGGATCTGAAGAAAAGCACGTATCATACGTAGAGAGCTGGTGAAGCTGAACAACTAGCTATTCAACCAATTTGGGTGCAAAATACCCCAATATATTATTTTTTAAAATAAAATTAAATCTGTAACTCCTCCGAAAGCTGGTGAGCATTTTGGTCCTGTCTATGGCTGGCCCTGCCACATCTCCACCCTTTATTGGCTGTCTTTCTTCCCTGCCTTAATCTCCATTTTTCCTACCTAAACACATTAACTTCTGGGCTCTGTTCTGTCTTGAGATTTGCTAGTCAGGGAACCCCTAGTAAGGACAGGTAAGTGCTAGCAATACTCATTTCAGCTCAGCATAACTGTTCATAAACATGTGGGATGCTTAACCAGTAAGTTACATAAAAGACGCAAAAGAACACAAGCTGTTCCAGTAATATCTCCTGATCACAGGAGGGCCCATGTTGTGATATACCTTATGGATGGGTCATACTTTGCTAAGCTCAAATTCCCATCCAGATGTCTGGAAAATCTGTTTACAGGATACTCAGGATGCTACCCAGATTACATCAGTAGGCAATTTTACAAAAATAAAACAGACATTAGACACATTGAGCATCCTATATGTTTAAATGTTCTCTCCTTCTGCCTAGTA
>JAQHUG010000080.1:1630783-1661469 GCA_028555095.1 Dicrostonyx torquatus
GGGGAGGGTTAATGGGGGAGTGGGAGGGGAATGGGAGAAGGGGAGGAAATGTAAATTTTTTAATGGAAAAATAATAAAAGAAAGAAAGAAAGGCACACCCATAACTCTGGTTCAGGACAAAGCAGTTAGCCTCTGTCAGCAGTGGCCTCTGGTTATGCATTGGTCTCAGGGCTCAGGAAGAGTCTTTTGGCAGTTCCTGATTCTGATACCATAACTGTCAACAAATCAGATCCTATTTGAAAGAATTCAATGTCGTTTTGCATTAAGAGAACAGTTTGTGAACTGGGAAAGTTCACACTGTGCTGTGAGGTTGGCTCACACGAGTCGCTGTGCCATTTCTTAAAACATAAACACAGAACTATATTGATCTCTACTGTGATCAGTTAATTATAAACATATATTCCTTTTTAGGGTACATAGAGCTATGTAAGCTTATTAGGCTGTACTGGTTGGTTCAACCTTATCTAATCATGCTGACAAAAAAGAAAGAAAGAAAGAAAAAGAAAAAAAGAAACAATACCATTTACACTTAGAGCTATTATCTTGAGAGAAACAAGCATAGCAGGAGGTCTGTTGTGAATCGTCAGACTACTCCTATAAAAGAAAAACTACACTTATATTACATTGTTGATGCCACATGTGGTGAAGTACACCTGTAATCCTCAGGTGCTGAGACAGGAGGATTGTGGGCTCAAAGTCAGCTTGCATAGTCAGATCCTATTGCAAAATAAAACCAAACCAGAACATTGTGCTAACATCAGAATGGTCCCAGGTTTCCTTGAGACCCAACAAGAACAAGAAAAGATCTCTTGATAAAGATTGTTGTATGCTGGTAAATGTTGGACGAGTGTGTTCTCCCTGTCCCTCTCTCTCTGGTCCTGGAGACTGAACCAAATCTCATGTGCCTCCTGTTTGCTAGCAAGTACTCGTACCTGAGACACTGTCTTAGTTAGGGTTCCTACTGCTGCCATGAAACGCCATGACCAAAGACTTGGGAGGAAAACGTTCATTTGGCTTCCACACCGCCATCATCAGAGGAAGCCAGAACAGGAACATAAGCGGGGTGGGAGCTGGGCGGCAGGAGCTAAGGCAGAGGCCAATGAGGAGTGCTGCTTATTGGTTTGTTTAACCAGCTTTCTTAAAGAACCCAAAACTACCAGCCCAGGGACAGCGCCACTTACAATGGGCTGGGCCCTCCCTACCTACTCACTGATTAAGAAAATGCCCTACAGGCTTGCCTATTTACAGAGGTATTTTCTCAACTGGGGTGCCCTTCTCACTGATGACTCTCCAGCCAGTCCAGACACCATGCTACTGAGTGCTTTAGGAAGAGTTGCTACGTTGAAGGAATTCTACAAAAAGAACATAGGGAAAGTAAGAAAAAAAATTACCAAAGAAATTAAACACATACACACACACATTACCTGTCAAAGAGTTAAAGGAAAACAAACACAGAGAAAAATAACCAAATAAAGGAAATGAGCCAGGAACTAATTATTAACAAAAGAAAACAGAAAATAGTGTAAAGTAACCACAGCAGCCTCCATGCCTTCGTGAATAACACAGGCAGAAAACATTAACAAAAGGTTGTCTCATGCTAGATTGGAAGGGTGTGTGGTAAAAGCACAGCTAACTGACCCAACACCAAGAATTCCTACCACGTCACTTTTAAAATATTCAACGCAAGATGAGAATGTGCAAACAATATAAGCAGACCATTCAGTGGAAAGAAAGACAAGCGGATCTTTAAAATATAAAAGAAGCTCAACATCCTTCAAAGTTTAAGAAAAGAATAAAAGAAAAACTGCCATGAGATGGTACCTTCCGCCTAATCAATCAGACGGATAGACACAAAAGTCTGGTAACAGAGTATGTTGGGGAGGAATATGGACAAACACGCATACATGTCTGTGTCTGTGGAGTATAAATTGGTGTGGCACTTTGGGGGAAAAAATCCATCAAAAAAAAATTCAGATTTTTCTTTCCAATAGGTCTCCGTTGCCCAGCGTTCGAGGAGTTCTGTTAACAGGCCGCCTTGGATGGTCAGTCAGCCCTTTCAGGTTTGCCTCAGCCACAGAGCACAGCCTCACTCAAGGACAAGCGTTGCTAGGGCAGCCCACAGCCTGGGGTTGACCGGAAGGGCTTCCACCCAAGGCTTGAAGACCAATGAGTCATTTAAACTGTGCAGCTTCCCCGCGGGGTTAGCTTAGGTCCATGGGTGCAGCAGGGGTCAGTCAACTTCTCCTTCCGCGTTGTTTCTCTTCCTTCCTTTCTCTTCCATAGCAGCTGGATTCCAGGGCACTTTTAAAAACACATCCTGAACCCTGTCAGTCTCCTCCAAAATCTGCTTCCCAGAGAAACCAGTGTGTGTAAATTTTGACCTCACAATCACACTTCCGGGAGTTTATTCCGTTGACTCAGACAGAGGTAAAGTGAAGTATAACACTCTCATCATTATTTACTGCAGATTATTTGTAAAAGCAAAAATTGGTAACAACTTTAGTATCTGACTACACAAATCAGGTAATTAAATAAAAGTAGGGGGCAGAGGCAGGCAGATCTCTGAGTTCGAGGTCAGCCTGGTCTACAGAGTGAGTTTCAGGACAGCAAGGGCTACACAGAGAAATTCTGTCTCAAGAAACAAACAAATAAACCAAAAAAAAAAAAAAGAAAAAAGAAAGAAAGAAAAGAAAGGGGGAGTCTGTCTGTTAGTGACATGAAGGTCTTCAAACTGTGAATGTGCCTGCATTCTTAATTTTTTATTTTCATTATTTGTCTTACTTTGCTCTCTATTGCCGTGACAAAACACGGTAACCACAGCTATTTGGGAGGAAGCGCTTTATTTGGCTTACATGCCCCCCCAATCAGCATCCATCATGAGAGGAAGACAAGGAACCTCCAAAGTTGCTCAGCTCCTCCTGGCTGTCTACTGGTGGGCGTACAGTCTGCCCTTAGAAGTTGCTAGAAAACAACCTTTCTTAAGCATAAAAATTTAAATGATTTAGGAAAAAAAGCCAAGTACAGGGAACATCTGAATATCCTTTACTCAAATTTATCAGTTTTGAATATTTCGATGTATAGGCTTTATCACTTTCTATCTAGTTTATTTCTTCCAACCCTTTTGAGACTGGGTCGTGTCCATTATGCCCTTGACATCCCTGCACGCCGCGTTAAATTACTATGACAAAGATTCCTTTACATAGCCACACAATTATCAAACATAGGGTCTACGTTTATCTCAACGATGGCCCACATTCCAATTGCTTCAGTTGTTCCAATAAACGTTTTAGTAGATTTTCCCTTTTGGTACAAGTTTCAGTTTAGGGACATATCCCACCTTCTGTGGTCAAGTCTCCTTAGACCTTTTGATTATGTAATAACTAGGTACTTCTGCCTTTTTGTAGTCCTCTCACAAAATACTCTAGATTCTCATAAACTTTTTGCCTCCCCATCTAGTAGCCAGGGAGGATGCTTGCTCTATCTTTACCAGTAAAATTGCAAACGGCTGTTTTCCCCCCATTTGCCTCTTTGGATTTTATCAGAGGGAACTGTACCTTAAGGGAGCAGCTGTTCTCTTTCATCCATTTGTGTATCTCCGCCCTTTTGTTACTAAAGACTCATGGACTCTTGTTTTATTCCGTGGGTTGTGGCCAATTGTTCTTTTAATATCCCGATTTTCCCACAGTGGACCATCTCAAAACCCTTCGAGCTTTAGGCATGCACCTTTTTATTTCCTGGGCACAATCTTACTTTCCAGCACAAGATGTTCCGGGTCATCTTGCACCTTTCTCCTTTTGCCTGAATTCTGTCGTTTCTCCATGAACTGTTGTTTCTTTGTTGTGGACAAATGTATTTAGATATTAAAATAGGAGAAGCAAATTTTTAATTTTGAAGTTATTTTCAAAATGAAGAGGAATGTATTTAAATTTTTATGTGTATTTAATTTAGCTGGTCCTTCTTGCTTCCTTTGTGATTAAAAAAGGGAAGGAAAATTTAAGGTTTTTAAATTTTTTTATTTACTTGAACATATAATTATCAGGAACACACACACTACAATAGCAACTAGGAATTTGGATTGCTAGATGATATTGGGATACAAGAGGTCCTCAACCAAGAAAGAAACAAGAAACACTGGTGGTGGTGGCACACACCTTTAATCCCAGCACTCGGGAGGCAGAGGCAGGCCTGGTCTACAGGAGCTAGTTCCAGGACAGGCTCCAAAGCTACAGAGAAACCCTGTCTCAAAAAAACCAAAACCAAACAAACAAAAAAAGAGCTTCTCAGAAAGAATTTGTGGAGTGGGTGTAGCACACTGTTAGAATCGAGGATGTCGGGTACTTCCTGGAATGCACAAGGTTGGATGTTCGATCCCCAGTGCTACAAAATAGAAAGGTAAGCTTTGGAAGTCTCCATTGAATTTTAAAATAATTTATAAAACCCTGAAGATAAAGATGGTGAAAGATGGGGCATCTCTTTCAAATTTATTTGAGAAAAACTGAAGGAAAGGTCTGTGAAGCTGCACTGTATTCATTCAGAGGCCTGCTACAGGGGACATTGTACTTTTCACAGTGGTGTGAAAAGCTGAGCCTGCTGTGGTAACACCTGGGATTGTTACTTTTATGTGTGTGACAAAAATAGCTAACTAGGAAATGCTTGAAAGTATGTCAATTTATATATTAGCTTAATAAAATAAAATAGTCTCTCTCTTGATAATATAGAACTTTCAACATAATGTACTTTTGATATACTGAAGGCAAAAATAGAGATAGCTAAGATAGAGATGTTTTATGCTACGGTATGGAAGAAAAAAACCAAATTCATTTATTTTCCCATACAACATTTCAATGGAAAGCATGTGGGACTTCAAAAATTCAGATTTCTGAGCAGCATTCTATTCCAATGAATATATCTTACAACCCGAGAACCTGTGCTATTTTAACCTGAGCCAGGCAAAGTGGGTGCATGCCTATAATCCCTGCACTTCGGAGGCTGAGGCCTCCAAAGGAGATTTAGCATGAGTTTGAGAATTGCATGGGCACCCTGGCCCATATGGAAAGAAATTGTCTCAAAAAAGCTAAAACAAAAATCTCCACAGATGAGTCTGGGGCATTTGATCATCTGCTGGCTTGGCATGGGGGGGGGACGGGGGGACGGGACGACGACACGTGACGACCCACAGAAGGGGGACAGACCTACCTGGGTAGAAGTCAGTTTTTTCTAACATTTATTTACGTGTTGTTATGCATACGAATGCATATGCTCTGGCAGATATGCTGAGGTGTGCATGCGGACGGAGGCTAGACAACAGCTTGCTTTGTATGTAGCCAGACCCGTCTGCCTCCATCTCCCCAGGGTTTATAGTCACGTACACCATGCCCAGCGAAATCACTGCCTTTCTTGATCTTGATGGATTTTTGTTTGGTTTAGTTTTTGAGACAGGGTCTTACACAGCTCAGACTGGCCTCAAACTTACTATGTAACTACATATGACTTTGAGCTCCTGAACCTACTGCCTCTACCTCTCAGATGCTGAAATTACAGTTGTACCACATTTGGCTAAACACTTTAAGTCAACACTTATATACTGATGTTTTCTCTTTTCCTTGTTCAGATAAATAGCTAATTTAGCCACACTAAGGTCCCATGAGCCCCCAAAGTGTTCTCTGGAAGGAGTGAAAGTGGAGAATTGGAGGCGGATAGGATTAAGATACATTGTATACATGTATGAAATTGTCAAAGAATAAATAAAAGATATTTCAAAAAAAACCAGTGTGAGCCTCATGGCTGGTGGGAAGAATCTCATTATCACTTTCTCACTTACCAGAGAGCGGAGTTTAAATAGGAAGAGGCGCAGAAGAGGTGCACTTTGACTGTAGAGAAACAAAATCAGCAAAGGAATGCCTGAGAGACTCTGCAAACCCGCCTGCGTTCCCGCCTAAACAGCAAGTGGGTGAGGCCTATCTAGGGGCGGGGCCGGAGGACAGGGAGGGCGGAGTCTTGAGTCTGGACAGGACCCGAAGTGTGGGCGGGTCTTAGGAAAGGGCGGAGTTACTTCCTCGCCCCTCCCTATCCCCCCCCCCTTGGTTTCCTCCCGGCTGCGTTTCGCCGAGATCCCGACAGGCCCAGCGGCTAAGGGAGTCACGTGAGAGTGGGCGGTGGACGCGTAGCTGGGCTGGCAGCGGCTTCGTCTCTATGGTCGTCAGAGGTGGGCGGCTTTCCCAGAGTGGCTGCTAAAGCTGGAGCTCAGACGGGTGAGTGTGAGGACTCCGGTCGGTGCGCGGAGACAGCCGTTTAGGGGAGGGGAAGCGGGTACGTTTTTAGGGACGAACCTTTGGTCTGGCTCTGAGACCTGGCCACTTTTCAGGTCCTCCGGGACAGCTGTCATGATGATGCTGTCGGTGATAGGCTGAGGGGACTGCTAGGTCCTCCGCTCCCTTCACCCCATCCCTTATTCCTGTCGAGGAGAACTTGCGTTGCCCGACTTCCAGCCTCAGAGTGCATCTTCTGCACCCGCGGCCGGGACACAGAGGTAGCTCTGACCGATTCTCCTGGAATTCGTGGATGTGGTCGGAAGTGGATGGAGGAGTTTACGGCTGCGATAGAAAGATAGATTGATTCATTTATCGTGGGCTAGATAAAAAGGGGGGGAGGAATCATTGGCTCCTTAGAGGAGCAAAACTGAAGATATTTGGACTGTTCTCTTTTTATCCTCACTGGCGACTTTGCGTTCTTTCTCATTCTCCCTCTTTCTCCGTCTGTGTTTGGTCCCATTCGAGGTTACCTCAATGTTTCGAGAACAAGCGAGGTATTATTGGTTATACCTCAATATATATTGAATGTTGGAAGAAGAGTCTATGACTGAGTGTGTTTTATAATAAGTTGTAACTTTTATAAATCTTAGGGTTTAACCTTTTTGTTTTCTTTCTTTCTTTCCTGCTTTCTTTTACTTGGCCCTTTCAAGTACTTGAAGTAAGTGCAAATATTTATACTTGTAAATAGAGTAAACATCTCATAAAACTAAAAATAAATCATTTTCTTCCTGCAATGCTTCGAAAATACCCCCGTTTGTTTTTAAATAGATATTTCGATTCCACTTTTGGGGTGACTTCTTTGATAGACCTCTGTTTATGTTAAAGCAGCCAGTAGGGTCAGATGTGGAGGTGACTTAAACAGCATTAGAAAGGAGTTTGTGCATGAGATGAGACAAGTTCAGAGTTGACAGCTGTTGGGAAATTTAGGTTTCACCGATTGTCACCATCTTGAGACAAAAAAATAGTTGGCCAGCCCAGCATGACCATCCTGATTGTTTTCTGGTGTAGACAAGAGGATGCTTGTGTTGATGGTTTGCTTATCCTAAAGAGTTTAGAATGCCACTTATCCGGGGAAGGTGTTCAGGCCTCCAGCTACTTTGGTTTGGTTTACTTTTGTTTTTGTTCTGTTTTCTGACACAGGTTTGGTTTTTTTTGTTTGTTGGTTGGTTGGTTGGTTGGTTGCTTGGTTTTTGTTTTGTTTTGTTTTTGCCTGTCAGTTTGGTCTTGAAGTCTGCATCCTCCTGTCTCAACCCATTGAACAGCGGATGGCGGGTGGGATTACAGGTGTGCCCCACCTTGCAGGCCCTAATAGATTCAGTCCCCACTGCTCGTAAATCTCTTGATTATCTGTTTCACTTACAGACATCACCCTGGCTACCTACATGCCAAGAAGGTGTCATCAACACCTAAGTGTTCATAGAGAGGGTCATAAAAATTCCAAATAATATTAGCATAAAGTGAAGATTTAGGAATGGCACTGCCTGGGGAGAGTGATAGAAATTAATAAAGGACAGTAAAAGCAAGAGAATCCCTGCTTTTGTGGTTGTTTTCCTATAGTCCCACTGAGTAGTTATTATGTTCAGTAAACTTATTTATTTGTTGAGACAGTGTTTCACTGTGTTGTCCAAGCTGGCCTTGAACTCATGGGCACAAACGATCCTGTCTTAGCCTCCTTAACAGTTGAAACATCAGGCATGCACTACTGTATTCAGCCTCGCTCATTGCCCTTTGTAGGTTTTAATACTCTCAAAAAGTCATCCCAAGACTTGCTTTCTTATACTTAAAGAAACTTAATAATGTATAATTTCTCCCATAATTGAATATCACATGAAATAATTATAGCTTATATTTAACTGAACTTAACTTCTGATCTTTTTAATCATTTATTAGACTAAAGTAATTAATGAAACCCCACAGTTGCCCTAATACTTGGTGGCAATATTCTGCCTCATCCTTCTGAGTACTGGGATTACAGGCATGTGCCATTAGACTGGCCAATAAAGCCTTTTTTTAAATGTAATTTTTTTCACTTTGAAACTTTGAAGTTAGGTTTAGTCCTTGAACAGTTTTTGCAATGTTGAAAATACACGTGAACTTATTATCCATTTCCCCTGAAAGAGTTATCTAGTATTCCTCCTTTTATACAAAACTCCCTTTTTAGAGGTTTGCCACAGCATGTCTCCTAATTCAGAATAAAAAGTTTCTTTAGTATCAAAAAAGAAGCAGTTCTTTTCAAATAGATGTTCTGTCTACTTTAGTAAATCATGAGGGAAAAAAAGCTAATGCTTCAAAAACATGAAATGTTTCTATCTGGTCATGTTTGAGAAGCCGGAGCATTATCTTTAAATGTTTCTGTTTCTTACTATAAAAACATGTTCCGTGGGGCTGGAGAGATGGCTCAGTGGTTAAGAGCATTGACTGCTCTTCCAAAGGTCCTGAGTTCAATTCCCAGCAACCACATGGTGGCTCACAACCATCTGCAATGAGGTCTGGTGCCCTCTTCTGGCCTGCAGACATACACACAGACAGAATACTGTATACATAATAAATAAATAAACATTTAAAAAAAAAAACATGTTCCGTTAAAAAATGGAAACAATTCAAAAAATATAGCACTGGACTGAGTGTGGTGTTGCATGCCTTTAATCTGAGCACTGCAGAGGCAGAGGCTTTTGAGCTTGACACCAGGCCAACCTGGGCTACATAGTAACACTGTGTTTTGAAAGGAAAAGTTTTCCTGCCAGTAAGGGACTCATTTTCTGCTGGGGGATGTAATTGGGAATACTAATAGAAAAATAAATGAAACCTGGCCTCATACTCATAAAAACTTAGCAATAGGTTCACATGCTCCTGTAGAAACCTACAGGAGATCCTTTTGTCCTCTACACAATCTAGCACATTTCTGTGTCGGCATCCCATTGGCCAGCAAAGCCAGCTTGTCCCAGAGGCTCTGAGTGATGGAATGCTTTTGTGGTCAGGCTTGTGTTTCTTTCTTACCATGGACTAGAGCAACAGAAAACATGTTCTTAAACACAAACTAATGGTGGGGAATATTTAGTTTCTAAAGGAAAAGGGATTGTGGGGCTACGTTCTGCTGAAGGAAGGATGGTTGTAGAAAGGCGAGAAGCCATAGATATTTTATTTTAAGAGGCTTGTTTTCCTTTGCAATGTAAATTACTTGAGTTTGTGGGTTTTGCATTGATTTTTACTTTTAAAAATATTAACCTTCAAAATTTGAAATTTGAACCCCTTTTGCATATATGTGTGTTGTTGTTACTCGTATGGTGTCTTTGTTCTGGAGTGTTTGCTTGTTTGTTTGGGTTTATTTATTTATGTTTATTTTAAGTGTATGGGTATTTTGCCTACATGTATATCTGTGCACCATGATGTGCTTGGTGTCTGCAGAGTCCAGAAGAGGGCATCAGATCCCCTGGAACTGGAGTTACAAGTAGTTGTGAGCCACCATATGGTGCTGAGTACTAAACCCAGGTTCTTTACAAAAGCAACAAGTGCCTTAACTAATGAGTCATATTTCTAGCCCCCAAGTATTTAGTTATTCCCTATAATATATTGTAAAACTGGCCAGTTTGTCAACATCTCTTTTATCTATGCATATACTCTGTTGCTGAGCTACAGTTTATATGCCAAACTCAATAATTATTGGTCCTTTTGTATTATAGGTTAACTGCAGCTTATAAATAGGGAATCAAAAGATTTTAACTGCTTGAAAATCGGTGATAAATAAGATTAAATTCTAGGTTCTCTTCGTTATTCTTCAAAGTCTCTTGTGTAGAGACTACTTTGTGTTGAGCATCGCATGAAAAATAAACACTATAATTCACTATTTTCTGTCAACTTGATATTAACTTTAAAACTAGTTAACATTAGTGTCTCATTTTTATCTTTTTATGCTTTGTCATAATGAATCATTATATTTTCAGAATGGCTATAATTAAAACAATTTGCCATTTGCTGTCTTGTTTTCAATTGAAAGAGATGCCAGCAGCTCAGTTCAGTGGATGCTGGCTGCTGAACTAGCCGCTGACACTGGTGGCAGAGGTTCGGATGAGGTCTGTTCTAATGTCCAACTCCATCACTTCTTAATGGTGAGCTGGACCAATCCCTCTGAACCTGAGTTTGTCCTATTGCATGTGGCAGTGGTCATGCCTTTCTCTTGTATGGACAAGGTTAATTAGTACACAGCACGTGCCTGGGATGTGTAACGTTCTAATCACATGTAACTGCTAATAATAGCAGAAATAATGTCTAAGGGATTTTATTTTTCTAATTTTAGAATGTTTGCCTCAAGGAGAGTGTGTGTATGTGTCTGTAGGTTAGATTGCCCTTCAGATTATTTTGATTTTAAAGTGCTTGGATTTCATGTTACATACATGTCAGTAAACTGGAAGACTTTGCTGAACTATACTTATTAAGAAAGTGCTCAGGTGTTTGAGGTATACCTAATCCAAAAATGGTAACTGGTGTGCCAGTTTAAAGAGAGAGTTCAAAGACATCCTGGTCTACAGAGTAAGTTCCACAACAGGCTCCAGAGCTACACAGAGAAACCCTGTCTCATAAAAACAAAACAAAAAAACAAATTTAAGTATTTCCTGAGCTAAAATAGCTAACAAATTCAAAGTGAATTGTACTATTTTACTGCTCTTCCAGAGATTCTGAGTTCAATTCCCATCACCACACAGAGGCTCACAGCTGTCTATAACTCTTATTTTCAGGGGATCCAACATCTTCTGACTTTCCTGGGTACCAGGCATGCACAGATAGACATGCAGGAAAGACAGCCATACAAATAAAAATATTATTTTAGTAAAAATAAAATTTAAACTTTTTTTTTAAAGACAAAGCCTCTGTAGTTTCGTCTGGCCTCAGACTCCAAGCAATCCCTCTGTCTCAGCCTCCTAAGTGCTCAGATTACAGGTGTGATCCCAAATGTGGGGATGAAATGGAGGCTTTAGTGTAATATTTGAGGCATAGTGGCTAGGAGCAATGCCTTGATGAGATAGCTCACTAAGTACCGGTGCTTCCTGTACAAGACGTGATGATGACCTGAGTTCCATCCCATGCTGGAGGAAGATAACCAAATCCTGAAAGTACACACCCATGCGTGTACACACACACACACACACACACAAACACACACACAAACACACACACACTTCTCTCTCACACACACATACACTGTCTCTCTCTCTCTCACACACACACACTCACACACACTTCTCTCTCACACACACACATACACTCTTTCTCTCTCTCACACACACACACTTCACACTCACACACACATTCTCTCTCTCACACACACACACAAACACACACACACATTGAAACAAAACCTTAAAAAAAATAGTGCAGCACCTTCTGGATGCAAGAAACCCACTGATGCCTTTAGTAACACTGGAGAACCAACCCTGTTAGCTACTGAGGGAGAAGTAGGAGAATAGATGTCAGGCACTTAGTGCCCAGTCCCCTGGCAGTAGTGCTCCCTAAATGCTGGTATCAAGAACTCGGAGCTGCCAGTTGTCCTGGTAGAAGAAAGCACTGTAGAAAGTGGGACATTTGCAGTCTTAACCGAGAACCAGGTTGTGGTAACTAAAGTGCTGTGGCCTCCCCGTCTTGGAGTCTGGGGGCATCTTCTGGAAACAGGACTTCTGAAAAGTAACTGTGTCTGGGTGGCTGTGGGGAAAGGCTCTTTTTGCTAACTATACACAGTGTCTCTGGAGCCAAAATAAGCACACAGATGTTCTTAAAACTGGAGATATTCATGCCCAGGATGAAATAGAATTCTGCTTGGGCAGGACTCATGTGCATAAAGTAGGAAAGTACATAGCAACTCCTGGTGGAAAAGGGTCAAAACTAGAGTGAGCTGGAGAGGTAACGGGGCCTGTGGTTCATATATTAGAATATTAAAGTTTTACTAATTTGCATTTGTGATCATTGTCTTATAAATATAAAGACAATATTATAAAGATATTTGGGATTGAGTGTTGACTGTAACTTCCCTTAAGAGTTTAGAATAAAATGACAACTGGACATGTAATTCCAGCGATGAAAGTGGAGGCAGGAAACTCAGAAGTTAATCTTATCCATAGTAAATACAAAGGGAGGGCTAGCATGTCTCAAAACAAAACAACAAAAGCATTGTTGATAGAGAAATAGACGAGGCGAATATGCAGACATGTCAGTCGAGGTGATGTGTAGACGGTGTTCACAACAGCACCCCTTGACCTTCTGCTTGGCCGTCCCGTCAACACTGCTTGTTGCTTCACAGTTCCCCTTACGGGCTCTGCGGAGCATGTAGTCTTTATGTGTCCCCAGCGCTTGAAGCTTTCAGACGGCAGTGCTTTGGCGTGGCTCCCCTCACTCTTTTAGCCTAGAGCTTTCATTTCATGCTCTACAGACGCACTCTTACCTTAATAACTTCTTTCTTGACTCCATGTTAGACTCAGATTAAAGTTTGGTGGAAAACTCCTCAGAACTGTGTGTTCTCTATTAAGATGAAGTGTTATTTATATATTGGTTCTAAAAATGGATCATCTTGAATGTTACTGTAGGAAATCTCAGATTCTACGGTAAGGAATTAGCTAACATTCTGAACTTATGGAACTAGATATAGTATAGTATGTCAGTTTACTCGGTTAGGTCTGTACTGGTTTCTTTTCCGTACATATGAATGTGTATATAGTATGTGTATATTACTCTGCTTTTGTTTGCTCTCGAGGCCAGGTCTCACTGTATACCCCTGGTAGTATGCACCTTAGCAGTGATCCCCCTGCCTCTGCTCCTGGTCCTCTGCCTGGGACTACAGATGTGCACCTCCACGCCTACTTGGCTCAATGGTAAGCATGTTCACATTTATTTCTGTAGCATAGGATAGGAAGACAGTCAGGCAAAGAGCTACCAGATCGGGCTTTGTTTCCCACATGGCTGCTTGCTAGCTTTCTGTTCCTGAAGTTGGTGAGGTCTCCTCTGGCTTATTGCCTTTCATGCTTGAAATCTTGAATGTTTCTGTGACCACTTGCATCTCAAGTATATTCCCCCCATGTCAGTCAATTTTGAGAGTATTTGGACCCACTGTATATTAAATCATCTTGTCAAGATTGTTTGGGTTTCTTTTTTTAAGATTTATTTATTTTTTATTTTATGTCTGTGAGTGTTTGCCTACATGTATGTCTGTGCAGCATGTGCACACAGTGCCCACAGAGACCAGAAGAGGGTATTGGACTTTGGAAACTGGAGTTATAGATGGTTGTCAGCCGCCATGTTGGTGCTGATAACCAAACCTGGGTCCTCTGTAAGTGCTCTTAACCACTGAGCTATCTCTTCATCCTCCCTTTTTTAAAATTTTAACTGAAAATATATTTATTATAAACAATTCTTGGGTGAAATTCTCTCTAGTTGTTTTTTTCTTCTTTAGTTATAAGTATAAAAGAACTAAAAGGTAGGATTCAAATGAATACTTATGCGATATTCAAAGTTTAAACAACCCAAGTATCTATTGATGGAAGATGTGTGAACAGAACGAGACCTGTACTGCAATGAAATATTGTTCCACTGTTCAAAGGTATAAATGGTGAAATTTTACACATTGACCACACCCTGCTCCCACCCGCTGGTATGAGGGTTAATCCAGAGCCTCGAACATTCTAGGCAGCGTCTCTGCTTTGTATAGTCACCATTTTGTATTACCACTGCCCCATCCTTTTTCATCATCCCAACGCAAACTCTGAACTGTGAAACAACTTACTGTTCCCTTTCTTCTAATCCTTAACAACAGCTGTTGTACCTACCGACTCATGAACCTGGTTAATTTTAGGCACCTCATGTCAGGGACGTCACGTAGCTTCATCCTTTTGTATCTGGCCATTTTACTTGGTATAATTTGCAAAGGCTCATCCCTGTGGTGGCATAGTCTACAGCTGTCTTCCCTTTGGACAGTGGAACAATATTTCATTGCAGTACAGGTCTCGTTCTGTTCACACATCTTCCATCAATAGATACCTGGGTTGTTTAAACTTTGAATATCGCATAAGTACCTTTTAGTTCTTTTATGTGCGTACCTAGGAGTGGAATTGGAGATTAGAAGATAATGCAAGGGTCTGGAAAGATGGCTTAGTGGTTAAGAGCACCCGTGCTCTTCCAAAGAACCTGGTTCAATTCCTAGCACGTGGTAATTAACAACTGCCTGTGTCTCCAGTTCCAGGGGATCGGGATTCTGTAGGCATTGCATGCACATGCTGTACAGACATGCATGCAGGCAAAACACCCCATTTGCATAAAATAAAAAATATAAATAAATAAGCAAAGTTTAAAGGAGCTATAGATATAGTGCACTGTTCATAAAGCAAGCATAGAAAAAGAAGGTAATGCAATGTTACATTTTTGAGGAATTTTCAAATTGGAAACACCTATATAATTTTGCATTTTTATCAGCGGTGCCTCTGAGTTCCAGTTTTTCCTATGTTTATTTTGCTGTTTTCTGATAAATAGTCTGGTGGGTGTTGTGTCTCTTTGTGGTTTTGATAATACATTTTCCTCCTGATTCATGATGAATATTTGTCTGTTCAAGTCTTTTGCCCATTTTTAATGGAAATCTTTGTTGTTAGACCAGGCCCCACCCCCAAAAGTAAGACTTAGTCCCATTATAGCCCAGGCTAGCCTTAAAGTATGTATGTGAATGAGGATGGCCTGAAACTCTGGATCCTCCTCTCTCTACCTCCCAGTGCAGCGATTACAGACGAGCACCACCACGTGTGGGAAGGCCACAAGTTTTAAGTCAAAGCATACGGTTTCTTTTTTTTTTTTTTATTGATTCCACAGGTTTAAAGTGGAATTTACATCAAAAGAAAATCAACAACAAAAATGTCTTATTTCCTGGATTCAACTGGATAAAGGAAAAATAAAGCAACAGCAAGAACTGTTACCCTCTTCTGTGTCTCACAGAACTCGGCTCACATCAGATACTGACCAGCTCCAGGACCGGCTAGGTGTCTCATGATTTAGTTCAAGTCTGACACTAACTGGAGTAGATGCAGACAGTCCCAGAGGTTAAGGCTTTATTTATCTCACTAGACTGCTCCTGCCCTTCATTCCCATCACAAGCAGGAAGCTCCCATGTTCTCTAAAACTTTTGTGTGATGTGATTGCCCCATACCTCTTCCTTGAATTTGGTCATTTGCTGCAGGAACTGCTAGAGTTCTGGAGAAAGTTCTGCTTACTATTTCATTTTACTCTGTGTGAGTGTGTTCACGTGTGCACACACACACGTGCATACTCACATGTGTGTACAGGAGTGAACACACACATTGTGGAGATAAGAAGGCAACTTGCAAAAGTTGGTTCTCTCCTTCCACTATGTGGGTGCCAGGGATTGAACTCAGGTCCTTGGGCTTGGTGGCAAAGTTCCTCTACCCCTACTGAGGCATCTCACTGACCCTTGCTCTTTTATGTAAAGGCTACGGCTTGGGAACAGGCAAGGTGGAGAAGCTGCTTAAGGTGCAGTGCGCCCATGCTGTGTCACTGTTTGTCATCCCCTGAGGACCTCTCGGGTGTTCAGCAGCCCGATGCTGTTGGGTTCTGTCTTTGGAGGTTTCTTAGAGACTTCGATGATTAAATAACTGGCAGAGATCCTCAGTGCATTTCCCCTCCCTGGGGATAGGAAGCAGGGCTGAAAGTGCCAACCTTCTGGCATCGAGCTCCCATCCCAGAGCTGTCCAGGAGCATCCCTGTTCCCATAGCAGTCGTATTTATATGTTTGTCATAGAAAGAAACACTCTGAGGACCCAACGGCTTTAGGGAGCCATGAGCCAGGAGTCAGGAAGGAGACCAAATAATCATTGTTCATAGCAAAGATAGATAATAGATGTTTTTTTAAAAAATCTAGTCTTACTTTGCATTCTAGTTGAATTATTTGCATTAAAAGATTATATTTATGTTTATATATTTATGTAATATTTCATTGAAAATTACTTTGCATAAAATGCAGACCTTTAATTATCATCATCAGCAGGCTTTTCCTCTTTTTATTTTGTTTGTTTGCTTCCATGCTTGAGACAGAGCCTTGATATGTAACCCAGATTGGGGCCGGAATTCACTGTTTAGCTGAGGCTAATCTCATACTCTCCATCCTCTTGCCCGAGCCTTCTGAGCCCTGGATTGCAGGTGTGTATACCATGCCTGGCTGGCAGCACTGCCTTAGGTTGCTTTCCAAACAAACATTTATTTATAGTTTGCTTCATGTTACACATTGTGCTCGTGTGTGTGTGTGTGTGTGTGTGTATACCTATGGGTATTGCATGTGCAATTGTAGAGACCAGAGGATGGTATCAGTATCCTGCTGGACCACTCTTTTTGTAGTTCCCTTAAGAGGGGTCATACCAATGAACCTGGAGCTAGGTTGGCAGTCAGCAAGCCTTTGCTCTCTCCTCCTGTCTTTCTTTCTGCTCTGCATCTTTGTGTTTTGTGGGGAGGTGGTATAAACATACACATTAGTATAGCCCAGCTTAGTATGTGAGTCATGAGGATTTGAACTCCCGTCTTCACGCTTGTTTAGGAAGCACTCTTACCGCTGCACTGTCTCCGTAGCCCTCAGCCTGGACGTTTGTGGTAATTTATTAGCCATATTTTCCTTTGTAAGCACATAATTGCCATCAGTAATGAAACATAGTCCTGACTTACTGAAAAATTGTTGTCCATTAAGAGGTCAAGATGATTAAGTCTTTTATCTAGAACTAATTAATTATGTAGAGTAAGATATTTATGGGCCTCTGCTTATCAAAGCAAAATAGGACGAAACAAAGCCCACAACAGCAGCTCATACTTTTCTGTGTGTTCGGTTTTTCATTGTCTTATTTGAGTTTAATTAAGTCCCAAAGTTTAGAGCATCACTCTAAGTAAGAAGTGCCTGGTCAAGAGTGTGGTGTGGCCAGGAGTGCAGTGCGGCTGGAGCTGCGGCCCCAGGGACATAGGAGGCAGAAGTGGTATGTCTGAGCACAAGATTTTAAGGCCAGCTTTGGTAACATAGCAAGACCCACCCCACCCCACATTTTTTTTTTTGAGAAGAAGTACCCAGGGAAACTAGAGTTTGGAGTTAAAGGATGGTGGGTGGTAGGGTGGGGTGGGGGAGTGAGTAGGAATCTATCAAGTGAAATCCCTAAGATTATTTGTCAACCTGGCATGCTTGGGTTTAGAGAGAGACCATAAATATAGTCAAGCTGTTGTGAGGAAGTATGTATAATAATGTTTACTTCTGAGAATACTCAGGAAGGCCACTGAAATGGTTCTTTCTACAGGAAAGGACTTCATTTGGCAGACACGTGTACCTGATATGCGTGTGTGACTGTCTGTAAACACATTACCCTTCCAGATTGGCCTGCACTACAAATAAGTCTTTGCTGCTGAATGTGACCGTGAGTGACACGCCATCACCTCACGTTTATTCTGACATAGAATTGTACTGTATTTCCTTCATGTGTGCCCTTTTCCCCTTCTGGAAATGGAGCCTAGTTCAAACTGCAGAAGAGAACATGTTCAGAGGAGCACTTAAGAGGCAGAGCCCTCAGCAGACGCAAGGCGGCCTTCTTACTCAGTACCGATGCCTTGATTCTGCCCTCTTGTGCCATTTCTCTCCCAGAGACAGAGTCTGAGCCTTTAATCTCAGGGGAAGCTCACACGGTGCTCTGACTCTGTTCAGTGGACCAGTGATCATCATTGCTGATCAGTGTTCTGTATTTTCCCTTTACTAAAAATTTTCTCTTCTAGTCACCCACCTCGTGCTGTTGACATGTTAAAGCTTTATTCTCAAAATGCATTGTATCCTATAATGAACACATTTGCTGATAAATTACAAATGAAGATATGGCTATAGGTTTACATGAGCCATTTAATTGTCTTATCATGATCAGCTCTACCTAATAACTTTTCTGTGGTTAAATGTCATTAAAGTGCATACAAGTATGTGTGTGTTTTGAAACGTTATTTTGTAACCCTCAAACTCAACAGATCCACCTGCCTCTGTCTCTCTAAAACTGGAATTAAAGGCATGTGCCACCATGCCTGGCTAAAGCATTTTTGTCTTGTATGTATCAAGTGCAGTCATTTGTGTACATGACTGTCTACCTTTCATCAGGCTTAAGAAGAAACAGACAGGCATACCTCTGTCTTCAAGCTTTCACTGCCTTTCAGTGGCTCCTGTGCACATAAAGTTGTGTGTATATCTCATGCTGGCTTAGTGGATAGAAGCACTTGCCAACCAAGCCTGATGTCTTCAGTTCAATCCTTGGAAGCCATGTAAAGGTGGAAGGCGAGAACCAAGTCCACAAAGCTGTGCTCTGACTCTCGTACACGCACACCCATATACACATCATACGTGCAATTAACAGTTATAATATTTTTCAAATTTAATACATTCATGTGCTATTTGTTGTAGAGGCATTAACCATGAACTTAAGATGAAAGAGAGGTAGTTTGCTTCCACATACACAGGCACACACAGATATCATACAGCAATCCTTTAACTACCTGGTGGTTTTAGCCTATAGTCCAGCTACTTGGGAGGCAGGAACAGAAAGATATTTTGAGTTCAGAGGATCAAGGGTAGGTGGGGAAAAACTTCCTAATTGTTATCTTTTAGGAAAAGGATCTCATCCTGTAGTCTGGGCTGTCCTCAGACTCATCTTCTGCCTCACCGTAAACACTTTCATTGTAAAAATATACCTTGTGTGCAACTCATCATCCAGGTTTGAACTCAAAAAACCCATATCTCTTTGAGGCCAGAAAGAAGGTTAAGAACACTTGCTGCTCTTCCAGAGTACTTGGGTTGGGTTCCCAATATCCACATGTTGGCTCACTGTTACTCAGTTCCGGGGGACCCAGAGCTCTCTTCTGGCCTCCAGTGCCATCAGACACACACATGGTGCACACGTGTGCATGCAGGCAAACATACATACATATACATTAAAAACAAATCTTTAAAAATTTTTAAAAGACTATAGAAGTATAATTCCTTGTTGAGGTTGTCTCTATCTTTGTATACACATAGGTATTGACAAGGGCAGCCATGTAATCACCTCAGTAATCAAGAACAGAACAGCTCCCTTACCTCCCGAGAGTCCCTTGTGCCTCTTTGAGGTCATCCTGCTCCCTCACCCTCTGACCCTTGACACTCATTGATCTGTTTGTTGTTACTTTTTCTAGAATGTAATATCAGTGAGATCATACAGTATACAGTGTGGCTTTTAAAAGCCTTCAAAGTTATTATACAGCAAAATGGACTTTTTTCTCTTGTACAATTCTACGAAATTTGATACATGATTTTTAATAGTACAGATTTATTTTACTGCTGCCACAGGGCAGAAAAGACTTTGCAAGCAGGTCTCTCCTGTTGTCTTTGTCTAATCAGAGCTTCTCATCCCTGGCACTCGTTAATACGCTCTCTGTCTCCCTAGTTCCCTTTGTGTCCACGTGACTGTTCAGCACGCACCATTTGAGGCTTGTTGCTTTCATTCTGTGTAATACTTTGGAAATTTACCTCAGTTGTTGCATGTGTCAAATCCATTCTTTTTTGCAAGTTTTTAAATTGTCAATTTATATGTATGGGTGTTTTTACCTGCATGTATGTAAACGCATTCACAACATACAGAAGGGCATCCCACATCATACGTCTGTGCACTAAATACATGCCCAGTGCCCATGGAGTTGGAAGAAGACATTGGATGCCCTGGAACTGGAGTTGCATATGGTTCTGAGCTGTCATGTGGGTGCTGGAAATTGCACTCAGGGCCTCCAGAAGATCAACATGAGCGCTTAACTAGAGAGAGCCATCTCTCCAGCCCTGATGACTCCATTCTCGATTGTAGGTGTGTTCAATTCTGTAGCTGTACCACAGTTTATCCATGCAGCTATAAAGACATTTGAAGTTTCAGTTTAGGGCAACTTACAAAGAGAGCTTCTATAGACATTCATGTATGGTTTCTGCTTCTTAACATAGGGTTTTATTTCTCAAGGGTAGATGCCTTCATCTGGATTGCTGGATCTCGTGGGAGGACCCCATTTAACTTGAGGAAACATCACATGTCTTCAGAGTGGCCGTACCATTTGGCATCCCAGCAGGAATGAATGTACAAGAGATGTCTTGGCTTTGCATCCTCTCTGAACTCTTAGTTGCTTTTTTCTCTTAGGTATTCAAATCTGTGTACTAAGGTGTCTCGTTTCATTTCACTAGTGACCAATGATCCTGAACACTTTTTTATGTGTATGTATGAATGGAGTTGCTGTCAACATTCCTTTCTAAGCTTTCCTGTGAACATGGTTTTCTAGGATAAGTAACCTAAAATTAGGTTAAATTTTTATAAATGGCGAAAATCAATTTAGGTAGTAGTAGAGCACAGAACCTTTAGGAACCCTAAATACCAGGAGAGTTTATATCTATGGGCTCTTCTCAGTGACCTCAGCCCAGGTCCTCACCAGCAAGATTGGGGTATCACTGCACACTGCATAAGGATGCAGAACATCATGTTGTAAGCCATAAAGGAAAATGACTGAAGGAAAAGCTGGAGACCGAGAAACGCTGTTCCTGTTGAAAGCTGAGGCTGCACCAGGTCAACAGGGCTCAGACTAGTGCACACAAGACCACAAGCACTCTGTGTGGAAAAGGATGGGGTTCAGCACATAGCTCTTTAAAATAGGATTGTAGGGGCCAGGATATGTCATGTCCAATGTGCCCTTTGGGCACAAGGACTATTTTAAGCTGATTATTTTGAGAAACTACGGGTACAAAAGAAGGTCTGAAAATGGAATTTTATAAGATATTTATATTTACAAAAGAACTCCATTTAGCAGGTGTGTCCCTGTGAAGGGAAGCCTGAGTAAATCACTAGAGATTTACCAGAGGAGAAAGCACCCACTTAAATCTACATTCTTGTTACTCTCAACGCTTTGTTTGGTAGTGGGGTTTGAATTCAAACTAGTGTAGGTTTTTGTACAAGTATATATTGTATATTTAGCATATTCCTCTGCATTGTTCTGTCTTTCCCCCTCCCACTCTCCCTGTCATCTCCTGTATCCTACCAGGCATTCCCAGTCTGTGGGCTTTGTACACCTCAGGGTAACTGTGAATGCAGGCTAACACTAAACCATAAACTTTAAAACATGATAGCATTTTTTTATGACTTGCTTTTGTAATTTGCACTGGTTTTGAGCATAAACGTTTTGTGGATGTCATTTTGCAATGTCAAAGGGGGTCTGTTGCAGCCAGTTATGGTAGCACATACCTTCAATACCAGGACCAGCACTCATGAGACTGACAGGCAGATCTCTGTGGGTCTGAGGTCAGCCTGGTCTATCTTCACAGTGAGTTCCAGGCCAGGCAGGGCTACATAATGAGGCCCTGTCTCATAAGGGGCTGTGGGGAGTGCTTTTGCTTTTATATTATACGTACATATATAATTTTTGCATCTATGTATGACTTAAGACTTAGAAATTACAGAAAATATGCGATATTTGTCTTTCTGAGACTGGCTTAATTCACTTAATATAGTCATCTCCAGTTGTATCCATCATCCTGCAAATAACTTATTTTTGTTCTTTATGGCTGAGAAAATGCCATTGTATTTGTCGACCGCCTTTCCTTCGTCCATTCTTCTACAGCTGGGCACCTAGGTTCCAAGCATGGGGTCTTGTTTATGCTGCACGTGTCTTGACTGCTAGGTTGTACCTTTAGGTCTGGTCCTCTCCCTAAAGGGCGGCTTGGTTCCAGAGATAAATGGGATTTTTGTCTGAAATCTGAAACAAACGTTTGAGATCTGCGATGGGAACCTGCTCATCCCTGAATTATCTCCTGTGTGTACAGGGTATATGCACTTTTATGTTTCCCTCTGTCCCAGCCGAGAACTCATGAAGGGTGGAGGTGATAAAGATAAGGATTACAACAATCCGGACATGTTACTAGAGTTCCCAGCCGAAGGGCCTGGCTTTGGTCTACACACTCACCCACATTAAAAGAAAACAACATAGCGTGTACATACATGAAAATGTGAATTTACTTACAGTTCTGATCAAAACTAGAGAGAAATTCTCAGTCTGTCTCCTTGCCCACAGCAGAATACAACTTATAGAAAAGATAAAGCAAAAGCCAGGATATAGACATGGGCAGATTTAACTGTGTGCCCCAGTTTCCAGAACTGGGTAGTCCTTCTCCTGGGAGATGAGCCAGGGCTCTTGGGATGGGCCAGTTTCTTTCTCAGCATGACATTTCCTGCAAGTATCATACCTGGGGCCCTGATGCAGCAGACATGATGAAAATCTGTTTCTGTTGTTCTTTTATTCCTGAATTTCCCAGTTTTCCTCTTCTATAATTCTTCCATCTGAAGAACTTTTAGTAGTTTGTGTGTTTTGTTTAGCTTTTAAAGCATGTCCATGAACAGATGATTCTAAAATACCATGCTTTGACATTATAGGTATTACAGTCGTCAGTTGAATAATAGCAAAAATGCTGATTTTATTTGTGTGTGTGTGTGTGTGTGTGTGTGTGCGTGCGCGCGCGTGCGCACCTTTAGCAAGCAACTGACCTAATTAAGGTCAGGCTGCAAATTTTGCTTTACCTTTTAAGACTTGTCAATCTCATATTTGACATGAGGATACATTTTACGGATTTACACGTTTTTTAGAAAGAGGCTCCAAAGCATTTTCTGGAGTCTCCATGATACTTTAAGAAGAAAGAAACTAAAGATAACTCTCTCTTGCTTCTGGGCTTGAATGAGCTGATATTTGATTTTTTGAGATGAGCAAATTAAGTTGGTAAAATCAGGATTTCTGCTTTAGACTAGATTGGAGGTGCCTGTCGAGTAGGAACTTAAATCTAGCTGTGTCCTTATGGAAAGCGTAGGCTAGATGTGACCTTTTGAGAAGAATTTACATATAAATGCCATTTAAAGCTGTGGGATTTGAGGAGGGTATAAAAGGAAAGTTGTTCCTAGGACAGTCTTAATAAGTAGGTGTCTTAGTTAGCGTCTCTATTGTTGTGATGAAATGCCATGACCAAAAAGCACATTGGGGAGGACAGGGTTTATTTGGCTCACACTTCCACATCACTGTTCATCGTTGAAGGCAGTCAGGACAGGAACTCATACAGAGCAGGAACCTGGAGGCAGGAGCTGACGCAGAGGCCATGGAGGAGTGCTTGGCTTTACTGGCTCGCTCCTCGTGGCTTGCTCAGCCTGCTTTCTTATGGAACCCAGGACCACCAGCCCAGGAGTGACACCACCCACAATGGGGTGGACCCTCCCATCAATCATTAATTAAGAAAATGCCTTACAGCTGGATTTTTTTTTTTTTCAAGACAAGGTTACTCTGTGGAGTAGACCAGGATGGCCTTGAACTCACAGAGATCCCCCTGCCTCTGCCTCCTGAATGCTGGGATTAAAGACACACACCACCACCACAGCCTGGCTACAGCTGGATCTTAATAGAGGCATTTTCTCAGTTGAGGCTCCCTCTTCTCTGATGACTCAAGCTTGTATTGGGTTAACATAAAACTAGTCAGCACAGTGGGAATAACTGTACTGGGAAAGAAAACCTGATGTAATGCCGTGAAATTAGGTAGAAAGGCCAATTGTTAGCTTACTTAAAGCACTGTTTATGCTAACTATTGCCAAGCATGACTTCACTTGCTTCCTGGAAAGATAACCTGGAGAAATAGCCCTTAACAACCTTAACAATGCCCTTAACAACATGACCACAGAAGCTTACACTTGTCAACTATAGCATGCCTTTATAAAAAACAAAGCTGACTACCATGTAGGCATCTGTATGCTGTTGCTTGCCTTCTCACCCCACTGTGTATGAATGCAACTGGATCTGAGCTAAGCTTGGCTTTGGTCCATTGGTGACGTCTCTCTCACTCACATCTCTGTCCACCAGTGACAGCTCTTCTCTTCCACTCTCATTGGTGTCCGAGTACTATTCTAGAAAGATTCCCACAACATTAAAGTAAAATCAAGTAAAATTAAGAGAATCCGATGTTGTAGCAAGTACATTCATCGCTTATCCGTGAGGATACATTTTGAAAAATGGACCATTGGATGACAGCTGATGCGTGAACACTATAGAATTGTATTTCTGTAATCTAAGGCATCATTAGGACACACACACACACACCTATGAAGGGAGAGAGGGAGAGACAACTAAGTAGCCCTGACTGGTCTGGAACTCACTCTGTAGACCAAGATGACCTTGAAACTCAGAAATCTGCTTGCCTCTGCCTCCCAGGTGATGGGATTAAAAGTGTGTGCTACCATGCCCAGCTTTAGGTGATGTGATCTATGGAACCATTCATATATGCAGCCAGACCATGACCCGGAGTGGTGCGTGACTGTATTTTGAGAGTGAAAGAGTAATTATCTTTTCAGGTGCTACTTAAAAGTCAAGCAGGATCAGGACAGAAATTAGCTAGGGTTTGGCAATATGAAGATTACCCCGATAGAACTCACTGTGATGATCATGTGAATGGCCTGGTAGAGCAGCAAGGCTGAAGCCTCATTGGCATGTGTCAATAGAGGGTGGGCTCTAAGGAGAATCAAGTGCTATAAGGCTGTTGAATAAGCCCGAGGCTAGCAGAAGGGGGCAAGTGGGGCAGTAGCCGTGGGAGGACACGGGATCAGGTAGATTTAAATCTTCTTATTTGATTTACTAGTGATGTGTGCAGGGTAATGCTACGTCATGCACATGGAGGTCAGATGACCACTCTGGGAGTTGGTTCTCTGTCCACTCTACAATCTGGGGACCAGACTTAGGTCATGGTCTTCGGGTTTGCAGAGCAAATGCTTTATGGGCTGTGCCATCTTGCCAGACCAGGGAGGGAGTCTTTTAAAGGTAGAAAGGTAACAGAATATGTCTGTTAGTGATATTTTTAGAGAGCCAATAAAAGGGGAAAGGTCTGGGAGAGGGGCGATTTCTCCCTCGTCTGTAACTCATTCCTTTCCTGCTGACCTTTGGTAGCATTTCCTGGAGGCCATCTTCCTATAACTCAGGTGTGCCTTTGAGATGCTCTGCTAGCCTGGTACGATAGTGACTCTAGCTCCAGCTCTTCAGAAAGCCTGAGGTAGGAGCATTGCCCGAGTCGAGGAGTCTGAGACCGGCCTGAGCAGCGTAGTGAAATGCCCTCTCAACAACAACAGGCATTTTGTCAGGGCTAGTTCAGCTCTCTTGGTAGACTTGTGTTCCTGAATCCCAAGCTTGCTAGATGGACGTGGGTGCTAATGCTAATAAGAGCATAATGAGCTGTACACGCCACTTAATGTTTTCAGTTGACTACTTTTTAAAATATAGGAAAGGAAAGCTATTATTCCTTTACCTTCCCAGAGTTCTTATATTGTGTTCATTGGAATGAAAAATAGACCAATGAAGGAAAAAAATCAAATAGAAACTTACTAACATGTATATATCATATATACAGGGGTATATTTCAAAGCGGTAACTTAGACTTTAAGTTTAAATGTGATCCTCTGCTGAAACCAAGGATTCTTCTGCCCGCACCTCCCGTCTTGAGGCAGTAGCCCTGGGGTTGCAAACAATGCATGTTACTGCACCTGACTTCTTTATGTGGGTCCTGTCCGGCTCACATTGTAGGCTTTTGCCCTCTGAGCCATCTCTCTGTCCCCCCCTTCATTATTCACGGCTGTTTTTCTCAGGCTATGCTTTTTTTCCTTCCTTCCTTCCTTCCTTCCTTCCTTCCTTCCTTCCTTCCTTTCCTTCCTTTTTTTTTTTTTTGCCTGATAGGTTATGCCTTCTTATTACAGAGTGTTGTTTTGTTTTGTTTTTATAGAAAAAATATTTCTTGCATGCATGTGTGTGTGCATACGTGCGCGGTGTGGGGTGTGTGTGTGTACACAAACACACGGAGGCTAGAAGAAGCATCTAGTGTCCCATCTGTCACTCTCCACCTTCTCCATTGAAACAGTCTCTCCCAGAACCTTCAGCTCTCATTTTCTCAGGCTGAGGCTGGAACCCAGTGAACCTCAGCGATCTTCCTGTCTTTCCCAACCCCCAGCCAGTGCTAGAGTTACAGATGTGTGGAATGTTCTGCTTGTTTCCAGGGTGCTGGAACCTAAACCCCAGTTTGTGATTGTGCAGCAAGCTTTTAACCACTGAGCCATCTCTCCAGCCCCTCACTGCAGAATCCTGACGTGGAGGAGAAGTTGAGGAACGTGAAAACAGTCCTACAATGGGTGTTGCTCCTCTTTTTACTTTCTAAAACATGGCCATTCATTCCATCTTCAAGCTATGCTTTGGTCTTGTAGCTTAGGCTAGCCTGGAACTTGCTGTGTGACTGAGAATGCCCTTGCTCTTTTAGATAACCTATTGGAACCTCCTCTTCTATTTATACATAAAATTTTCTTCATTTTCCAATCACTGCTACATGATATTGCCTGTGTGGATGTGTCATAGTTTAATTATTCCTACATGGCCATGCTTAAGTTCTTAGTTTTTTGTTATAAGCCATGATACAGAGTCTTACGTGCAGAGATTTCACAGGCATTTAAGTGCATCATAGAGTATATTATCAGGAGAATTACTGAATTGTTTGCAGTTTTTATGGATGTTATCAATTGCGCTCCATAGACTGTATCTACTTTTTGCTTTGTTTCGTGGCAGGGTTTTTTTCTGTGTAGCCCTGCCTGTCCTGGAACTCACTGTGGATCTTCCTGCCTCTACTTCCTGAGTGCTGGTATTAAAAGCCTATGTCACCATCACCAGGCTTGTGCCTACTTTTTATGTAACTGTCTTTCTGTAGCTGGACGTCTGACTTCTTTGTGTGCACACTTACTGAGTGCTGAGGGTTAGCCCTCACACAGCTAGCTATACCACCCATCTCTCTTCTTATAGCTTAAATTTGCATTCTCCTAGTGAATATGAGATTTTCTTTTCTAGAGAAAATTTTCAGTTTCTAGAGATGTCTCTACCTTCCTGACTGCCTTGTCTCTAGCCCAGCTGTCTGTTGGTTTTCAAGATGATGCTCACTAATGGCTTATGATTATCATTTTTAATATTTACATATGTTGCATCATTGTTTGTCTTTCTGGAATTTGACATTTTATTGGTTTACTTATGAATGTGCATATTTACCAAGGTGCTGAGGACTGAATTTAGAACCTCTTGCATGTTAGACAGGCACCCTCTCTAGAGCTATACCTGTACCCACCAATTCCCATTTAAAATGTGGCTCTTCTGTTGTTGAGAACAGTTATTACAAAGCGCTTTCCTACTTAGAGTATTTATTGAGGAGTAAAAACAAATTCTAACATCTATTGTAGCTAGCTCTAAATAGGCCTTGTCTTACCCGGGTCCTTCACCTGTAAACCGAGAGGAGAGAGGATTGCGCTGACTTCCTGTGCTGTGACCTTTAGCATTTTCCAAAAGCAGCGTGTGTTAAGCTTCACAGTCCCCACAGCCTGGGTTCTGGAGCATCCCAGTGACACACTGGTGCTGGTTTCCAACAATCTTGTTCTAACAGTTTCTTGTTGGAGAGATGATGCTTTATCTGGTTACAAATTTGCTGTTCAGTTACCTTCCTGGACAATTTTTAGTCAGAAATGTTCATTTTGCATCAAAGATATTCTCTCAGAAGTGTGACATCTTTAGTGATAGTGGAAAGTTTGGAGGGAGCTGGGTACTAAGAAAATGTTCCTGCTTTAATTTGGTTCAACCCTCGTCAGTAAATCTGCATGTCTGTCTTCATGGCTGCCTGAATGCCTCTGTTGGCCTGCTGAGCTTTTCAGACCCATGGGGAAACTGATCTCTACAAGTCTGTTTCCCCTCAGAACTCAGCATATCAGTTACGTATCCCATATCCCTCCAGCGGAGAGCTAAGGACTAATTACAGAGGGGGTTTTCTTAGTGGGGTTTCACTGCTAGACATCCATGGAAACCCCACTAGAGATGATATTAACATACATTGCTTTGTGTAACCCAGTAGTAAGATGAGGCGTAGACATAGCATGTAAGCCTAAACAGTGTTTTCAACAAACCTCAAGACCACGAGAGCTTCTGGACTGGCTCTCTGTCTTTAGTTCTTGGCTGTTTGTTCCCTGCAGAGCTAGTGAGTACAGTGGTATTCGCTGTGTGTGTCAGCCCACAGTGGCCACAAGACGGTTGGATGCCCTGGAGCTGGAGTAACAGACAGTTAGGAGCTGCCCCATGTGGGTGCTGGAAACCAAACTCCTGCCCTGGAAGAGCAGCGACTGCTGTTAACCACTGATCTGCCTCCCTAGCCCTGAAATATTTGCTATGACCTTTTCCAATTTAAGAACTCAGGGTCTTCCGCGCGCGTGCGTGTGTGCATGTGATAAAAATTCTCAGTTTGGGGCTGGAGAGATGGCTCAGTGGTTAAGAGCACTGGCTGTTCTTCCAGAGGTCCTGAGTTCGATTCCCAGCAACCACATGGTGGCTCACAACCATCTATAATGAAATCTGGTGCCCTCTTCTGGCATGCGGGCATACATAGAGGCAGAATGTTGTATACACAATAAATAAATAAACAAACAAACAAACAAATCTTTTTAAAAAATGAAAAATATGAACTCTCCACAGAATGACCAACCACTTAAAAAATAAAATAAAAGAGGCCTAATTTAAAAAAAATAAAAAATTTCTCAGTTTGGCCCTCAAAGGTCTTTTCAACTGAATGTGGCTTTCCTGGTTATTTTCTCAATCTTATCAGACGAGTTCTCCCACTTTGTTCCAGCTTGTGTGTTGGTTGTATTCCTTTTTGCCACATTGAAAATCCCCCAGGGTCCTTTGCTCTGGTTGTCAGTGACGACCACAGTCCCTCTGTGTTATTTGTGCTCATTTTTGTTGTGCCAAAAGCAATGCTATTTATATCTACACCTAAGTATATTTGGGAAATGTTAATTTAAAAATGAATCAGAAAAAATTATTCAGAAGTTATTAGCTAGGAAGAAAATATAAGGGAGAGCCTCTCCATGTTTTATTTCATTAGCATGTGTGCAGTAATGGGAGATGACTACTGGGTTCAAGAGTGAAGCTTAAGTCACAGAAAGTAAACTTCGTCCACTTTGTCTAGGAGGACAGCAAGATTAAGCTCCAGTTTTGAGATTGCACCTGGCCTGGGAACAGTGTCAGGGGCAAGATTTATCTCAGTTCCAGGGAAAAGTCAGTAACAGACCAGTGAGTGAGTCTAACTGGATCCCCAACCTTCAAATATAGTAATTTTAGTAAAATAAAGGTTGTTAATATACATATATATTAGGAGCAATGACCTGTATAATTTATACTATGCAGATGTTTTCACGTGAAAATAAAATAGTTAAGTAGTGCAAGCCCTGTGTCTGGTTATGTGTCTACAAAGGGAAAGAACATTTGAAAGAAATTCAGAACCAAGAGGGGAAGCAGATGTTTGGGTAAATATATTGCCCTAGATACAAGCATACCAAGTTCAGGGTGAAGGGGGGAGACCCTACACAGCAGGGGCTCCTCTGACTCTGGATTAGACCCAAACCACACCCAAACACCTGCTTTCACAGTGGTCCTTTATTAAGCGGGGAAGAAAAGTTAAAGTGGCTGCTTTCTGACTCAGGCAGAAAACAGCAGCAAATGACCTTGCGGGTGTGATTTTTAAGAGAAGAAAGGGAGACCTTTGCTAGAATGGGCTAGGATGTCCTGGCAAAGGAGCTAGGGGGTGAGGGAGAAGAGGAAGGGGACAGGGTATTTATTCTGAGGGACAAAGGACTATCTCTGCGTAGAGGGGAGACATAGGCAAATGGTGGTTTACAAAGATAAAATAGGAAACCCCCATATTAGGATGAGGTGTTTAATTTTAATTGGGCATATCAATTAGGTGAGCCAAAGAGGGCTCCGACCACCAGACTCCAATCCTTGGTAGTCAGCCCCAGGAGGAGCAAGTGGCCAAACAAGGGAACAGATGCTGGTGACCAGCCTCAGGAATATAATACAATGGTTCCCAGCAAGGCAGAGGAAACCTGGGAGAAGGACAAAGCCCTCCAGAGCCAAGCTTGAGTCCTTTCCCTAGCGACCCTTCACAGGGTCATGTAAATATGAAGCAGTAAGTCTCTCTCAGTGTCCGCACTGTTGTCTAGGTTCTCTGGGATTGTGGTTTGTAGGCTGGCTTTCTTTGTTTTATGTTTAAAAATCACCTATGAGTGAATACATGTGACAATTGTCTTTCTGTGTCTGGGTTACCTCACTCAAAATAATGTTTTCTAGCTCCATCCATTTTCCTGCAAAATTCAAGCTGTCATTATTTTTTCTGCTGTGTTGTACTCCATTGTGTAAATGTACCACATTTTTCTTTCCATTCTTCAGTCGAGGGGCATTTAAGTTGAT